>JALPQD010000090.1:6463992-7005709 GCA_023101885.1 Typhlomys cinereus | reverse complement strand
CTGGTCCAGGACATTTTTTGGCGGGAAGATTCGAGTTTACTTCCTCAATTTCCTTATCTGTTATAGGACTAGTTAAATAATTCATAACTTCCTGATTCAATTATGGTAAGTTGTGTTTACTTAGAAATTCATCCATCTCTTTTGTGTTGTCAAACTTCACAGAGTATAAGTTTTTTGAAATATGAGTTATAATTCTGGATTTCTTGGGTATCAGTAATGATAAATCCATGTTCATTTCTAATTTTGTTAATTTGGGTTTTCTCTCTCTCTACTGCTCTTTGGTTAATTTAGCTAGGGGTGTATCAATCTTGTTGATTTTTTTCAAAGAAACCTTTTTGATGGTTGATTTTTTCTATTGTTTTCTTAGTCTCGATTTTCAGATATTTCTCCCCTATTTTGCTAATCTCTTCTTTCTATGCTTTTGGGTCAGATTGCTCTAGTTTCTCTAAAGCTTTAAGCTGCATTGTTAAGTTGTTTATTTCTGATGTTTCCTTTTTTTGACGTGGGCATAAGAGCTATGAAGTTAACTCCTTAGAACACGTTTCATTGTGTCCCAGAGATTTTGGTAAGTTGTATTTTCGTTTCATCATTTCACTTTCAGGAATCTTGAATTTCCTTTTTATTTCTTCTCTTACTTCAAGTTCTCAGTCGATCATGTGTAAGTTTCCAGGAGTTAGTGTATTTTCTTGTTTGTTGTGTTGTGGATGTCCAGCTTTAGACTGTATGGGTCTTGATAGGGCACAGGTTAGAATTTCAACTTTTGTATATGTTGAGATTCATTTTTGTGGCCCTATGTGATCTATTTGGGGAAAGTTCCGTGTGCTGCTGAGAAAAATGTGTATTCTTGTGTTGCGTGGGTGAAAAGTTCGTAGAGATCTGTGAGGTCCATTTCTTTCCAAGGGTTTTGATTAAGTTCCAAGTGTCTCCTGTTTAAGGCTTTTTGACCTGTTGAATTGTATCCCTCATTGTAGCAGAGGGCCGGTGGTTGAAAGTCACCCCCAAGAAATAAATCGGTTTGGGGGTGTGATTTCTTGCTTTAAAGAAGCGCGTAGGATTTCTCTTTCTATGAATGTGGAGAGCGCCCGTTTATTTGTGTGCATATATGTTAGTATTGTGAAATCTTCCTGGGGAATTGTACCTGTGACTAATAAAAGTGTATCATCCGTGTCCTCTTATACTAATTTTTTTTGGTTTTGAAATCCCACTTGTTTGGTCTGATAGATAATGGCTACCCCTGCCTTGTTTTTCTCTGCTTCCATTGCTTGTAGAAAATTGTTGACCAGCCTTTTATTTATTTTTAGAGCGTTGCTGTTTTTTTGTGGTGAGATGGGTTTTCCTGCAGGCCAACAGAATGATGGATTGTTGATTTTAATAATTTCCAAGTTTGGTAATCTGTGTCCTCTGTGACCGGTGGATATAAGGAAGTCCATTTAACATTTAGTGGTTATAATGGAGAAACAATATGTTTTAATTCCAGACATTTATTCTGTTTTTTAGAGTTAGTTTATAAGTATATTGCTTCGCTTTTCTGGTGGTGTTGTTATATTTGCCCTTCTGTTCTCCGCTGGTATATGGCCTGTATTTTGTTTTTTTTCTTTCACGCTCGTGAGTAATCATTTCTAGAAGCAAGTTTTTGAAGGCACTGGGTTGGTGGTTGCATGTACCTCTCTAAAGTGTCGTTCTGTGCTGGAAAATTTTTTTTTTCTTTATCCGTCTCGCATTCGTCATGACTGATAGTTTGCAGGATAGGCTAAGGTAGTGTAAATCAGCCACCTGGGTTGACAATTTTTGCTCATTCAATTACTTGAAGTATTTTCTGCTCCAAGAGTTCTTGCTCTCTTCGCTTTTTTACTGTTTTTTCAAAATTCAAAGAGAAGTCATTTTGTTGTTTTTTATTAATAGGTTGGTTTGCTTTAAATGCTTTGTTTTGTTTTTTAAAAGTGCTTGTTTCTGTCCCGTCTTCCTTTGGTTTTTGCTCTCAGACCAGTTCGTGATCTTAATCTGGTGATAGTCTTGGGGTGATTTAGGTTTAAGTGATGTAAGTGTTTTTAACTATATATTTGCCACGGTTTGTGTGCTTCTCGATTTGGCGGTATTGTTTGGGGTGCGGAAAAATTGAAATAGGCCTCCTTGTAGATATGGAAGGGGCACCTCTCTTTTTTTTTTTCTGCCGCAATGAGTGCGGGGGTTTTTACGATAGAGGACAAGGTGTTTTCCGGGTGATGATCGGTGGTGAGGGGCGGGGAAATACATTTCTTCAGATGGGGTTGGAGGCAGTTGGGGGGATATTGGGGCTTAGAGCTGTTCGCGGGTTCGGAGCCAGGAAGTTCCAGAATACGCATGTTAGAGGCTGGGTTTTCAGTTTGTCCAAGAGTCTCATTGGATATTTTCTCTCCTCAGGTATCCTTTTTGCTTTCTTAACAAAACCCTTCTCCTTCCATTGAGTGGTTAGTATTCGTCCCACTATTTATCTTCAAGGTCTGAAATTCTGTCTCTTTCAACTGTTCATTAGTTCTGTTGATACAAGAACCTCCTTGGCTCTGTGGCGGCGTTCGCTGGGTTTGAAGATTAATTGTCCTTTTAGAAGCTCAGGTTTATTAAACTCGCCTTGAGATGTTTTTTTTAAAAAAAAAAAACTGCTCTAATTTATGCCACAACTTTTGGTGTTTTTGTTTCTTCTTTCTTTCTGTTTTCTGTTGTTCGTCAACACTCACTCCCTCCAGATGTCTGTTGTGTGTCCTGTTTTCTTAAAGCCAGATTTGTCGATTGATTCGATTATGTAATTCCGCCCGGATTCCCTCGGTCATAAGTATTTGAACAATGGTATATGACAGCTATTTTTTTGAAAGCGTTTTTGTTGGATCCTGGGTACGGCTTTTCTTTGGCCTTTTTTCCGTTTTTTCTCGGGGTTTTTGTTCTTGTTTGGATCTAAAACATTATGGGATTTTTAAAGATTTAATTTCTTCCGTGGGAATTTGTTTCACTTTGAGTGTTTAGCTTCCTTCATGGATTTTTGCACTGTTTGACTTTGCATTGTCATGTTAACTTCTTAATGGATTCAGCACAAGTTCTACCAGACATTTAAGGAGTTAATAACACCAATACTCCTTAAACTGTTCCATCAAATAGCAAAGGAAGGAACACTACCAAATTCCTTCTATGAAGCTAATATCGTTTTAATCCCAAAACCTAATAAAGATTCACTTAAAAAAAAAACTATAGGCCGATCTCCCTATGAACACAGACGCAAAGATTCTCAACAAAGTCTTAGCAAATCGGATTCAAAAACATATTAAAAAGATCATTCATGGGGACCAAGTAGCCTTCATCCCCGGCACACAAGGTTGGTTCAACATACGCAAATCAATAAATGTAATTCATCATGTAAACCAGTCCAAAGTCCAAGACCACATGATACTCTCGATAGATGCAGAAAAAGCTTTTGACAAGATCCAACAGCCTTTTATGATCAAAACGCTAGAGACAGTAGGAATGGAAGGAACCTTTATCAATATAATAAAAGCTGTATACACAAGCCCACAGCAAGGATTATGCCTCATTGGGAACAATGGAAGGCATTCCCACTTCGATCAGGAAATAGACAAGGCTGTCCACTCTCACCACTTCTATTCAATATTTACTTGAAGTCTAGCTGAAGCCATAAGACAAAAAAGGGACATAGAGGGATTCAAATCGCAAGGAAGAAGTCAAGCTATCCCTATTTGCCGATGACATGATCTTTAACCTGGGGGATCCCAAAACTCCACCAGAAGCTCCTGGAACTAATTGAGAAGTTCAGCAGGGTGGCAGATACAAAATAAATGTGCAAAATCAGAGGCCTTCCTATATGCCCAGAATGAAAGAAGTGACAAAGCCCTTGAGAGAAACCATGCCATTTACTATAACCCCTAAAAAAATGAAATACTGGTATAAACCTAACTAGGAGGTAAAGGACCTTTACAATGAAAACTTTAAAACCCTAAAGAAAGACATTGCAGAAGACACCAGAAGGTGGAAAGGACCTCCTTCTTCTGGATTGGCAGAATCAACATTGTAAAAATGACCATCCTACCAAGGCAATATACAGATTCAATGCTATACCAATCAAAATCCCAAAGCAGTTCTTCAAGAAGTTGACCAAACAATCTCAAAGTTCATATGGAGGCACAAAAGACCCAGGATAGCAAAAACATCCGAGTAACAAAAACACAGCTGGAGGTATTACCATACCAAACCTAAGTCTATACTACAAATCCATAGTTATAAGACAGCCTGGTACTGGCTCCAAAATAGCCACACAGATCAATGGAGTAAGGATTGAAGACCCAGATATAAGCCCACAAAGTTACAGCCATTTGGTCTTTGACAAAGGGGCCCAAGAATCCAATGGAAAAAGAACAGCATCTTCAACAAATGGGGCTGGCAAAACTGGATCCCCACATGCAGAAGATAAAGCTGGACCCGTACTTGTCACCATGTACAAGACTTATTCCAAATGGATCAAGGACCTTGATATCAAGCCAGAGACTTTAAAAACCATAGTTGAAAGGATAGGGAACTCCTCGAGCTATTGGGCTAGGCCAACACTTCCTAAACAGACATCCAATGGCACAGTCACTGCTACCAACTCTCAACAGTTGGGATCTAGTGAAATTAAAGAGCTTCTGTTCAGATAAAGAGATTGTCACAACGAACTCAAAGGCAACCCACAGAATGGGAGAAAATCTTCACTAACCACATATCTGACAGAGCTCTACTGTCCAGAGTGCACAAGAACTAGAAAATTAAACTCCAAGGAAAACACTGGCCCAATTAAAAAATGGGCCCTGGAACTTCAAAGAACTTTACCAGGGATGAAATTAAAATGTCTACAATTATCTTAAAAAATGCTCCACTTCCTTCGCCATCAGGGAATGCAAATCAAAACTTCCCTGAGATATCATCTCACCCCGGTCAGGATGGCAAAAATCCACAATACTAACAACGCAAATGCTGGAGAGGATGTGGAGAGAGGGGAAGTCTCCTACATTGTTGGTGGGAATGCAGGCTCATACAGCCACTCTGGCGAGCCATCTGGAGATTCTTAAAGAAATTAAAGATTGAAATGCCATATGACCCTGCTATCCTACTTTTGGGAATAACCCCCCATGCAGCAGAGGTTCGCCTCGATAGCACAAGCTCGACCATGTTCATAGCAGCACTGTTTACAATAGCAAAGTCATGGAATCAACCTAAATGTCCAACAGTTGACGAGTGGATAAGGAAAAGGTGGTACATCTATACAATGGAGTACTACTCAGCCATCAAAAATGATGAATTACTGGAATTTGCTGGGAAATGGATGTCATTAGAAAGAATTATATTAAGTGAAGTATCCCAAACCCAGAAAATTAAGCACCGTATGTGTATGTACTCCCTAATAGGTGGCTCCTAGTACCAAACTCACCCAGCCCACATTGAGACACTCAAAAGTAAACCTATGTAACACAGTAATTGCAAGGATTATGAACAAGAGAGATGGGTTAGGAGGGCCACACCAGAAACAAGGAGAGAGGAGACCATGTTACAGCAGAGAAAATAGGCCACCATCAAGGTCTGCAAGTAAGTAATGAGAAACCTGGTTAAGTTCACAGACGTTCTTTCCTGATCTCACCAGAAGGGGAGGGCATATAGTCTAGCAGATAAAAAGTAATCATTTTGCAAATGGGTGATGGACCCCCTCCCTCAGTGAGGTTCCTACTCTTATTACATCTACCCTTGAATGTGCTATTACAACAAGACTCCAGTTTAACAGCTTTTTGTCTCTGGCCAGGGGGTGACATACAGTGCCCAGCAGAATGGAGTGAAGGGGATTGCAGGAGCAGCAAAACTGCAAAAGAAAATCAACAAACCACAATCCAGAACTTCAGAGACTCTATATCAATCACATAGAACTAGGACAGCCTAATCTCTCCCCATCCTGGAGCTCAGGGACATTTGCGGAAGAGGGGGCGGTAAGATTGTAAGAGCAAAAGGATGGGAGGAGCAACGATTTGCAAGATTCTCAACAATAGTTGGGGCCAAAGCAATCATAATGGGACTTTGCATGCCCTGCGCAATGTCCAGCGCACTCTTGCCCTCATAAAGTCTAGCATCTGTTAAGGGCACCGAGACCCCTGGAGGCAAGGGATTGACAGCCATAGTAGTGATCTTATGCTTAAGGGGAGCAAGAGAAAGGGCTTATGGAAATGCCACTGGGTCCTTATATGTCATCGGAGAGGAGGACCCAGTGGAGAGTTAGGCGTACACAATAAAGGACTCTCTGGGAATTGGGGGGGAGGCAATGGGGGAAGGGGAGGGGGAGGAGGGGGGAGGGAGGGAACTGGTAAAAAATTTTAAAATGTATAATTAAATTTTTAATTAAAAAAAAAAAAGACTTGTATAGTATAGGACTTTTGTGCACCAGAGTTTTAGTGTAATAAATCTGTTTTGCTCTGAGCCAAAAAAAAAAGGGGAAGGGAGCAAGCGGATCCAGGGAGAGGGAGAGGGAGGGAAGGAAATGGGGAACCTATCAAGTTTGTATTTTTATTTTTTTATAAATAAAAAAAATTTGTATGAGTGGAAAAAAAAAAAAAGACTGCTTCAAAAGCAGAAGGTCCTGAGTTTGGATCCCAGACCTATATAAAAATGCCAGGCAGAAATGATGGTGGCCTGTACTTCTGGCCCTGGTGGGCAGAGCCTAGGAAATTCCAGAGCAAAGCAAAAAAGAGGTAGAAGCAATCCAGGATAATTCTTGAAGTCACCCTTGGTCTTCCACAGGGCACACAGTGCCCTCTGATACACACACACACACACACACACACACACACACATACACACACACAAATAAATAAATAAAGTTTTTAAAGTATATTTTTTAAAAATCTTGCTATAATAATTCCATCCTCAACTTAGTTCAAATAACTAGTTGTAGAGAAATGAACTTCCTTACATAAAATGTAGCAGTTTCCCATGGCTTACCAAATGGAACAACACCCAATACTGAAGGACGGTGGCAATAACATTCAAACAAGAGGTATAAGAAGATAGCTCAGGGGTTAAGTGGGATTCCCAGATTCCCATATAAAAACGCTGACAAAAATGGCCTTGGAAGGCAGAGTCTATGAAACCCCAGAGCAAAGCACTAAGGAGGTAGAACAATGCAGGATGATTCCTAGGGTCACCCTTGGGCTTGCATAGGCATAAAGACTCAAATGCCCTCTTGCCTACACACACACCCACACACATACACAGCTCAAACATTTCAGCTAACAGCACAGAAGGAACTCATTTTTCAAGTTTCTCATCACATTAAACAGATTGCTACAAGTTTCTTCTAACTAAATCTACTCTTGATTTCCAAAATCCTCAATGGACTTTTGAACCATTTGCTACTTTGGTTTATTTTATCTTGCTGATGGGTTTTCATATTTAGACCAAGCATGAGGCCAAATATTCTTTCTTCTTTTTTTTTTAAGTAGATGTCATCCAGAGAAAAATGTAGCTCTTCTTTGGCAGAAAGTTTCTGAAGGTCCCTCCAAATGGATTGAATTCCCAACATGAGATGAGTAAAACAGGAGTATAATGGAGCCCAGGTGTTAGACTAATTTTTAATGGAACCATAAATAAAAAGAAGAGAAATATTAATCCTTGATGCAAAGTGTTGTGTTACTACTGAGCCAGTCATAATGAAGGAATGACCTCACGTTGCTCAGAGGTTAGCTATTCAAATGGTAATATGTTGACCGAATGTTAATGAGGTGCATGAGTAGCAGCAAGCAAGCAGGCGGCCACAGGGGGAAGTCAGAGTGATAGGTAGATGATTACAATGAAAGGCGTGGCTTGGGTAGTAGGGGGTGGGGAACGCAGGTCACAGCTGCTCAGGTCACAGTGCAGCTTCTCCAGCTTTGTTTATTGTCATCAGAGGGATTATTTGACAGTAAGTGACCTTTTGACATTGGAACACATTTTTTTTCATAGAAATCACAATTACTCATTGGCATTGTGATTTTTCTATTAAATATGGCCATGCTTGATAACTCAGGTCTCTTTGAAGACACAAAGTGTGTGTGTGTGTGTGTGTGTATGTATGTATGTGTGTATGTGTGTTATTCATGTCACTCATTAGCATTTGAGATTCTTCACTTAGTGCCAATACCTTGGTCACATGCAAATTGATTCATTCTGAAATGTTTTAATTGCCTATTATTTAAACAAGAAACTACAAATCTTTAAATATAACACAACACTGAGAGCTAAACTAATATGTATGATGGAGCGAGTCCTTACTGAATGCAGACACTGTGTTTCAAGGAACATTATTTGGCTTATATTCTATCTAAACCCATTTAAACATAAAATTCATATTATAAGGGAATTTTATTACAGCGTAAAATGTAATCTGCTGGAAATGCGTATGAATTTTGATGAATCTAGTTGTTTCAATGAAGCTCACATAGTTATCAGTTATGCACCACACTGTGGATGTGAAAGAGAAGAAATCTCTTTGCGTCTCTTCTAGGCTCCGGAAGGGGAATGCATGTGTGAATGCACATGTACATGTCAGATTTACCTGCACAGAGCCATCCCTCAACTGCATGAAAAGTAGCAAAGTTTAAAACCCTCACTGACTCACCCTCAGAACCATCTCCTCTTCCCTTAAAGTATATTAAAGAGAAATTGGTAATATTTTAACATTAACCCAAACCAAACAATTTTATAGAGACACCTAAAGAGTTTAAAATCATGTAAAATAAGATAAATGTATCTTCTTCCCATAGCACAAGTGATATTTAAAATATATTTTTAAAACACTAGAAGTGGAGATGTAACTGCTCTGGCAAACTTTGTAACATTCTACATTATTTTAGGCTATCACTGGAGACAGAGGGTCCCTGCAGCTAGCTCTGGGTTTGACTGAGAGCTCTTGCCTCAAAGAATAAGGTTGGAAGAGTAGTAATCAAGAGAGCTTTTCAATATCAATCTTGGGCTTGACAACCTTGTGCACACACGTACTTGTAAGTATCAACATACGCATGTACATAAGAAAATGAAAAAAGGGAGAAAGTAAAGAATGGTGTTTCAGTAATAACACCAAGGCCACCCCTTCTTGTTGAGTACCCCAGTTTCTCAATCTCTATATAATCTAAAAATAAATAATAATGCAAGAATGTGATATCATAGTTTATTAGTCTTGGAAAGAATCCAGCCTTCTAGAAGAAGCCCACAAGCTACAATTCCAGCGTGGTTACTTACAGGAAAGAGCTTCACTATAATCAACTAATTTTCAATATGAAATTTATTGTCTTAAATGCAATCACACTGTGAGTGTCTTGGGCTATTGATGACTTCAACATTTAAATGAAAACGTATTAAAATATTATAAGAATTAAATTTAGCTACCAAATCAGTAATATCTATGAATATACAATCACATTTCCCCAAAAGACATGTCTGGTTCCAAAATAAATCTTTAAATCTAAAGCAGCTATAATAATGTTCCAATCAATAATTTTGTATTGTTATAGAATCAGGAGATGTAACTAGTTTTTAAGATATTAAGAAAATGCTGAGGATAATGCAATACTAGAAAATATAGAACAATGTTCTGTTACCATGGGCTTTGTTTCATAGATCAATAATCTGATAAAAATTCATGTGTCCTTTTCTATTCATTTTAAAACAAGATAAAAACCTACCAGAGCAAAATGCCTCTAGGTCTATACAAAGTGCCTCAGAAATAGAAATTTATCATCAAAGGGGACTATAGCTCCCGTTCATCCAAAGAGCATCGCCTGCCGTTTTTCCAAAACACAAAAGGAGTCTGAAGAAAAGGAGTTCCTCTGGAGAACCAGAGCGTGAGAAAAATGGAAGAGCAGGGACCAAAGAGGAAAGTCATAAGTTGGGCTTAGTTTCCTGAGCCGGTGGGCCAGAGCAAGGCCAAAGCTTCCAGACTTCTCCTGCCGGGCCCCGCCCCCGAGGCCAGCCTGCCTAGAAGAGGCTTTACCACTCCACGGGGCTTCCCTGTAAAACCTTGACGCAAAGAACGCAGACCAAACAAGAAAGCAGCAGGAATGTTGTTCCGGTCTTGACTAGACCACCCCTCCGGTTTCCCTGGTAACCCTGGACTCATGGTCTAGGCGCTTAAATTAATTCAACTGGGCCTGTCAATCACCTGGCTCAGAATCTACCACCACCCGCTTCCAGGAAATCAACTCCATCTGGAGGTGTGCCAACGAGATAGGATCCTCTGCTTTTCTCTCTCCCCTTCCTGTCTCCTGCCCCGTCTACTCTCACTCCGCCATCCCCCTCTCCCTCTCCATTTAATGTCTAACTCAAGAATCTTAACGTCTAACTCAGAACCCGTGCTTTTTCTACTCCTCCACATGTAAAGAGGATAGGGGCAGACAAGGAGAGGAGGAGGAGAAAGAGAAAAAAAAAGAAAATAATATGTATGTGTGTGTGTGTATATATATATATATACACACACACACACACATAGCAAACAACCTGGCATGGACTGAGGAGATGGCTCACGTGTTAAGGTGCTTGCCTCACAAGCACGAAGATGTGAGTTCAACCCCCAAAACCCACGTTTTGTGGTTTGTTTTTTTTTTTTTTTTGAGGGGGGTTGTTTGTTGTTTTTGTAAAAAAAAAAAAAAAAAAAAAATTCTCTTTTCTCCTATTCTCTCCTCTCCTTTTCTCTCTTCTTCTCTTTTTTCTTTTCTTTTCCCTCTTTCCATTTCCCCTCCCCCTTTACACCAGGCACTTCAATCAAACGGGCTAGTCAGTTTATACAGGAGCACCATCAAAACACATGCCTGTGTTTCACTGCCCCATGGACGAACTTGAAGGGAGACCTGAATCGTCTTCCTCCATTGAAGAAATGAAACATCAAAACTTTAACAAAATAAAGAAGGCAGCAGAAAGGACAGGGTCACAACAGTTGACAAATGGGGATAATGAAAATGTGGTATATTTATACAATGGAATAGATTGTATTCCAATTTATAAATGTAATGTAAAATATAAATGGAACAATAAAAGATGAATTAATGAAATCTGACAGGAAAAGGATGGAATTAGAAGAAATTATATTGAGTGAAGTATCCCAGACACAGAAAGTTAGCCACCTCATATAATCCCTAATAAGTGGATCGTAGTTCCAAACCCACTTAATGACATATTCAAAGGAGATGGCCTTCGATACCAATTGGATGCAGCCAAGGGCAGTGTTGGAACAGCAAAACTGAAAACAACAACAAGCTATAATTCAGAACACCAAACACCTTACATTATTCACCTGGAACCAGACCAGCCAAATCTCTCCCCATCTTAAAGCTTAGAGAACCTTGCCGAAGAGGGAACAAAAAGATTGTAAAAGCCTAAAGATGGGGAGGACCAACGATACTCCGCACAAGTCAGGGCTGCAGCAGCCAGAATTGGACTTTGTCTGACCTGCACAATGGCTGACATGTCAGCAACACCCCCCCCCACACACACACACACAAAGTCTAGCACTGATCATAGGGGAGAAGGCTTCAGGCAGTAGGAGCCTTAGAGCCAAGGGGTTAAACAGTCATAATAGAGTTCCCATACTAGTGGGCAGCCCAAGAAGGGGCCCTAAGTTATGCCACTGAGTTCTGAATTCTCACTAGTGTAGATGACTCACAGGGAGGTTCAAGTCCCACATAAATGGATGCTCTGGAGGATGGGAGGGAGAGATGGAGGGAGGTAGGGGAGTGAGAAGGAGGGGGAAGGGGGGGAGAATACAATGGGGGAGGGGAGGGAAGAGAGGAGGGGACTACCTATTGAGCTTGTATGATTAAGCAAAAACAAAATGGGAAGGAAGGAAGGAAGGAAGGAAGGAAGGAAGGAAGGAAGGAAGGAAGGAAGGAAGGAAGGAAGGAAGGGAGGGAGGGAAGGAGGGAGGGAGGGAGGGAGGGAGGAAGGAAGGGAAGGAGGGAGGAAGGAAGGGAAGGAGGGAGGAAGGGATGGAGGGAGGGAAGGAGGGAGGAAGAAAAAGGACAGTGTCACCTTGTGGAGCCCCACCCAATCACACTGTCTGAGGTGTGAGAAGAGGTTTCTCTGTTGCTGAGTGAAACCTGACACAACTGAGTGTCCTTCGTCCTCCATGGAGGGACAACTAACAAACAACCGGCCCACCCATCAATCAAAAGGACACCTGATAGTCCCTGCAGAAACGCGCTCTCTGGATGGCTGCAGTCCTGTGTTGCTAAGGCATTTTATTCACCCCCCCCCCACCCACCCCACACACACACTTCTACAAGCAACCAAACCCTCACCCATACACAATAAATGTGTACAATAAACTCCATGGTTGACCAAATTTCAAAGCGGGGGAGGTAGTGTGGTGGCCCACCATCGTGATCCCAGCACCAGTGTGGCAGAAACAGGTGCAGTCTTGGAGTCACTGGCCGGTAGCTCAATCTACTTGGCCAATTCTAGGACTCTATCTCTAAAGAAATAATCAATGAAAAGGTAGAGGGCTGGAGAGATGGCTTAGAGGTTAAGACTCAGCCTCAAAAGCATAAGGTTCCGAGTTCAGATCCCAGGTCACATGTAAAAATGCCAGGGCAGAAACAGTGGCAGCCTGCGCTCTCTGTGCTGGTGGGCAGAGCTTGAGAAATCCCAGAGCAAAGCAAAAAGGAGGTAGAAGCAATCCAGGATGATTCCTGGAGTCACTCTTGGTCCTCCACAGGGATACACAGTACCCTCTGACACACACATAGAAAATAATAAGTAAACAAAGATTTTTAAAGATAAAAATATAGACAGTTCCTGAGGAACAACACCCAAGGTTGACCTCTGACCTCCATGCTCAATGTGCAAACTTGCTTGCACAACCCACAAGCAAGTACATGTGGGTGAGTATGCATACACACACACACACATACACACACACACAAACACACACACACACACACCATCCTGGTATGATAAGCCCCATGCAGCCTATGAAATAAGCAGGAGACCAATGATCTGAGACTATCAAACTTAGGGCGTAAACAATGTGAAAAATTAAACTTACTGACCGAGCAAAGTGTGGAGCCGATCATAAGCAGTGAGCTTCAGCTAATCACCCGCTGCGGCCCAAGAGACCTTCCCCACGGGACATGAGCAGGAGCCCCGCCCAGTCACGCTGCTCCACACTTTACTTCCCCGTGCTGTGGATACTCACAACCCTGCCTAGCGGCTCTCTAAACCTTTCCAGGTCCCCAGTGCTTCCCAACAGAACACTGCTTAATATATCAGTAGACTGCAGAAGGCTTTTCTTCTAACTGGCCAAAGCCCACCAGCCACTGCACATCTCATGGGATGGGGCTCCGTGTCTGGAGATGCACCTGCAAATTTCAGCCGACCTGTGTCAGCCTGTGCTAGAGGCCTGAGGTGAGAATTTAGACGACCTGACCCCAAGGGCCCTTGAATCTAAAGATGATGATATTCCATACAATAATTCTGTGTTTCCATGGTAACACAAGTACTCCCAGAAGTTAAGTGCAGCCTGGAAATGAAGTTCTACTCAACGCTGGTTTTGTTGCTGTGACGACACTGTCGGCTTCTTAGAAGATAAAAAAAAAAGTCTCATCCCCTCACTTACCCTGGTCAGCGTCCTGCACTGCTCAAGGACACACAACAGCATTGAAGAGACAACCTAGTGACTGCCTCTCTGTTCTCATCTTGCTTTTCCCCTCAGCAGTTTTCTCTTTCTTTCCGTAGAACTGCACTTTTAGCTTCCTCCCTGCCTGCCTCCTGCACTGGCAGCCGGCTCCTCTTCCCAACCCTACATGGGCGTGGCATAGAGCATCCTTCCAGGCCACCTTCCCCTGGATCTCTGCTCGCTCTCTCTCTCTCTCTCTTACACACACACACACACACACACACACACACACAATAAATAAAGTTTTAAAAAAGATGAAACAAAAGAGGAAAGGAAAAGAAGAGAAAAAAAACAGGGAAAGACAGAGAAGAGAGGAGGACAGAAGGAAGGGAGGACGCAAGGGAAAACAAACTCATCTCCATCCCTATGCCTCATCCATCAACATACATATTGTTTCTCCAAAATGTATTTTAACACCAACCACATTTCCTCCATCTCTTCTATTTTCACTTTAATTCAACATCCCTGGATTTATGCTGCTCAGGGGCAATGACTCGGGAACGCGGCCTGCTTTCATCTCGTCCCTGGAGTTAGTTGTTCTCCCAGCTTCTGACTGTGGCAGTATCATCGGCCTGCTTGCCAGGGATCTTACAAGTCCCACGCTGCCCAGGCCAGGGCTGCCCCTCCTCTCTTTCGCTCGCTGGCTGGCCTGCCACCCCAGCAGCTCTCCCCACTGCCTCCCTCAGAACAAGCTAGCTGCCCCTCTGGACCTTGGTGCTTCCCTTGCCTGAAGCTAGCCTCCCTCACCTTCTCGTCTAAGACTCTGTTTCCTTTGAATCACATTTTAAGGTGGTTTTCTCGCCCTGTGACCATTATCCTGCCAAATTTTCCTCACGGACTCTTTCTAACTTGCTCATGGTCTGTGTTCCCAGGTGAGCTCTGAGTTCAGACCTATCCACCAAGTTCCCCAGAATCCTCCTGCCTCCGAAGGTGTCTAGCACCTACTAGCTGCTCAATAATGTTTGCGGAAGAAACTGAACATGTTAAAGGAAAGTTTTTAGTTATCTGAATGATGATTTTCCTCCATTACCGGAGTTACAGGTATTAAGCAAGTGACCACGGAAGAAACTCCAGTAGCCTAGGTTGCTTTAAAGAAGCTTTTATTAAAAAAATAAAAATTAAAAAAAATAAAAAATAAAGAAGCTTTTATTGAGCCTGTGGGGGTTTGGGGGGGTATATTTTATTTAGAGAGTGTGTGTGTGTGTGTGTGTGTGTGTGTGTGTGTGTGTATCTGTGTGTCTGTATGTGTGTATCAGAGGGCACTGTGTGTCCCTGTGGAGGACAAAAGGGTAACTTCCAGAACCATCCTCGATTGTTTTTTACCTCCTTTTGCTTGGCTCTGGGATTTTCCAGGCTCCGCCCACCAGAGCTGGAAGTGCAAACCACCACCATTTCCATCTGGTGTTTTTTCCTGGGACCTGGCATACAAACTCAGAATCTTCTGCTTGCAAGGCAGAGTCTTAACCACTGAGCCATCTCTCCAGCTCCCGTGCCTGTGGTTTTGAGTAGCTCTGGAAGAGACACACAGCCAAATCACTTTGGGAATCAACTCCTTTTGTCTTGCATGCCCACCGTCTTAATGTAGGCAGTAGAACTGGCCTGATGAATTAACCTGTTTTGTTCGGGACTCCTCAGTATTGGAAAGATGCCAAGGCATTGCCGATTAGGACCAGGGCATGAATTATTTCATTTGTAGGTCAGACGTGTGTCTTTTTTTCCTAGAAAGATGATCTAAAAGACATGTCATGACCCAATTCCAATCTCATATAAAAGATTCCCACGTGGACCTCCTCTGCAATTTCCAGTGAGTCTGTAGTTCTGTTATGCACACGTTTTCAGAAGCGTCCACTATTTTTAGATATTGAAGCAAATCTCATAAGGAGGATTAAGGATTAGGTGTTATCAACAGAAGGTAAAATAATCATTCTTAATCACAACTGCATTAAGTAAAAGAAATGACTTCCTTTCATTGGATTTCAGGTTAAACCGTCCTACTGAAATTGGCTTCTGAAAAGTTGTCTCCGGCAGCTTATTTATAGTCATGATGTGGGAAACCACAATTCACCATCAGCATCCTATTATTTCTATACTGCCCAGTTATTTTGTGACCTGAATAAATAAGACCCAGTGGCTTCATAGGTGGAGGATATCAGTAAGATACATAGGAACAAAGACACTCAGATAGCTTGATGAGGTCGTGAAGCATGTCACCACAACTTCAGAGCAAGGTTGCCTCCAATCACTTCACTGCCAGAGAGAAGAGGTGGGGCTAGTTGATGTAATGTTGATCACAAGAGAGAATCATTTGCGTAGTTGTTTTACACATGCTTCAGGAAGTGAATGCCTCAGGAAGACATTTCAAGATTGGAATATCTGAAGGTTATTCATCTTCAGCACGTCCCTTTGCAGATCCAAGTTGAGACTGAATTTTGCATTTCTAATTGTTCTATCAATGTTGAAACTATAGACTAACTTCACTTCCCCACCTGGTAGGTAACAGGCTACTTTTTTTTTTTCCCTTAAGATTCTGAGAAACCAGATATAATAATCCCAGCTCTCAGGCAGGGGAAAGCAGGAAGATTGCAAGTTTGGGGCCAACCTGGGACTACATAGCAAGACCTTGTCTCAAAAAAGGAGAGGAGAAAAAAAGAAAGAAGAGAAGAAGGGGAGGGGAAGGGAGGGGAGGGAAGGGGAGGGGAGGGGAGGGGAGGGGAGGGGAGGGGAGGGAGGGGAGGGGAGGGGAGGGGAGGGGAGGGGAGGGGAGGGGAGGGGAGGGGAGGGGAGAGAGAGAACTAGGAAAATGTGAAAATCCATGACTCTGGAGAAGAAAGGCTCATAACTCCTGGATTCATGGTATCTTTCCAGTCATTGAAATTACTAGGAAATGCCTATGACTGTTGATTCTTTAAACTCAAAATCCTTTGATAAGACTGTCCACATCCTCCGTTGCCTCTCTTCATCAACCACGATGCACAGGTGAGATGAAAATGAGTGTGTGTGGATGTGAATCTCCACACCTATGTGTGAGAAGGAGGAAATACTTTTTCCCAGGGTGTGTCAAAGATGTACAATTCATAACAGTTTATTCAGACTCAAATGTCTCAAGTTCCAGACTCCACATGTCTGAACCATGCCGAAAATGGTAATCAGATCAGAATGCCATCTTATGAAATCACCTCAGGGCTTGAGAAATAGCTCAGGGGTTAAGATTCTGTCTCACTAGCAGAAGGACCTGAATTCAGATCCCAGGTCCCACAGAAAAATGCCAGGTAGAAAACGGGAAGGAAGGGGATGCACTTCCAGCCCTGGTGGTTGGAGCCTGGGAAATCCCAGAATAAAACAAGAAGGAAGGAAGAAATCCAGGATGATTCCTAAAGTCACTCTTGGTCCTCCACAGAGACACACAGACACACAGGGCCCTCTAATACACACACACACACACACACAAACACACATACATGCACACATATGCACACACAAAATAAACTTTAAAAAATTAAATAATTTTAAAAAAGAAATCAGGGGCTGGAGAGGTGGCTCAGGGGTTAAGCCTCTGCCTTGCAGGCGGAGGGTCCTGAGTTAGGATCCCAGATCCCACGTATAGACACCAGGCGGAAGCAGGGGTGGCCTGCGCTTCTGGTCCTGGTAGGGCGGAGCCTGTGAATCCCGGGGCAGAAGGAGGTGGAGGCGTCCATGGTGGTTCGCGAATTCGTCCGTGGTTCTACACACACACAGACACACACACACGCACGCACGCACATGCACACACACATACATACGCACACACCCATAATTGAATAAATAATAATTAAAAAATCCTTTAAAAAAAAGAAATCACTGCAAACTTGCTCCCCACCACCCTCACCCTACTCAAAGAATCACAGAAATAAAATGATGGGAATTAAAGATGTTCCCATTTCAAATCAGAAACTTTTTTTCCTCCTCTTGTTTTGAACTGCAAACTCCTCTTTCTACTGTATACTTATAATTACAACAGAATTATCTCCTAATCTAGTGCCCCGTAAGCTCAAAGCACTGAATGCATGTTTTTGGATCATGAGGATGAGAGCAAATTCTTCTTAATTCCTGATAAGAAACATACCCTATATGTTTATTCCTTAGACCTACATTTCTCAAAACATGTTCCAAAGGAGGTGAATTCCTTACAATATTAATGGCTGTGCTACTAAAAATAAGAAACATAAAAAAATTGAGCTACCATATGATCCATCTATCCCACTGCAGTGTCTTAGCTTCTAGATTCTGAGGGACGTGAGATTCCAAAGGAGGCTAAACATACAGTAAAGAAATCTCCATATCCAATTTTATTGAGGCATCGCTCACAGTAACCAAGTTACTGAATGAGCTCAGGTGCCATGGACAGATGAATGGATAAAGAAAATGTAGTGTACATACACAACAGAGTTTTATTCAGCCATAAAGACAATTTGGGCTGGGGGAGATGGCTTAGTGAGTGTTGCAGTTATTTTCTTTTACTCCTTTGAGACAATAGTCTGACACAACCAGCTTCAGGGAGAAAGAGAGATTTATTTGGCTTACATTTCCAAAGGGAATATGGTCCATTATGGCAGGAATCATATATCAGAAGTCATGGCTGGAGGCAGAAGCAGGAGGCCTGTTCCGGTCACAACAGCCATTACAAGCAAGCAGACAGCAAGAACAAATGGAGACAAAGCAGGCCCAACTACCAAACCTCAAGGCCCGTCCCCTGTGACACGCATTCCTTCAGCAGGGCTCCTCATCTTAGAAGTTCCATCAGCTGGGAGTTCAAGCACATAAGCCTATGGGATGAGAACTCACATTCAAACCGTGAGAGTGGCTAAAGTGCTCATTGTCCAAGCGTGCAGACTTGAGTTCAGATATCCAAAACTCACCTAAAGCCAGGTGCAGTAGCACGTGTCTGCAGCCTTGGCACTCTTAAGATGGGAGGTAGAGATAGGAGGATCCCCAAATGCTCACAAGACAGCCATCCTGGGCTATGCAGTAGTGAATAGCAAAAGAGAAACCATGATCTCAAAAAACAAGGTGGAAAGCAAGGACAGTCACTGGAGGTTCTCTTCCAACACACACACACACACACACACACACACACACACACACACACACAAATGCGCGCGTGCATGCAGCAAAAATAAATAATTGGGTTTTTTCTTTTTTATTTATTTTTCTACTGTTACAAGCATATTGAGTACTTATCCCTGCTTCCCTCCATCACCCCTCCCTCCCAGGCCCCTCCCTTCCTTTCATCAATCAGTCCCACTCCATCCCACCCTCCTGTCTGGCCACTTCTATGGACCTAGGGTTCCCTCTGGCTTATCTATTCTTATGGGGGTTCAGGCCTCTGTGGCAAAGCAAGTTGCCTTTTTTCAAGCCACCACACTGATAGGGACATTTCCCTTCACTCATCCAGCTCTAGTCCCCAAGGTTTTCACTGTATGTTCTTCTCTATCTTAAGTTCCTGGATAGTGTATGAGGACATGTTGATATATCAGTCATTATGCAGGTCTGGTAAGGACAAATATCACTGCAGTGAGTTCCCGGATGCAGAAATAATTGTTTTTAAAACATCAAAAAATGGACTATACACAAGAAACTAATTACATGGGCTGGAGAGGTAGCTCAGGGGTTAAGTCTCTGCCTTGTAGGCAGAAGGTCCTGAGTTCAGATCCTAGACCCCACGTATAGACGCTGGGTGGAAGCGGAGGTGGCCTGCGTTTCTGGTTCTGGTGGGCAGAGCTTGTGAATACCGGGGCAGAGTAAACAAGGAGGTGAAGGCGTCCATGGTGTTTCCTGAATTCGCCTGTGGTTCTACACACACATACATACACACACACATACACACATATACATACACACACATACACACACACGCATACACGCACAATTGAATAAATAATAAATAATTTTTAAAAAGAAAGTAATTACATAAGGTAATAATATAGCTGAAAAAATTCCTATCACTTAGTATTCTTACTGTACCTTTTTTCTATGTCTAGATAAACTTATGTAGACTACTACTGTGTACTGTGTACAGTCAGCTTCAGTGTTAAATTCTGAAAGTTACTGTACAATAGGCTATGTGGCACACAACCTAAGTATGAAGCAGGATACTGACAGGCTTGTGTACGTGCACTCTGGGCTGTCTGCACAAAGGCAAACCAGTATGTAATCCATTTCTAGAACACACACTTATTGCTAAGCAGGTATGTGGATGCCTATAAAATGTCAAGGTTAACACACACACACACACACACACACACACACACATGCACGCACGCACACACGCACGCACGGAGAGAGAATGCTCTTCCTTGTCTGTGACAGGAGAAGTGTGAAGGGGTGGGGGCAGTAAATCATCTTTATTCTTACTATCATGTACACCCTGGTATAGGTGTGTGCATCTGGGGACAGAATTATATCCTGTGAAGTTTACCTTGTGGCCAAAGAGACAACAGCCCAGCAGTGGTAATCTCTGGCTCCCTCTGGGACTTTTACCTCCTTATCCTGCTAAACCTCCACTCACTGCTGCCTTTCTTACTTAGACCTATGATCATTCACACAGTCACAGATCCCAGCATAAAATGGAAACACAGGGCTTCCAATTGCCAAATGGGCAAAAGGAATTTCTAAACCAAGGAGCAAGAGCAATCTATCATTGAGAGAAAGGCAAATGCAGTCGAGGACACTAGGCTCCGTTTAGTTTCTAATCTGCTTTTGCACCACTGCACAGCAAAGTTGTTTCGAATAAATATTTAAATAAAATCTGAGTTGCACAAAGCCTTACCAAAAAAAAAAGGGGGGGGGGGGTCATTTGTGACTGGAAACTCATCGGTAGTGCACTTGCGCCCTCTACTGCTGGACAGATTTTCCAGCAGTTCATGTTTTGGGTACAAGCTGCTTTCTTCCTTTTCTTTGAATGAGGTGTTTATTGGGGTCTCAGGATTTTGTCTGGGAGTGGCACAGAAGTTAATACGGATATTAGCAAGGCATCTATCGGAATATACACACTTCTTTTGTGCTTCGCCCTCATCTCAAGGAAATTTCCTGCCCAGAAACACATGGAGCTTTCCTGTTCTACTGCAGTCATGGAGTATAAACTGTTCTTTAAATTGTAATATTCTTTTAATTGTATATGTTAGCACATATATGGTCAAATTTTACCCATAATTCTAACTTTTAGTCTTCACTTTATTTAACTTATTTCTTGAGTTTGCCAGAAAACATGTGGCTCACATATTTGCATGGAATCTAATTAATACAACCTATAATTTTTTAACTTTATGTGTGTGTGCGCGCATGCGTATGTGTGTATCAAAGGGCTCTATGTTTCCCTGTGAAGGACCAAGAGTGACTTCAGGAGAATCATCCTGGATTGTTTCTACCTCCTTTTTTGCTTTGCTCTGGGATTTCCCAGGCTCCGCCCACTAGGACCGGAAGTGCATGCCTGAGCTTTTTCTGCCTGGAATTTTTACATGAGACCTGGAATCCAAACTCCGGACCTTCTGCTTGCAAGGCAAAATCTCAAACCCTGAGCCATCTCTCCAGCCTTACCTATAATTTCAAAAGCACAAAATTAATCCAAGCTCAGTGGTCCTTACCTGTAGTCCAAGCAGTTTGTGAGGCAGCCCAGCAGAAGGCTCACAAACCAGAGACCTGCTTGTCTACTGCAATATAACAAGATTCCACCTTTGACAAACACCTAAATTAGGCTGGGGAAATGAGTCAGTGTTAAAGCCTTTGCAAGCTTTTCCCAGGCTCTGCCTTCCAGGGCTGAAATTACAGGCCACTGCCACATTTGCCCAACATTGTTTATGTGGGCTCTGGGAATCTAAACTTATGTCGTCTTTGCTTTCCAGGCAAAGGCTTTAACCCCTGAGCCATCTCCCCAGCCCCTTTATAAGATATCTTAAGGACTAAGGTTATAGCTTGGTCAATAAAGTGCTTGCTGTGCAAACACGAGAATCTGAACCCACATAAAAATGCTAGACGTAGCAGTACTCACCTGTGATCCCTGGGGAAGCAAGAGAATCCCTAGAGCTCACTAGCCAGACTTTGTCACCTAACACATGAGCAAAAAGCGTCTTTGTCTCAAAAGAGGTGGACAGTGCTCCTAAGGATGACGTTTGAGATTGTCCTCTGGCCTCCACATGTACCACATGTGGCGCGCGCCCACACACACACGATGTTGAAGAGTGGTCTTTGAGGGCGCCCTTGCCCCTCGTGGTACTCCATGCCTGGAGTCTTTGAGTTCCTTTCCCTCACCCTCATCGATTCCAGTCTAAGTTATTGGGGGGGGGGGTCTCTTGCCCCTCACAGATTCACATCAGTCACTTCCGTTCTTTCTCTCCTCTAATAAACTCTGCCTTAATCCTCAAAAAAGGGTGGTCTTTGAAAAGAGGGATACTCATAGTCAATATCATCTTAAATCAGCAGTGATTCTCAACCTGCACCCCTGAATGTCCTGTGGGAGTCTTAAAGTTCAAGGCTTCCCAAACCCCACGTGTTGATCGGATGGTTAAAATTCAATCTCTGAGACTAGAATCTCCAGGAATTTTGTCTATCGAAGTGACCCTGGAGGATTTCCATATGCATCCAGGTGGGAAGGCACTCACTGTCTTAAGACCACCCAGCTCCTGCAGGAGGTGTTTTTAATCCTGAGATGCAGCATGAATCAATGCAAGCGAAGTTAGTGGAATCTGGACCTTTTGAACTAGCTGCTCGTTGATACCGATGCTGCTGGGCCAAGGACCACACTTGGACTCAAAACTCTGGGAGACATCAAAACCCAAAAGTTATTTGCTTTCATATGGAATTCTATGTCTATGAGAATTGAAAGTGTAAATACCACTGAGTTCCTGTTGTAATAGAATTAACAGCTACGGAATGTCAAAGGATTGGAATGGGAATGAAAGAAAAACCTAAAACTTTTGCAGTGCTTTTCTTTTTTATTTTTCTATTTTTTTTTTATTTATTCAATTGTGCGTGTGTGCGCGTGTGTATGTATGTGTATGAATGTGTGTGTGTGTAGAACCACGGATGAATTCGGGAACCACCATGGACCGCCTCCACCTCCTCCTTGTTTACTCCGCCCCGGGATGCACAGGCTCCGCCCTACCAGGACCAGAAACACAGGCGGCCCCAGCTTCTGCCTGGCGTCTATACTTGGGGTCTAGGATCTGAACTCAAGACCTTCTGCCTGCAAGGCAGAGGCTGAACCCCTGAGCCACCTCTCCAGCCCCTATTTTTCTAATTTTTATTTGGGAGAGAAAGAAAGTACATGTGCATGCCATGGCGCACGAGTGGAGGTCAGAGGAAAACTTACAGAAATCAGTTCTCTCCTTCCACAATGCAGGCTTGCAGGAATCAACTCACGTCCAGCTGTCATGGTTTGAAATGTGTCCTCCACAGTCTCGCATGTTTGACAAGGTCATGGCACCTTGAGAGGTGGAGCCTTGCTGGAGGAAGGCAGTCACAGCGGGTGGGCCTTGAGATGGGTTAGTCCCCCCTACCTCTAAGAGAAGCCTGCCTTTGCAGCAAGCAGTCTAGCATCCCTCAGCTTCCAAGATGTCTGCAGTGACTTAGCCTCCTCAGCTTTGGTCAGCCAGCCATGCCGCCTCTGCCATGAAAAACTGTTATCTCCCCTCTGGAACCATAAGCTGAATAAATCTCCCTTTCTCCCTTAAGTTGCTTGACTTTGGGTGCTCTCTCACAGCAATAGTTAAGAGTACCCATTACACCAGGTTTGTAACCGAACACCCCCACCATCATCCCGGTCATGGTTTGCAATGTGTCCCCAACAGTCTCTTGTGTTGGGAAAGGTACCTTTGGGAGGTGGAGCCTTGCTGAAGGAAAGTGGTCACAGGGAGTGGGCCTTGAGGTGGACTAGTCCCACCCTGCCTCCTGGAGATGTCTTTTTTTTTTCCAGCAAGCAATCTTGCAGCTCTCAGCCTTGTAGATGGGTGTGACTTGGCCCGTCTTCAGCTTCTACCAGCCAGCCATGCCACGTCAGCCATGAAAGACTCCCCTGTGGAACCGAAAGCTGACTAAATCCCTTTCGCCCTCACATTGCTTGACTTTGGGTGTTCTCTTACAGCAACAGATTAGAGTAACTAGTACACCCCTGAGCTATCTCACCAGCTCTGCAGTGGGTTTTCTATATTGTCTTCAGTTACTTTCCTGTTTTCTATCACCGTTATCTCTCACTATAGAAACAGGTTAGTGTCTGCTCCCTGACTACTTTCTTAGAAAGAGTAACAACAGAGCTTTGCATCAAATACTCTTCCTAGCAACATGTCAAAGACACAGAGACTTAAACCATACAAGGGGAAGCAGTGAGTCTAGTTCCTAGATCCTTTCCATCAGACCTCTCTTCCCAGATCTGATATCCTTGGAGCTTCAAGTCGAAATAATGCAGACTGTGCAGCCAGGTGAAGCTGATCAAATCAACCCTGGAAAGTGTAATTGGTAAATCTCCTCGTGTGCTTCTGAAAATTAATCAAGATGGGTTTGGTGAACCTTGGCTGAGAGGGTCTCCTTAGGACAAATGACTTCGTTCCCAAGACATTGTCATCAAAGGAAACTCCACCTGCAAATCCCAAGGTGACCCATTTATCTTGCTTGGTTGGAGAATAACGACTTCTTAAGTGCCGCAAATAATTCTGCTAGTTTAAAACCAATTTGATTAATACGATTAAATGAACTATTTGATCTTTCAGGTTCAAAAACCATCAATCTGACTCATACATTAATATTTTTAATAAGGAAACAGGCACCATAATTCTCCCAATGCCTTCAACCAATGTTTTAGAGGGACATGCTTTTAGAAAATGGTGTGTATAGTGTCGTCTTTAAAACCTCCAGAACTGTGAGCATTGAACATTGACTCTTGCCTGAAGTAATCATGCTTTGTTTAAATGCTGATACCTTACCGAAGCTTTGCATGACTTCACCAAGGATGGCAGATCCAAGCCGTGCCTCAAGTACTTCTGGTAAATCAGTCTCATTCTGCCCAAAGCATCCAGAGGTGCACACGGGCATGGGCAATGACAAAGCCCACTTTCAGCGCTTGTAGGGAGACATCTGTTTAACACCAGGATCCCTTTTCTCCTTTCCTGGGACTCACTCCCTTTCTTTTCTTACAGAATGCCGTCCTGTTTGGCTGTGTAATCACGTTCTTTCCAACATCTCCTCGTCAGACAGAACCTTAAATGTCTTCCCTCTTCCTTTGCCAGTCCAATTATCATCCCTACAGTTTTCTGTAATTTTTTTAGTCTTTAACACTTTAGTTTTCTGTAATTTTTTTAGTCTTTAACACTTTCATACATAAATATAATAAATTTATATGTTTTCGGGGCTGGAGAGGTGGCTCAGAGGTTAAGCCTCTGCCTTGCAGGCAGAAGGTCCTGAGTTTGGATCCTAGACTCCACGTATAGACGCTGGGCGGAAGCAGGGGGCAGCCTGTGTTTCTGGTCCTGGTAGGGCGGAGCCTGTGAATCCCATGGCAGAGTAAACAAGGAGGAGGTGGAGATGGTCCATGGTGGTTCCTGAATTCGCCCGTGGCTCTACACACACACACATGCACATACATACACACACGCACACTTCAATAAATAATAATAATAAAAAATAAATGTATATGTTTTCATCCCTTATGTCTAATCCCATCCCACCCTCCTCCTGCCCCACTTCATATTTTCTCCTTTCCAGCCCAACTCCCTCCTATTTTCATGTCTTTTTGCATGTGTGACCCACTGGGTTTCATCTGGGATGCCTGTACTGGCAAGTGTCTGGTACTTGCTGGGGCGCGGATGTCTTACCAGTGTCTTATCATTGAGTCAAGAAGCTCCCTTCTCCTGCCTGGCATTAGCCTTCAGTGGTTTCTCAAGGAGGTATCATTGCTCTTGAGGTCTTGCCCTGTCCATGGTGAAATATTAATAGGCCGACTGTTATACAGGTCTTGTGGACATCGCCACAGTGAGTTCTTGGGGACAGCAGCCCTACCCACCCTCAGGCTCTTACATTCTTACTGCCCCCGTTCCAAGAGGTTCCCTGAGCTTTGGGATGGGTGCTGGGACTGAGTCACTTCTCTATATTTTGGCCAGTTGTGGTTCTCTGCATTAAACACCTTCCGTTGCAAAAAGAAGCCTCCTGGTCAAGTCTGTAATCTATGTGTGTGATGATGTGTTTAGATGGCATACCCTACAGTCTTATGTTCCACCTATCAACCATGAAGAAATAACTCCATCTATAATTGCAAGACCGGCCTCGGGTCATCTAATAGGATAGCTACTAGCACCATTTGCCTAATAAATGTGTATTGAAATTAAATAAAATTGAACACTGCATTCCCTGGCCAGTCAGACAAACCACATTTCAGTTTTCAGTGCTGTAGTTTGGGTGGTTTCAGTGTCCTCCGTGGATTTATTGTAATTGAAGGCGTGGTCCACTTGGTATTAAGAGATTTACTGAGAAGTCCACTGGAGGGCTTGCATTTGTTTATTTTGCTGTAAAGAACATGTAAAGGAGCAAGACTGACCTTTTCCATCTTTTCTGCCTTCAATCTGGAGATAGGAACCTTCCTCTACTATTATGCGGTATGAGCCTTGCCCTTACTAGAAGCTGAACCAATGGGCTCCTTACACTCCTCAGTTGGAA
This sequence comes from Typhlomys cinereus, assembly GCA_023101885.1. Taxonomy (NCBI): domain Eukaryota; kingdom Metazoa; phylum Chordata; class Mammalia; order Rodentia; family Platacanthomyidae; genus Typhlomys; species Typhlomys cinereus. The sequence goes on along the minus strand of JALPQD010000090.1, from coordinate 6,979,335 downwards.
CTTAAACTTTGAACTTCCAAAATTAACTTAATAAATCTCTTTTTAATAAGTAGTCTGTGTCAAAAATCACAACTAGTCAAAGTGCAGAAAAGAAGTGATATTGACTTCTTGGCCCTAAATAACACATCTAAGCCACCCCTACCCCAAGGCTCAAGGAAGAGGGAGTGGTAAGATTGTAAGCGTCTTAAGTGGGATAGGGGAGCAGCCAGACATGATCCTCTGGACATGACAAGGCTGTTGTATCCATGAATTCACTGCAGTTATGAATATTTCCACAAGACTTGCATGGAATTTGTCTATCAACAATTCACCATGGAAGAACAAAGATCCCAAGAGGCCCCACACCTCCCTGGGAGACTGATGAGGGTTAATACTGATGGGGGCAAGGTGCCCACTGATACAGGATGCATACTCCAGCAAGTACTCAAGGACAGACTATCGAAAGCAACCCTGATAAACCTCAGTGGACCACACATGTGAAAAGACATGAAAACAGAAGGGAGACTGGCAGGAGCAAGAACAGTTGTAATGGGAAAAGAAAGGAAGGAGCATATATGAAGACACTATACTCATGTAGGAAACACTAAAAGAATAAGCACAAAAAACCTAAAAATTAAAAAATAAGTAGTCTGTGTCAAACATTTCATTATAGTGATGCAAAGCTAATCCAGTCAATATACACATATGGCCATGCTAGATGATTCAATCAAAGAACATTTCCATCACCACAAAAAGTTCCATTGGGTAGTACCATCTGGACTACAGCTAATGCGCTAACACTAGTGGTGTTATTCCTCTATGATATATATGGAGTATATATGTGTGTGTATACATGCATACATATACAACTTTCCCACATCAATACATACATACATATATGTGTGTATATATATATATTATATGTTCTCTTACTATCTCTATATGACATTTCAGTATTTCTGTATATTCTCTCACTGTGTGTATTTCATATACATATTCCATATATATTTTTAATATTATTTCTATACATCCATACTATCTCTGTGTCTTGCTCCCATAACAATATACTACTACCAAACTGCCTTAGCTTAATATTCCCATTGCTATAATAAACACTTGACCCAAACCATTTAGGGCAATAAGGGGATTTTCATTCATGTTCATGATTGTGGGTTACAGTTGATCATAACGGCAAGAGAGGGAACTGGCCACACTACAGCCCGAGAAGGGCGAGGACTTAAGCATACCTTCTAGCTTGTCACCCTACGGCTTGCCAACTAGTTCTCCCTCCATCTTACCCACCTGCTCAGGGAACAGCCCCATCGACTAAGGGCTAGGTTTTCCCACATCAATTAGATAATCCCGTAAAGGCATGCCTTAGATACTGGCCTTAACTTTAAAATGTTTCCTAAGTGTGCGTAACGGTTCACTTCTCATTTGTTGACACTTGTAACTAAATTGCCACACTCTGTATACATGCATTTTGTATATGTATGTTTCTCTCTCTACATACATATTATGTTCTCTTCATGTGTGTATGTGTGTGTTTTCTTTACATGTATGTTTTCCCATGTATTAGTTTCATCTTCCATTGTAGAATAAACACAGGAGTTCAAACAACTTAAAGGAACAAGAGACTTACTCTGGTTACAGTACATAGTCCAACTTGGCAGCAGAGTTCATGTCAACATAAAAAGCAAAAGGAACTAACCACACCATGTCCACACAAAAAGCCGAGAGGGACAAATTTTCTGCCTCACCAGAATACCTGTATGCCGACATGCCCATAGATGCCAAGGTACCAGACCAGCTCTCTCCAGCTTATCCACCTGCCCGGAGAATGGTTATACTCACTACAGGCTGGGTCTTCCCACATCAAGTAGATAATCTCCCACAGGGTTGCTCAGGGCTTCCTTTAACAAATGTTCCTGAAACTCAGCCCTCCGTTGTCAAATTGAAACAATTGTATCTAACTAGCATACTCAGTGTCTATGTGCTCTTGCTATACGCATGTACACTGGTGTGTGCTATATAACGTAAACACATTGTATGTATGTTTACGTGTACACATGCCATCTCTCCAGTCCCAAGTTCCATGTTTCTACCTATCTATTTAGTATCTTGTATATAGCTGAAACTTATCACATCCAAAATTAATAACAGGCTCACCTTCCACCCCCTCACCCTGGCAACCCCCCAGCCAGGAGCCTAGATAACATCACCCTTTCTTCTTCCCTCTCCACCATACTGAGACCCTTGCAGACAGATGGATGCTGAAGTTTCTAAAGAAGGTTGTGAATAAAATCAATCATGTGAACGTGATAAAGTAAGGGGAACAAGTGTTGGGTGGATAACTAACCAGTTGGTATCATTCTGTAACATTTGTGTTTCACTGATTAGCTTCCCATAGACACTTACTACAGACTCAGAGGCTGAAAACAAATTAACAATTGCACACCTCTGGCTTTCAGAAGTGCAAAGTGAGGCATGGAGGAAAGATGGAGGCAATGCTGTATATCTGTCCTTCTGTGTAGGGAACACTCAGGCTCAAGATCTCCATTTCTTGAAGACGGATGCTAAGGACATTCCTTGAGGTCTCAGTTGCAGTGCACCTCCTATGCCAGCATAGTTGTAGGCTGACTTCTGTTGACTTTTCTGCAAGAGAGCAGGGATGGATCTTGTCCTGTCTTGAATTAGGATCAAGGGCAGAGATGTTTTTTACATACTTCTTCCTGTTCTTTGGAAACCATCTAGACATTCATTAGTACATCTAAAGAATGGGCACAGAGCATTATCACTGTAATTGTATCACCATGTTCCTGACCTTTTAGAAACCTGTTCTTTCCCCCACAATGAATGAGGCCATTAGGGCATATTAACATGTCTAAGGATTGGCAGGGCTGTATTGTTGGTGATGGCCCCACCTGTTGCTAACCTTGTACCTGTACCGACTGGTCTGCTACTATTGACATCATCCTTCTGTGTGGTGTATAGACGTAACTGCCTTGTTTCATAGTATATAAGGGATTAGATTCCATAATAAACTTGACTTGGTTTCAGCTTTTCCAAGATCCCCTCTTGACCCAGCCTGATTCAATTCCTGCTGATCCCACTAGGAATCCTATCAGGATTGCAAGGTAAGGGTGCAGGTCACAGAAACCCACAGTTCTTCAGGTCCTAGTAGACAGTCCAGTTGGTTTTCTCATTGCTGATAAAAGAAATTTAGGAAGGAAGGGTCTACACTGTGGCTCACAGCTGAGTGTGAGATCCATCTTGGGGGCAAGACGTGGCATCAGGAGCACAAGGACATGCACATCCACAGTCAGAAGCAGACAGATGGATGCTGATGCCTCCATCAGTGTTGTCTCCTTTTACTCAATCTGGAAAGCCAACTCATGAGATGGTCCCATCCACACTCAGGGTGGGTCATCCAATCTCAGCTAAACATCTCTGGATATGCCTTCACAGATACATCCAAACAGTTGTTGACTAAGTAATCCCAGATTCTGACAAGTGGGCAAGACTGGCCATCACTGTGAGGCACAACACTTCTAATAGATTATAATAGATTGACATCCTGGTTTAAATGCGACTTTCCACAGGCTCATGTCTTTGCATTCTTAGCTGATGTTAATGTCTGGGGAGGTTGTGGCATCTTTAGGAGGTAGAGCTTTGCTGGAGGAAGCCATGACACAGGGGGCAGGTCTTCAGGTTGGATAGCCCTGCCCTGCTTCTACTAACGGTCTGCTCTTAAAGTTTGCTGCTTGCTCTCGGTCTCCATGACAGCTGCAGTAACCTGAGATGCCTCCAGCTTCTGTTGCCCACCATGTTCTTTCTGCCATAATAGACTATATCTGTCCTCTAAAACCATAAGTGAAATAAATCTCCCTTAAACTGGTCATATGAGTATTGTCCCACCTATACATTGTTCAAAGAGCTAAATGAGAACTTCCAATATTTGTTAGGATACGAAACAAACAGAATTTACTTACACTTCTGAAAGGAATGCAAACTGATACATTCACCTGGAAAAAGTTTCACAGGCTGGTTTTAAAGTCATACAACTATCCTTTGACTGTGTTATTCTATTCTAGGTGTTCCATTTAAGTTATTTGCAAACAGAAACACCCACAGAAAAACTTATGCAACAGTACATGCAAGTCTTGTTTGCAATACCTAAATATGGAAATGACCCAATAGCTATAAACTGGAGTTGAATCAACAAATTGAGATCTACTTACATCCCAGAATGTTCCCAAGAAAGAAGAGAATCGATTGCTGATATGAGGATATACGCAGTAAGATGAAAGGTACCCATTAAACCAGACATGAAAAAATGCACACTGATTTTATATATGAGTGCATGTGTGTGTATGTGTTTGTGTGTGTGTGTGTGTGTGTGTGTGTGTGTGTGTGTGTGTGTGTGTATGAATGCCAAAATAAGTAACATTAATATCTGGTGATACAGCAGAGGTTTCCCTGAAGGGTGAGGACAGGAAATGGACTGGGAAAAAGAAAGATTTTTCTGGAGTGACAGAAGAGTCCTCTGTGAAGGGGGCACATGAGCATACCCACTGGCACAGCTGTACGACTCAAAAACTGTGAGATTTATCTTAAAAGATGACTCAGGCACTCAGGAATTAAAGCCTTTGCCTCAAAAGTAAATGGCTCTGAGCTCAGATCCATCTAAAAATACTGGGAAGAGATATGGCCCTGGAGGGTAGAGCCCAGGAAACCCCAGCACCTCGGATGATTCTTGATGTCACCCTTGGACCTCCACAGACACAAGCATTCAAGTGCTTTCTTGTATACATGCCCATAAACATACACATACACACAAATAAACTAAAAAACAAGGAAATTTATTATACTAATCTAGCTACTTTCTACGCATAGGGAATGTTCTACAATAAAGCTTTGAATTGATGGGAATGGTTTTAAGATTCTCATGCACTGAATTCTAAACACAGTAATTAAAAAAAAAAAAAACTAAAATCATCAGGACAGGGTCAGGCATGGAAGTGTATGCCCATAATCCCAGTGCTCTAGGGATGAAATAGCCTGGGTTACAGGGCTAGACACTGTTTTAAAAAGTAAAACCAGAGGGGATTATAGAAAAACTCTAAGATTATGGGAAGTAATTCCATAGGAATTTCCTATGCTAGTAATATGTCAAAAAAAGTTTTTTAAAGAAAGGGCAGTCCTTATGCAGAGGAGCACCAAGTGAGGAAAACAAGCCAAAAAGAAAAAGAAAAAGCCCTGAGCTGATTCACTTAGAACCCAGTGACAATTAAAACTATATTAGAAATAACAGGGATGTGGGCTGGAATGATGGCTCAGGGGTTAAGACTCTGCCTTGCAAGCAAAAGGTCCTGAGTTTGAATCCCAGGTCCCACATAAAAATGCCAAGCAGAAGTGGGGGTGCACTTCTGGTCCTGGTGGGCAGAACCTGGAAAATCCCAAACTGAAGCAAAAAGGAGACAGATGAGATCTGGGATGATTTCCGAAGTCACCTCCACAGGGATACACAGTGCTCGCTCTCAATCTCTCTCTCTCTCTTTCTCTCTCTCTTTCTCTCTCTCTCTCTCTCTCTCTCTCTCTCTCTCTCTCTCTCTCTCACACACACACACACACACACACAGAGCAAATAAATAAATATTTAAAAAAAGAAATAACAGGGATGTGATACTTCCTGATAAAATGTTGGTCAGAGAAGTCTCAAAGGCCTCCAAACATTACATGTATAATAGTTACTCTTGTGTGTTGCTGTGAGAGGACATTCAAAGTCAAGTAACCTAAGGGAGAAAGGGAAATTTATTCAATTTATGGTTCTAGAGGGGAAATACAGCCTTTCATGGCAGAGGTGGCATGGCTGGCTGGCCGAAGCTGGAGCAGGCTCAGTCACTCCCATCTGTAAGGTTGACAGCTATCAGACTGCTTGCTGCAAAGGCAGACTCCTCCTCGAGGTAGGGTGGGACTAATCCACCTCAAGGCCCACCTCTTGTGACCGCCTTCCTCCAGCAAGGCTCCACCTTTCGAAGGTGTCATGACCTTCCCAAACACATGAGACTGTGGGGGACACATTTGAAACCATAACACTTCACTCCTGGCTTCCACAGGCTTATTGCCATCTCATTATGTAAATCTTACTCAGTCCAACTTTTAAAGACTACATCAATAGTCCCAACATAGTCCAAAAGTCCAAAGCCTCCTGTAACATCAAAAGACAAGTTACATACTTCCAACATACAATGGCATAACATAAACATTTCCATTCCAAAAGGAAGGAATTGGGGCATATCCAGGAAAGATCAATCCATAACAAGACCTAAAACCAGTAGGACAAGCTCCAAATCCTGTAGCTCCAAGTCCAACAGGTGAGCCTCCCATTGAAATGATCTCAGTTCCAAAGAGCTTTTGTTCCACCTCTCCAATGCAGTGCTCATAGAACACATCTCTCTCCTAGGCTGACTCCTCCCAGGGTATACAGCTCTCCTTGACAGATGTCCCACGTTGTCTCTGGCATCTCTAATATCTTTACTTCTCAATGGCAAACCAAGCTTTAACTCCACAGCACAAACTGTCCTTTTTGGGCTTCTAAACTGCAGACTTTCAGCCACATGCTGCCTGGATTCCGACATTCTCTGAAGCCTTGGAAGAAGAATCTACAACCTCCTCCCTCTTGCATCCTTGATGCCTCTAAAACCAGAATGACGTGGACAACTTTGCCAAGTTTTGCTGTATCCTTGAGTTAGAGATCGGGCCCTTGAATCACAGCTGATTCAGCTTCTGTATACTGACTGTAAGAAAAGTCTCTATTTTATCCTGGGCTCCTGGGGAGTAACAGACCCTTGCTTTGAAACTCCACTTTTTAGCCCATTCCTTCCAAAAGCATTTGTATTCTTATGGGTGGGAGTCTTCTTGGAGAATCTTGTCCTCAAACTAGGGCCTCTCCCATTATCCAAATTGAGAGCAGGGTTTGATTTGGAGCTAATCAGATAATCAGCAGATATTTTATTCTCTGCTTCTTCTTGGTTTAACTCTTTAAGTTTGTCACTGCATTTTTCATCATCAAATCTTAGTTTCTTCTTCCTGTCTTATTCCTTGCTCTTTTTCATAACTGAAAACAACTAAAAAGTAGCTATATCACAATGTCAAGATTATATTGCTTTGAAATTTTCTCCACCGAGCATTCCAGTTTAACTTTAGGCAAGTTTTCAGGATGAGGGCAAAACTTCACTAAACTTCACTAAACTTTCTGCCAACACATGGTTCATGTCACTCGACCAGTTCTAAACACAGTCTCTGGTCCCCTCTGGACCATCATAAGCTGGGCTTCTATTGCCTGCATTTCTCACAACATTGTTCTCTTCAGAGCTCTCATGAGAAAGGCCCATTTGGCCCCATCACAAGACACAAAGACTTTCTCAGCACCAAGTCCCAAAGTTCTCCATATTTCTCCCAACAAACAGTTCCAAAGGCACTGTAACAGTTACTCTTAACTATTGTGTGAGAGAACACCCAAAGTTGGCTAGCTGGCCAAAGCTAAAGATAGGATATGTCACACCCATCTGAGAGGCTCAGAGCTACAAGACTGGAGAATTTCTCTTCTTCTACTTCCCAGTTTTCTGTTCTATGGCTCCTTTGGTCCACTACTGGGAGGTTCCGATCAGATCTAGGACTAATCTTTGTATTATCCAAATAATTTCTTCAGGTGGTCTTAGCTGATCTTGCCAGGTAAGGTCTCAGCTGTTCTTAGTTAAGGACAGGTGTGTCAAGTTGACACCTAGGATTAACTATCACAGGCACATTAGCCACATTATAGCATTGAACATACTGCTGGTACCAATTTCTTTCAATTTCAAAACACTTTACATTGTGGTACTAGGTGCTCTTAATCTCACAGCAATATCCCACTCCTGGTACCAATTTCTGTAACAGTTACTCATGTGTGTTGCTGTGAGAGAACATTCAAAGTCAAGCAACTTAAGGGAGAAAGGGAGATTTATTCAGCTTACAGTTCCATGGGGAAGATACGGTCTTTCATGGTGAAGGAGGCATTGCTGGCTGGCTGAAGCTAGAGGCAAGCTAAGTCACTCCCATCCATGAGGCTGAAAGCTACCAGACTGCTTGTTGCAGACTCCTTCTGGAGGTAGGGTGGGACTAATGTACCTCAAGGCCCACCCCTTGTGACTGCCTTTCTCCAGCAAGGCTCCACCTCTCAAAGGTGTCATGACCTTCCTAAATACATGAGACTATGGGAGACACATTTCAAATCATGACAACAGGCTTTTGCCATTGCTCTAGGTTGCTCTCCAAAAAACTGTCAGTAAGACCCTATTACTAAAGACATAACACATATCAATCATAGAACATGGGCAAAAATACATCAACTGGAACTGGTCTGAGAACTTTCTCCTTGCTGGAAAAATTGCACAGTACCAAGGAATAGTGTAGAAGCTGCTGGGAGAGAGAAATAATCACAGATCTCATTAACACATGAGATCTGCAAGTTTCAATAAAAATCACCATGCAACAATTGACCACCAGTGTAACAGTGGCATGAGTACCAAGTAGAAAACCAGCAGCTTTCTGATTGAATTCAAGACCCACTTATCAGAATGGAACACATTCCTGATACTGTTAACTAGAACAAGAACCTAAAAAAATGGAAGGAAATAGATCAATAGGGAAAACAGCCAATAAACCTGTCATAGTTAAGCACAGGTGTCAACTTGACTATTGAGGGTTTGAGCTCTGGGCACAGTTGTAGAGAGTTAATGTTTGAGTTAAGCCCAGAGCAAACCTGAAGGAGATTGTCTAGATGATGGGGAAAGACCCAGCCCATGGTGGGTGGGATTAGGCCCTGGATGAATCACAGAGAGCTGATTGAGAGAGTCAGCATCCTTCTATTCACTTGGCCAGACATGCTGGAGGATTGTCCATCTCTCAGCCATTATGTGGTGATGGTGTGGCCAGTTCCCTCGGCCCTGGTGTTGGTGTGTGCTCCCCCATCAAGCTGGACTGAGAACTGTAACTGGACTGTCATAAGAAAGTAAACTCCTTGTTCCCTGAAGTTGTGTCATTTATCAGCAACCAGGCACGTGAACTGCAACAAAACCTATATGTAAGAAGACAGTACACCAAACTGCTCTGTAACTAGGTGCTATTATACCCATAGAATTGAAGAACACTTAGTACTCAGCCCAGAAGTCTTCTTCTACAACAGAGGCAGAAGATCTCAACACCCTGACAGGATGAAACCTAGGGCAGTAGAAGAGTAGTGAGGTGGACAACAGCCAGCCATAATGCAGAGTATCAGCACCTCAGCAAGACTCACCCAGAATCAAGCCAACCTAATTTGCCCCCATCCTAAAGCTTAGGAATCTCGTGGAAGAGAGGGTGGTGAGAGTGTAAGAATCTAAAGATGGGAAGGTGTAGCAGGCCCAGCAGGGGATTCAGCAACAGGAAGGGAAGGTCCACCATTGGACAAGGCATCTAGAAACTCACTTCAGTAAGACTTATCCTTACCAGACCTGCATAATGACTGACATACCAACATGCCCCCATAGAATACCTAGGAACTCAAGAGAAATAAGAACATAGAGTGGAAACCTTGGGGACTAGAGTTGAATTAGAAAAGAAAATCCCCCTACTAGTGGGGTGGTCCAAGAGGGGCAACTTGGTATGCCAAAGAGGCCTGAACCCCCACAAGAGTAGACAAGCCAGAGGGAACCCTGGGGTCCATAGAAGTGGCAAGGCAGAGGGTGGGAAGGAAAGGGATAGATTGATGAAGGGAAGGGAAAAGAATGGGAGGAAAGGGAGACAAAGGGAAATAGGATAAGTACTCAACATGCTTATAAAACTAGAAAAATAAAATCACAGAAATAAATTTTAAAAAGTAAAATCAAAAAAATTGATATAATTGGTCTTTGATGAATTTCACCACTAGTCAGGAAAGTCACTGTTTTACTAGCTCTGCCCTGGGAGAAGGCAGGGAAGAGCAAAGCATGTCACAGGCTAATCTTACTGCACAGCAGTCGGACAATGTTGTGTCTACTATTCAACTTCTACTCACAAGCTAGAATTATCCAGGAAGATGTCACAAATCCAGTTCTCTATTCATTCCACTTCAGAGTAATGCCCTGAGCATATAATTAATAAATGCTCATTTGTGTCAGTGGAAACACTGCTCTTGAAAATTTTTTTGCATTTTTCCAAATCTACAATATCTCATTTTTTGCAATATTTTGAGCAAAAGCAATGCATTCTGCTAATAATGGGTATTTTTTCTTATTTTCTTCTTCCTCTTCCCCAGATTTTTAATTTTTTTCACATGTGCGTGTGTGTGTATGTGTATGCGCGCACGCGCGCGCGCACGCGCGCGCGTGTGTGTGTGTGTGTGTGTGTGTGTGTGTGTGTGTGTGTGTGTATCAGAGGACACTGTGTGTCACTGTGGAGGACTAAGGGTGAATTCTGAACTCATCCTGGATTGCTTCTACTTCCCCCCTTCTTGCTTTGATCTGGGATTTTCCAGACTCTGCCTGCCAGGGCACTAAGTGAAGGCTGCTTCGGTTTCTGCCTGGCACTTTTTACATAGAACCTGGGATCTGAACTCAGGATCTTCTGCTTGGAAGACAGAGTCTTAACCCCTGAGCCCTCTCTCCAGCCCTCCCCCGCTGGTTTTTACCTTTTTTTTTTTTTTTTACATTTTCATATTATTTTTATTGCAATTGTGTAAAAAGATTAAATTAACCTTTTTACATAGTTATTGGCTATTTGCATTTCTCTGGTGTCTATTTAGTGATGTTTTTACTTCTGACTTGCAATGAAAGAGTTATAACCCTGAAAAGTAGAACTTGATTCTATTGCCAAAAAGATTGTCTGGGATTTTGCTATTGTTTTTAGTTTGGTTTGGATTTTTGTCATTTTGAGACAGTGTCTCACCATGTAAACCAAGCTAACTTTGAATTTGCAGCAATCCTGCATCTGTCTCCCAACTGCTGGAATTACAGGCGTGTACTACCATGGCCACCTTTAGCTGGTATAAGGATAAAATTGGTCATTTGACAAGCACTGGGGTGAGAGTCAAAAAAAAAAGTTTCATTCTATGTGGCAAGTGGCAGCTTCTCTGTGCGCCACCTAGATTCACTGTCCCCCTTGGGAGTGGTAAAATGGCAATGAGCTAGTAAGTCTTCATGTTAACATAATGCCTCAGAGCAAAAGCACACTATGCACTCACCAGTTAGATCTGTGGGGTCGCAGTTCCTGGGACTAGGTAAGAAACTAGCATGGGCACCTATTAGTAAGAAGCTTTAAGGAGCCTCAAGGGGCGGCTGTACTCAGAGCCCAACGCATTATGCCTCTTCCTCCTACACACTGCGGGACCAAACCAACTAGAGGGAGAGAACAGATGCTTCGGCCATTCAGTAATGGTTCATCAAGCACTTTCACACCCTAGGGATTCAAGTGTCTAACATGGCCTGGATCTTCTGTCATCATGGAGAACAGCTACACCAAGTGCGATATTAGGGTATATGACATTCAGCACAGAGGAAGTGACATTACACTGGGACCCAGATAGGAAGAAGCACTTGCAAGTCAGGTGGGAAAGCAAAAGGACTCCACAGTTGCATGTGAAGGCCTGGGAATGGGGTAAGTGACAAAGAAGAGTGACAGAAAGGGCTGAGGTGCTCAAGAAGAAGAGAAGCACTGTGACCTGGGGAGGGGCTGGAGAGATGGCTCAGGAATTAGGACTCCATCTCACAAGCAGAAGGTCCTGAGTTCCAATCCCAGAGCCCATATAAAAATGCCAGGAGAGGGCTGGTGAGACGGCTCAGGGGTTAAGACTCTGTCTTGCAAGCAGAAAACAGGACACACATAAAAAAATGCAGCAGAATACACTTCCAGCCCGGTGGGCAGAGCCTGGGAAATCTCAAAGTGAAGCAAGAAGAGGTAGAAGCAATCCAGGATGATTCTAGAAGTCACCTGTGGTCCTCCACAGAGATACATGTCCCCTTTGATAAACACACACACACACACACACACTAAATGAATATACGAAAAAAGGAAAAATGAGATGCCTGGAACCTTTCATCAAATTGCCAGAGTTATTTAAAAATAAAAAATGTCAGGCAGTAACTGCCATGGCTTGCACTTCGACCCTGGTGGGTGGCACCTGGGAAATCACAGAACAAAGCAAAATGGAGGTAGAAGCAATCCAGAATGATTCCCAAAGTCACCCTGGTTCTCCATAGGGACACACGATGCTCTCTGATACACACACACACACACACACACACACACACACACACACACACAAAATAAAATGTCCCGAGGAAATGGTAAGATAGTCATAAATGATTTGGGGAGTTTGGTAGACATCTGAGAAAAAAAATCAATTTTGCCTTAAGCTAAAATAAATCCTCTGGATACCAAAAACTCTTACAGAAAAAGAAGCCAGAAATGTCTTGGAACACAGAAACATACTTCTCATAATCTTAACATTGGGAAGGTCCACAGCGACAAAAATCAAGAAGCCACAAAAATTAGACAGACTTTAATGCAGTTTTAAAATAAAATTGAAAGTATTCACAAGTAATAGGGAATCTAAGATGGCTCATAAGTAAAGGTACTTGCTGCCAAGGCTGCTAACCTGGGTTTGATCCCAGAAACCCACACAGTACAAGGAGAGACCTGACCCCTGCATGTTGTCCTTTGACCTCCACATGCACACGAAGGCAAGTGCATGCCCACACACTCATGCACAACACACGTGAGAAGCAAATATACAGGCCTTTTAAATACATATTATTTCAGCAATCAATTTTTCATAAAGGATATGTTATTACTAAAACTAGACCATTAAATAATTTTATTTACATAACGAAGCAACAGGAGAACCTGTGAGGATCTTCAAGGAACACCGTGACACACAAGCTAGAAGTGGTAGCCACGGAGTATGAGATGGTGGGCAGACCCAGAATTGCTGCCTGGTCACAATGCCATATGACCAGCACATCCAACCAGAAGGCCAGATCACTGACTTCAGAACCCTTTTCAGCAGGACCACACCAGAGCACGGGATGGAGCTTACCATTCGCCGAAGCCAAACTGGAGATTCTGCACCTCCTGAAAGGCAAGCTGGTGGTGGGCCACGATCTAAAGACCACTTCAATGCACTGAAGGACATGAGCCAAGCCATTACCCCATCTATGACACAACCCAAGACAAGATACGCTTGCTCTATGGTGACCTGCTCCACTATCCTGTCCTTGTTCATCCTGAGCGAATGCCTGCTGAACGAGACCACGGATGGACTTTCTGGGACTCGGCTCCTTGAGAAAAGCTTATGACTTCGGTGGAACTCTACAGGAAGGCCCAGGAAATCCAATCCAGGGCACGGGGCTGCAGCATGATAGTGCTCAAGTGAAGCTCTTCCAGTCCCTTCATCAGGAGCAGAGGCTTCCACTCCCTCGGGACAGCAGCTGGAAACCACCACAAAAAATTTTTTTTTTAAAAAATGTATCTTGAGTAATAAAGTGGCTCTAGTTTCTTTTTTTAACATTTTTTATTATTATTTCCGCTCATACAAACTTAGTAGGTACACCGGTTCCCTCCCTCCCTCCTCCTCCCCTTGACCCCTCTGCTCCCCCTCCCCTCACCCCTCCTTCCCTATCCCCCAGTGCCTCCACCCTCAATCCCCAGAGAATCCTTTAATGTGCATGCCAGACTCTCCTCTGGGCCCTCCTCTCCGATGACGTACAAGGACCCAGTGGCATTTCCCTGAACCCTTTCCTGTGTTCCCCTTAAGCATAGGAGCATTACTATGGCTGTCAATTCCTTGCCTCCAAGGATCTTGGTGCCTTTAGCAAATGCTAGACTTTATGGGGTCAATAGTGTGTGGGACATTGCGGAGGGCATGTAAAGTCCAATTATGATTGCTTCAGCCCTAATTTGTGTGGAGTATCTTGCATATCATTGCTCCTCCCATCCTTGTGCTCTTACAATCTTACCACCCCCTCTTCCGCAAATGTCCCTGAGCTTCAGGATGGGGAGAGATTAGGCTGGCCTAGTTCTAGATGGTTGATATAGAGTCTCTGAAGTTCTGGATTATGGTTCGTTGATTTTCTTTTGCAGTTTTGCTGATCCTGCAATGTCCTTCACTCCATCCTGATGGGTATTGTATTTCACCCCCTGGCCAGAGATAAAAAGCTGTTAAACTAGAGTCTTGTTATAAAAGTATATTCAAAGGTAGATGTAATAAAAGTATTAAACCACAGTGAGGGAGGGGTCAATCACCCATTTGCAAAATGGTTACTTCTTATCTGCCAGACTATATGCCCTCCCCTTCTGGTGAGATCACACCCCCTCAGTTGTAAATGATCAGGAAGGAAAAGTCTGTGAACTTAACCAGATGTCTCATTGCTTACTTGCAGTCCTTGATGGAGGCCTATTTTCTCTGCTGTAACATGGTCCCCTCTCTCCTTGTTTCTGGTGTGGCCCTCCAACACCATCCCTCCTGTTCATACTCCTTGCAACTACTGTATTACAGAGATTTATCGTCAAGTGTCTCTAGGTGGGCTGGGTGGGTTTGGTACTAGGAGCCACCTATTAGGGAGTACATACGACACTTAATTTTCTGGGTCTGGGATACTTCACTCAATATAATTGTTTCTAATGACATCCATTACCCGCAAATTCCAGTAATTCATCATTTTTGATGGCTGAGTAGTACTCCATTGTACAGATGTACCACATTTTCCTTATCCACTTGTCAATTGTTGGACATTTGGGTTGATTCCATGACTTTGCTACTGTAAACAGTGCTGCTATGAACATGGTCGAGCTTGTGCTATCAAGGTGAACCTCTGCTGCATGGGGGGTTATTCTCAAAAGTGGAATCGCAGGGTCATATGGCATTTCAATCTTTAATTTCTTTAAGAATCTCCAGACGGCTCACCAGAGTGGTTGTATGAGCCTACATTCCCACCAGCAATGTAGGAGAGTTCCCCTCTCTCCACATCCTCTCCAGCATTTGTTGTTGTTTGTATTGTGGATTTTTGCCGTCCTGAATGGGGTGAGATGATATCTCAGGGAGGTTTTGATTTGCGTTTCCCTGATGGCTAAGGAAGTGGAGCATTTTTTCAGATATTTGTTAGACATTTTAATATCATCTCTAGTAGTTTCTTTTAAGTTCCAGGGCCATTTTTTAAATGGGCCATTGGTTTCCTTGGTGTTTAGTTTTCTAAGTTCTTTGTGCACTCTGGATAATAGAGCTCTATCAGATATGTGGTTAGTGAAGATTTTCTCCCATTCTGTGGGTTGCCTTTGAGCTCGTGTGACAATCTCTTTATCTGAACAGAAGCTCTTTAATTTCACAAGATCCCAACTGTTGAGAGTTGGTAGCAGTGACTGTGCCATTGGATGTCTGTTTAGGAACTGTTGGCCTAGCCCAATCAGCTCGAGGGAATTCCCTACCTTTTCAACTATGGTTTTTAAAGTCTCTGGCCTTAAATCAAGGTCCTTGATCCATTTGGAATTAAGTCTTGTACAAGGTGACAAGTATGGGTCCAGTTTTAATCTTCTACATGTGGAGATCCAGTTTTGCCAGCACCATTTGTTGAAGATACTGTTCTTTTTCCATTGGATTTTTTGGGCCCTTTTGTCAAAGACCAAATGGCTATAATTTTGTGGTCTTATATCTGGGTCTTCAACCCTTATCCATTGATCTGTATGTCTATTTTGGAGCCAATACCAGGCTGTTTTTACAACTATGGATTTGTAGTATAGACTAAGGTTTGGTATGGTGATACCTCCAGCAGTGTTTTTGTTACTTAGGATTGTCTTTGCTATCCTGGGTCTTTTGTGCCTCCATATGAATTTTGAGATTGTTTGATCGACTTCTTTAAAGAATTGCTTTGGGATTTTAATTGGTATAGCACGAATTTGTATATTGCCTTTGGTAGGATGGTCATTTTTACGATGCTGATTCTGCCAATCCAGGAACATGGGATGTCTTTCCACTTTCTGGTGTTTTCTGCTATTTCTTTCTTTAGGGTTTTAAAGTTTTCATTGTAAATGTCTTTTACCTCTTTGGTTAAGTTTATACTAAGGTATTTCATTTTTTTAGAGGCTATAGTAAATGGGATTGTTTCAGGGCTTTTTCACTTCTTTCATTCTGGGCATATAGGAAGGCCTCTGATTTTTGTACATTTATTTTGTATCCTGCCACCCTGCTGAACTTCTCAATTAGTTCCAGGAGCTTCCTGGTGTTTTGGGGATCACTCAGGTATAAGATCATGTCATCTGCAAATAAGGATAGCTTGACTTCTTCCTTGCCGATTTGAATCCCTCTTATGTCCCTTTCTTGTCTTATGGCTTCAGCTAAGACTTCAAGTACAATATTGAATAGAAGTGGTGAGAGTGGACAGCCTTGTCTAGTTCCTGATCGAAGTGGGAATTTTTCCCCATTGAGTATAATCCTTGCTGTGGGCTTGTTGTATACAGCTTTTATTACATTGATAAAGGTTCCTTCCATTCCTACTGTCTCTAGCGTTTTGATCATAAAAGGCTGTTGGATCTTGTCAAAAGCTTATTCTGCATCTATCGAGAGTATCATGTGGTCTTGGACTTTGGGCTGGTTTATATTTTGAATTACATTTATTGATTTGCGTATGTTGAACCAACCTTGTGTGCCAGGGATAAAGCCTACTTGGTGAATGATCTTTTTGATATGTTTTTGAATCCGATTTGCTAAGACTTTGTTGAGAATCTTTGCATCTGTGTTCTTCAGAGAGATTGGCCTATAGTTTTCTTTTTTTTTTATTAAAAATTTAATTATACATTTTAAAATTTTTTACCAGTTCCCTCCCTCCCTCCTCCTCCCCCTCCCCTTCCCCCAGTGCCTCCCCCCCAATTCCCAGAGAGTCCTTTATTGTGTACGCCTAACTCTCCACTGGGTCCTCCTCTCCGATGACATATAAGGACCCAGTGGCATTTCCATAAGCCCTTTCTCTTGTTCCCCTTAAGCATAAGATCACTACTATGGCTGTCAATCCCTTGCCTCCAGGGGTCTCGGTGCCCTTAACAGATGCTAGACTTTATGAGGGCAACAGTGCACTGGACATTGCGCAGGGCATGCAAAGTCCCATTATGATTGCTTTGGCCCCAACTATTGTTGAGAATCTTGCAAATCGTTGCTCCTCCCATCCTTTTGCTCTTACAATCTTACCGCCCCCTCTTCCTCAAATGTTCCTGAGCTCCAGGATGGGGAGAGATTAGGCTGGCCTAGTTCTATGTGATTGATATAGAGTCTCTGAAGTTCTGGATTGTGGATTGTTGATTTTCTTTTGCAGTTTTGCTGCTCCTGCAATTCCCTTCACTTCGTTCTGCTGGGCACTGTATGTCACCCCCTGGCCAGAGACAAAAAGCTGTTAAACTTGAGTCTTGTTGTAATAGCACATTCAAGGGTAGATGTAATAAAAGTAGGAAACCTCACTGAGGGAGGGGTCCATCACCCATTTGCAAAATGATTACTTTTTATCTGCTAGACTATATGCCCTCCCCTTCTGGTGAGATCAGGAAAGAACGTCTGTGAACTTAACCAGGTTTCTCATTACTTACTTGCAGACCTTGATGGAGGCCTATTTTCTCTGCTGAAACATGGTCTCCTCTCTCCTTGTTTCTGGTGTGGCCCTCCTAACCCATCTCTCTTGTTCATAATCCTTGCAATTACTGTGTTACATAGATTTACTTTTGAGTGTCTCAATGTGGGCTGGGTGAGTTTGGTACTAGGAGCCACCTATTAGGGAGTACATACGGCGCTTAATTTTCTGGGTTTGGGATACTTCACTTAATATAATTCTTTCTAATGACATCCATTTCCCAGCAAATTCCAGTAATTCATCATTTTTGATGGCTGAGTAGTACTCCATTGTATAGATGTACCACTGTTTCCTTATCCACTCGTCAACTGTTGGACATTTAGGTTGATTCCATGACTTTGCTATTGTAAACAGTGCTGCTATGAACATGGTCGAGCTTGTGCTATCGAGGCGAACCTCTGCTGCATGGGGGGTTATTCCCAAAAGTGGGATAGCAGGGTCATACGGCATTTCAATCTTTAATTTCTTTAAGAATCTCCAGACGGCTCGCCAGAGTGGCTGTATGAGCCTGCATTCCCACCAACAATGTAGGAGAGTTCCCCTCTCTCCACATCCTCTCCAGCATTTGTCGTTGTTTGTATTGTGGATTTTTGCCATCCTGACCGGGGTGAGATGATATCTCAGGGAAGTTTTGATTTGCATTTCCCTGATGGCGAAGGAAGTGGAGCATTTTTTAAGATAATTGTTAGACATTTTAATTTCATCTCTGGTAAAGTTTCTTTGAAGTTCCAGGGCCCATTTTTTTAATTGGACCAGTGTTTTCCTTGGAGTTTAATTTTCTAAGTTCTTTGTGCACTCTGGACAGTAGAGCTCTGTCAGATATGTGGTTAGTGAAGATTTTCTCCCATTCTGTGGGTTTGCCTTTGAGCTCGTGTGACAATCTCTTTATCTGAACAGAAGCTCTTTAATTTCACTAGATCCCAACTGTTGAGAGTTGGTAGCAGTGATTGTGCCATTGGATGTCTGTTAGGAAGTGTTGGCCTAGCCCAATCAGCTCGAGGGAGTTCCCTATCCTTTCAACTATGGTTTTTAAAGTCTCTGGCCTGATATCAAGGTCCTTGATCCATTTGGAATTAAGTCTTGTACATGGTGACAAGTACGGGTCCAGCTTTAATCTTCTGCATGTGGAGATCCAGTTTTGCCAGCACCATTTGTTGAAGATGCTGTTCTTTTTCCATTGGATTCTTTGGGCCCCTTTGTCAAAGACCAAATGGCTGTTACTTTGTGGGCTTATATCTGGGTCTTCAATCCTTATCCATTGATCTGTGTGTCTATTTTGGAGCCAGTACCAGGCTGTCTTTATAACTATGGATTTGTAGTATAGACTTAGGTTTGGTATGGTAATACCTCCAGCTGTGTTTTTGTTACTCAGGATTGTTTTTGCTATCCTGGGTCTTTTGTGCCTCCATATGAACTTTGAGATTATTTGGTCAACTTCTTTGAAGAATTGCTTTGGGATTTTGATTGGTATAGCATTGAATCTGTATATTGCCTTTGGTAGGATGGTCATTTTTACAATGTTGATTCTGCCAATCCAGGAACAAGGGAGGTCTTTCCACCTTCTGGTGTCTTCTGCAATGTCTTTCTTTAGGGTTTTAAAGTTTTCATTGTAAAGGTCTTTTACCTCCTTAGTTAGGTTTATACCAAGGTATTTCATTTTTTTAGGGATTATAGTAAATGGTATGGTTTCTCTCAAGGCTTTTTCACTTCTTTCATTCTGGGCATATAGGAAGGCCTCTGATTTTTGCACATTTATTTTGTATCCTGCCACCCTGCTGAACTTCTCAATTAGTTCCAGGAGCTTCCTGGTGGAGTTTTTGGGATCCCTCAGATATAAGATCATGTCATCTGCAAATAGGGATAGCTTGATTTCTTCCTTGCCGATTTGAATCCCTCTTATGTCCCTTTCTTGTCTTATGGCTTCAGCTAAGACTTCAAGTACAATATTGAATAGAAGTGGTGAGAGTAGACAGCCTTGTCTAGTTCCTGATCAAAGTGGGAATGCTTCCAATTGTTCCCCCTTGAGCATAATCCTTGCTGTGGGCTTGTTGTATACAGCTTTTATTATATTGATAAAGGTTCCTTCCATTCCTACTGTCTCTAGCGTTTTGATCATAAAAGACTGTTGGATCTTGTCAAAAGCTTTTTCTGCATCTATCGAGAGTATCATGTGGTCTTGGACTTTGGACTGGTTTACATGATGAATTACATTTATTGATTTGCGTATGTTGAACCAACCTTGTGTGCCAGGGATGAAGCCTACTTGGTCCCCGTGAATGATCTTTTTGATATGTTTTGAATCCGATTTGCTAAGACTTTGTTGAGAATCTTTGCATCTGTGTTCATCAGGGAGATCGGCCTATAGTTTTCTTTTTTAAGTGAATCTTTATTAGGTTTTGGGATTAAAACGATATTAGCTTCATAGAAGGAATTTGGTAGTGTTCCTTCCTTTGCTATTTGATGGAACAGTTTAAGGAGTATTGTTGTTATTAACTCCTTAAATGTCTGGTAGAACTCTGTGCTGAATCCATCTGGTCCAGGACATTTTTTGGTGGGAAGTTTCGAGATTACTTCCCCAATTTCCTTATATGTTATAGGACTAGTTAAATAATTCACAGCTTCCTGATTCAATTTAGGTAAGTTGTGTTTACTTAGGAATTCATCCATCTCTTTTGTGTTGTCAAACTTCACAGAGTATAAGTTTTTGAAATATGATGTTATAATTCTCTGGATTTCTTGGGTATCAGTAGTGATAACTCCATTTTCATTTCTAATTTTGTTAATTTGGGTTTTCTCTCTCTTGCTTTTGGTTAATTTAGCTAAGGGTGTATCAATCTTATTGATTTTTTCAAAGAACCAGCTTTTGACTGGTTGATTTTCTCTATCGTTTTCTTAATCTCAATTTCAGATATTTCTCTCTTTATTTTGCTAATCTCCTCTCTTCTACTACTTTTTGGATCAGATTGCTCTAGTTTCTCTAAAGCTTTAAGCTGCGTCGTTATTTATTTCTGAGTTTCCATTTTTTTGATGTAGGCATTAAGAGCTATGAACTTACCTCTTAGGACAGCTTTCATTGTGTCCCAGAGATTTTGGTAAGTTGTATTTTCATTATCATTCGTTTTCAGGAAATCTTGAATTTCCTTTTAATTTCTTCCTGAATCCAGTTCTCATTCAGCATCATAGTGTTAAGTTTCCAGGAGTTAGTGTATTTTCTGTCTTTTGTTGTGTTGTGGATATCCAGCTTTAGGCCGTGGTGGTCTGATAGGGCACAGGCTAAATTTCAACTTTCCTGTATATGTGGAGATTCGTTTTGTGGCCCAATATGTGATCTATTTTGGAGAAAGTTCCGTGTGCTGCTGAGAAAAATGTGTATTCTTTGGTGCGTGGATGAAAAGTTCGATAGAGATCTGTAAGGTCCATTTCTTTCAGGGTTTGATTAAGTTCCAAAGTGTTTCTGTTAAGCTTTTGACCTGTTGATCTATTCCACGTTGAGAGGGTGGTGTTGAAATCCCCAAGAATTATCGTTTGGGGGTTGATTTCTTGCTTTAGACGCTGTAGGGTTTTCTTAATGAATGTGGAGGGGCCCGTATTGGGTGCATAAATGTTCAGTATTGTGAAGTCTTCCTGGTGAATTGTACCTGTGACTAAAATGTAGTGTCCATCTTTGTCTCTTTTGATTTTTTTTGGTTTGAAGTCCACTTTGTCCAACAGCATAATGGCCACCCCTGCCTGTTTCCTCGTTCCATTAGCTTGCAGTATTTTGGACCAGCCTTTTATTTTTAGGATGTGCCTATCTTTTGTGGTGAGATGAGTTTCCTGAAGGCAGCAGTTTGATGGGTTGTGATTTTTAATCCAAGTTTGTAATCTGTGTCTCTTAATTGGTGAGTTAATACCATTGACATTTAATGTTATAATGGAGAAATTATTTTTAATTCTGGACATTTTTGATGTTTAGTGAATTTTGTAAGCTTATTATTTTACATTTATGTTTGTGTGGTATTATACTACCCTTCTGTCCTCCTGGATACGGTTGTTTTTTCCTTCAAGTTTGCATATCATTTCTAGCATTTTTTGAAGGCCTGGTTGTCTTTGTGCTGGAAAATTTTTCTTTCTCCCTCAATCATGACAGATAGTTTTGCCAGGTATATCAGTCTGGATTGGCATTTTTGCTCATTTAATACTTGAAGTACGTCTCTCCAAGTTCTTCTTGCTTTTACTTTTTCCATTGAGAAGTCATTTGTTATTTTAATAGGTTTGCCTTTAAAAGTGACTTGCTTTTTTTTCTCTTGAAGCTCTCAGCACCTTTTCTTTGTCTTGAATGTGGAGTGTTTTGACTATTATTTGCCGTGGCAATTTTCTATTTTGGTCATATCTGTTTGGAGTGCGAAATGCCTCTTGTATTTGGATGGGCCTCTCATTCTTCAGTTGAGGGAAGTTTTCATTTATGATAATTTGAAAAATTTCCTCAGGTGTGGTATTTTGAGATTCTTGCTCTGGTATTCCATGAATGCACATGTTAGGCTTCTTCAGGGTGTCCCATATCTCTTGAATGTTCCTCTCAAGTATCTTTTTGGCTTTAACAACCTCTTCCATTGAGCTGGTTAATTCTCCCACTTTTGTCTTCAAGATCTGAAATTCTATTTTCTGCTTCGTTAATTCTGCTGATAAGACTCTCTGTTGAGCTTTGGGTTGAAGATAACTTGTCTTTTAGTTCAATTTTAAACTCTGCCTGAGACTGTTGTAACTGCTCTATGCCTATTTTTGTTTCTTGAACTGTTTTTCTCAACTCCTCCAAGTGTCTGTTGTGTTCCTGTTCAAAGTGGTTGATGTGGTTGTTTAACTCCTCTTGGATTTCCTCTTTCATAGTATTAATCATGGTAATGATCATACTTTGAACGTGGTTGTCTTGGGTCTGGCTTTCTTGGCTGTTTTCTGTGAATTTGTTCTGGTTGGAATCCATTCTTAAGGGGTTAATTCTTTCAATAGGAGATTGGTCTCCTTGGGTTTTGTTTCTCATGGATCTGCACTTTGACTTGGACATTGTTTTGTCTTCTAGGGCTTTTCAATTTCTGTGTGTTTTTGACTGAACTGATTTAGTTAGTATTACTACACTTGGGCAGTTGTTACTAGTGCTTGCCTTGGGTTTGAGTATGTTTGTCTTTTGTTATTGTTATTTCCTAGTAGAGGCTAGTAGGCTGTTAGTACATCAGTTAGGTCAGGTTAAGTAGACATGGGATGAATATTAGTATGGTAGTGTACTTTTACAATGTAGTATTTTGGTGATATGTGAGAGTGAATGGTGTACTCCCTGTAGTTGTATGTGTTTTGGGGGGTGGCTGTATGGAAAAGTTAATCTACAGTGATTAATATTAGAAAGGAACAGTAAGGTGAAAAAAGAAAAAAAAAAGGTTTACTTATCTTTGGGCTGGATGTGAACAATCTCTCCGTGATAGGATGATTGTAGAGATTTTCAGATGTATGGCCTTTGACCCTTAAAACTTTGTTTGAGTTTTCTTTGGACTATATTGCATTGTGAGTAGCAGTGTGTCTTCTGTATGCCACTTGCGTGGGACCCCGGTGGGCCAGAGAGGCAGAGTGGCTGATGTTGTTGGCAGAATTCTTCACTGGGGCCTGGGATTGGCTTTGTGGCCCTTCCAAGCTCCAGGGATGGAGGAATGTGAGCAAGTCCTGTCCAGTTGTTCGGACAGGCGGGCAGGAGGGAGAAAGGGGATTGGGGTCCTGGGACGCGGCCCAGGCCAAAGCCCAGGGCAGCCTGGGGCGTGCCGCTGGGACACGGGGGCTGGACGGTCTCCTCTGGTTTCTTAAAAAAAAAAGCAACAGGAAACGAAGCCCAAGGCTGGGGTGCAGCATCATGCTGGAGCACGAATAGCACACCCAGCGTCCCAGGCTCAGCTCCAGCATCGACGACAAACAGGCACCTCTTCAGTGTAACACTTGTGCAAAATTAAAACAGATATGAGCTATGACATTCTACTTTCATCTAATAGATTCACACAAAAAATGTAGATATTTGCAATTAAGGCATAAGACTGTACTAAGGGAAATAATTTGATAGATGGTACTTATATACACTTTTTCATTTGAGAGGGGAGAAAAGAAAGAGAGGGAGAGACAGAGAAAGACAGAGAGACAATGCATGTCAAGGCACACAGATGACAGACTTTTGCAAGTCAGTTCTCTCCTTCCACCAGAAATCAAACTCAGGTTTGTAACAGGCATCTTACCCACTGAGCCATCTCGCTGACCCCCACAAATTCTTGGTAAAGGAAGAGCTCCATGGGGAAAAAATGTTCATTGAAAAGAGCATGGCATTCAATTGAGAAAAGGTAAACAGAAAATATACGTACATGTTCATAAATGTTGGAGTTTCTGTGAAAGTTAACACAGTAAACTAAAGACAAGTTTCCTCTAGAAAAGAATCAGATATGGAAGGAGAATTCCTATTTAGAGTCTACTTTCTGCTTTTCAAATTACACATGTGTATGTATTACCACTCTTTAATGTTTGCTTTCTACCGCCTTTTCCCCTCTGTATGTCAATGTCATCAGTGCATCTCTGCAATAAGTATGATTACACAACTGCAACGCTAACCGGATTCAAACAGGTGACAGATTTATTTTCCTTGTTTCAATTTCATTTTTCATTTCAACCAGGCTTTTATGAATTCTACAATTAAATGGTTTTGCACACTGCAGAAAAGACAGCCTCTTCACAGAGTGCCAGAAAAACTGGACATCTGCATGGAGAAGAATGAAAATAGATTACCATTTCTCAAACCCTGTGCAAAAAATTAACTAGAAATGAATTAGACATCTTCATATAAGACCCAAGGCTCTGAACCTGCTGGAGGAAAACACTTCACAACACATGCATAGGCAAGGGCTTTCTGAAAAAGGATTCCAAGAGCTCAGGATAGATGTCGACAACTGACAGATGAGCTTGTACAAAATTTAAGGGAAAAAAAAATTCTACACAACAAAGGAAGTAACACAGTGAAGAGACAGCATACAGGTGGGGAAGATCTTTGCAGTTACACATCTGACAGGGGATTAACAAATACAAAAAAGATAAACTAAAAAAAATTCAATCAATAAGCAAACAAACAAAATGAACAGACAAACTACAAACTGCAAACAGCCAACACAACAAGAAATAAGTTTAACATCTTTAGCTATCAGGGAAATGCAAGTCAAGACTACAAAAAAAAAATCAGACATGGTCTGACCAAAGATTTGAATTAATTATATGGACATATATAAGTACAAAACCAGTCAAAGGGCTGGAAGATGACTGTCACCAAGTCTTGTCAAGCAGGCTTGAGGACCTGAGTCCCATACCCAGCACTGCAAAAATCCAGGTGGTGCAGCCCACACTTGTAAGCCCAGGCTGGAGAAGCAGAGAAAGGAGCATCCTGGGGACTGCTGACCATCCGGTCTAGCCTAACACCAGCTCCACGTTCAGGGACAGGTGCTGCGCAGAAAAAAAGACAGTCATTGAGGATGACACCCAACATCAGCCTCTGACCTGCACACATGTACACAGCATGTATATGAACACGTATATACACAAAAAAACCTAGTCAGGACTGTTCCCAGAAAATCACTTCATAAAGTCCTCTACACATACATACATACACACACATTTTAATATTTACATTATATATAAATATATACTTTTATATATATATAAATATTGAAGAACAGGGAGAAAATTATACTGACCATTGAATGAATTATTCTGAAATTCATCCTTTGCATTGTGTGGGGGGGTATGTGCATGTGTGTGCAAATATATACCCACTCATGCACACACAGAGGTCAGAGAACATTGAGTGTCCTGCTCTACCATTCTCTGCCTTATTCCCTTAAAATAGGATTTCTCACTGCCCCTGCTACAAGCCTGGTAGACAGCAAGACATCTCTGGCTCCAGCAGCACTGGGGTTACAGTACACACGCAACCACACCCAACTTTTTAAATGAGAACTAGGGATTTGAACTTAGGGCCTCATGATCGTGCAGCAAGCACCCTTACCCACTGAGCCATCTTCACCTGAATTCCTGTGCACATTTCGATCATGACATGTCAACAAATGTTCTATAGTGAGATCAGTTCCTATTTCTTTACATATATATATATATATATTAATTTAGATCACCCATCAACATCATTCAAGCTTATGCTCCATAGGTTTCACAATCAACTTTAATCTCACGGAATGAAAACAAATCTCAGGCTTGGAAGATGAATCAGCAGATAAGAGAACTTGCCGCACAAGCTAGACACCCCAAGTTCGATCCCCAGAATCCACATAAGAAATCAGATGTGTTGGCACACGTATGTAATCCCAGCACACCTACTATGAGATGGGAGGCAGAGATGGAAGAATCATCAGAAAATTCGTGGGTTGAAGAGTCTACAGTACACTGCACAGCAACAGAGACAAAACCCTCTCAACAAGGTGGAGGGCGAGAACCAACTGCCCAAAGATGTCCTCTGACCTGCACACATGTGCGCACACCCAGGTTTACAGACTCACACTCAATAAATAAAAAGTAAATAAATATTAAAGCAAAAAAATATCACAATAGGGGCTGGAGAGGTGGCTCAGGGGTTAAGCCTCTGCCTTGCTAGGCGGAAGGTCCTGAGTTCAGATCCTAGACCCCATGTATAGACGCCGGGCGGAAGCGGGAGCGGCCTGCGTTTCCGGTCCTGGTAGGGCGGAGCCTGTGAATCCCGGGGCAGAGTAAACAAGGAGGTGGAGGCGTCCATGGTGGTTCCCGAATTCGTCCGTGGTTCTACACACCCACAGACACACATGCGCACACACATACATGCACAATTGAATAAATAATAAATAATAATAAAAAAAATTAAAAAAAAAAATCACAATAGTAAACTTTTAAAAACATAAAGTATACTGCCAAAAATATAAAATATAATTTATTTAGCTTCTTTATCAAATGATTGAACTATAAAGATGCAATTTCACTTTGCAACTTAAAGACTTTCTCTTTTTTTTTTTTTTTGCCGTAATTACTTTTTCCAGTCATAGGGTAAAATCAGCATCCTCCACACCTTGTCTGTACCTAACTGATTATATTTTATGTGTTGGTGTGTTTAAGAACCACACTTTCTTCTTCATGATTGCCAACAGTCATATAAAATGATACTGTCTTCATATATTTGAGTAATACCGATCTCGGTTTTGGAAGTCTCTGTGAGCGTATCTTGCGTAAGTCTTGTTATGTGGGATCCTCCCAAAAGGTTCATGGTCATTGAAACAAGATTCAAAAACATCATCAACGGCCTTTTGAGCTGCTTCTTTGCTGATATTCCTAACAGCCAAGATGGAAAGAACAGCTCTGTCTCGCACACAAGTCTAAGGAAAAAGAAAAGCATGGTGGTTTTAATTTCATGTAACAATTTCATCACTGCAATGTCATCTTAGATATTATGTACCAAATTAAAATTCATTTCTCCTGTTATTTTATGAATTTCTGCCATTGTGAAAAAGAAAATGAAAGTAGCAAAGAATTACAACTCTGAAACTATGTAGCATGTTCAATTTGAAGTCATTTAAATATAAGGAAGACTTCCGTTTTCTTATTGTTTACCCACTAATATAAGCAGACATCATCCTCTGAAGCCCTGGCAGTGTCTGCTAACACCAGCTCCCAATGTACAAAGTCAAAAAGGCTATATGCAAGGTTCTGGTTGATCTTAATTAAACTTAAAATACTTCATTTACACACCTTTTTCCATAACTTTGCATTTAATCAAGGATCAATCAATCCTATAACTGAGATGTTTTAAGAAATATAAGTCTCTCCCATTCCAATTTTTAGACGCCTTTAACCCATTTGCTTCTCCTAGCACAACTAAAACTCAGAAAAATGACATTTGACATGTTCATAAAAAACAAAAGCAGGCAAGGGAGACACACACTTATAATCCCAGCACCCAAGGGGCTGAGGCAGAAGGATAGTCAGCCAGTCAATAGGGAGACACTGTGTCAAAATAAAAAACAAAAATTGAGACTGGTGCAGTGACACACCTGTAACTCCAGCAACTGCAGGCTCAAAAAGACAAAAATAAACTCTGATTTTGTTAGCTGAATAGCTTACAATCACTAACTTTCTCTGTTTTCCCAGTCTGATTCCAGGAAAGTCACACTTAAGCCGGAAACACTCACTAGCATTAGCCAGCACTCCCAAAGTCAGATACACCAAACACTGAGCATAGGCAAAGGATTTGGATCCCAGGAGGAACCACTTTGGAAGGTGGAGACTGGGAAACCCCAGAGCCAAGCACTAAAGAGGTAGAGCAATCCAGAGTGATTCTCAATGTCACCTTGAGCTTCCACAGGCACATACACTCAAGTGTCCTCTTTTATTTATTTTTTATTTTTTCATGTGTATCTGTGTGTGTCTGTGTGTATCAGAAGGCACTGTTCCCAGACTCCACCTTCCAGGACCAGAAATTCAGGCTACCCCCATTTCCACCAAGTTTTTACATGGTACCTGGGATCCGAACTCAGGACCTTCTGCTCTCAAGGCAGAGGCTTAATCCCTGAGTCATCTCTCCAGCCCTCAAGTGCCTTCTTGTACACACACACACACACACATACACACAGACTAAAAAAAAAAGTACCAGGAGCCAAATGGTCAGCAGAGTCACAAGCAGACCATAATTCAGATTTGTTCCTTCTAGATGTAACAGATTCTGTTAAAAATCCAAGTGTAGCTGAGGAGTTACAGTCAGTCACTGCTGGCTGCTTACATGTCTTGGGCTGTGCTGAAAAGGAGCAGGTCCCTGCTCTCTGCTCCCAAGACCCTTCGCCCTCAACCAGTTCACCGCCTCCTCGGACTCTCCCTCCTGGGGCTTAGCTTTTGCTGTTGCCCCTTAAAGATCAAAGGAAAGGAGACTTGAAGACTGAGGGTCCTAGACCACATACTTCGATCACGCAGTGTGATCTTTTCATTCTAGGTAAGCACATACGTGTGCCCTGCGTCAATCTCTCCACTGTAAGCCAGGCTGGGAGACACATGGCAGGAGATGAGTGGAGGGCCCTCCCTGGGTTCATGGCACAGGCTGGAAGCCTGCGGGTCCAGAGAGAAGCTTAAGAACTTTAAAAAATAAATAAATAAAACCAACTTCCCAGTCAGTCATCCAGCTTCCCCACAATTAGAAGTAGATAAATCCCACCTACTTGGGCTAAGTTCATATTTTGAACTCTTTTTGTGTTTTTAAAACACTAAATATACTTCATTTCTTTCCTCATTTTTCTACTTGTGACACTTTTTTTTTTAAATATTTAGTGGGGGGATGGGGGGTACTCTGTTTCCCTGTGGAGGACCCATGATGACTTTGGAAATCATCCTGAATTGCTTCTACCTCCTTCTTGCTTCTCTCTGGGATTTTCCAGGCTCCGCCTGTGGGTACAGAATTTCATGTTGGGTGTTACCTGCTGGTGTTGCTTTAATCCAAAATGTAACCTGAATATTTCATTTACAAGTGAACAGTCTCCACTAAGGTTCGCAGCACGGATCTATCAAAAAGAAAGAGGGAAAAAAATTTCTGTATTTTCATGCTGTCATTCAACTTTTAGAAACTGAAAAAGATTATAAAATTGGCATATTTTCTGAGACCAGAAGGAATTTTTTGAATCATGTCAACCACAAGAGCAGACATCCATGACTTCTGCTGTGCAAGTCAAACCCACCAGTGGGTCAGGGAGAAAAACAATCGCTTACAGAAGGAAATGTTCTAAACTCTACCCTATAGCTTCATGGACAGAACTAATTTCTTTTGGAACAAAAGTCAGAGTTAGGTTCTCAGAGCTGGAAGACCATAATCTCTGAAAGATACTAACACTTCCAGAAGTTATCAAAGGACTTTGAGAAATTATTCTTCCTAAGATCTACAAGCTAAGTTTCAACATAAGCTCAAAATTAAACATATCAGTATATACCCAAGACACTCTGAACACGTGATCAGCCTCTGGTCCAAACCTCAGAAGCTGTCAAACTTCCCCTTAAGCCTCTGTCCTGATTCTCTTTTGGGTACTTAATTGTCCTTGAAAGTTAATTAGTGTAAAGCCCAAAGTATGAAAACCAGTCTCTATTGATTGTGCAATAAGCAAGATGGACTGAAGTTAGCATATTTTCTATTTCATTATATTTTAACAGCTAAAGTCTTGGACCTACCCCCATGGACCACACTGCCTCTGGCTACATCTTTGATAAGTCATCGCAAAGGGAATGGCCCATTTCTTGTTTCTTCTACAATAACACGGCTCGTTCCTCTGAGGCGCTCTAGACACTTACCACATGATAGCCGTCAGGCTTGAATTCCCTAACCCTCAAGAGAGACCCACTTAAGAACTCAGTTTTAGTTTACTCTCCAAATAGTACAAGTTATAATTAGATACAGTGCAGTCACTTACTAATTTCAAGGAAAAGAGAAAATAGCACAAGCTATAAAATATAGTCTTGAGATTTATATAAGCTTTTCAATTTCTCATTATAATGTACACTTTAATGAAATTCGAGTATAAAATATACTGTCTCACTAGGAATGTATGTATATATACTTCTAGGAGTAATTCAAGTTCCTAATGATAAATGTCTTTTCATATTTTATTTTTTAATCTAAATGTTTTACTCCAGGGCGAACAATCGCTCTGCTGATGACGACTTATGAACAGGCAGAACCCTGACCCTGCCACTTGCTAACTATAGAATCCAAA
The DNA here is from genome assembly GCA_023101885.1 of Typhlomys cinereus. Classification (NCBI taxonomy): domain Eukaryota; kingdom Metazoa; phylum Chordata; class Mammalia; order Rodentia; family Platacanthomyidae; genus Typhlomys; species Typhlomys cinereus. The sequence continues at coordinate 6,948,920 of JALPQD010000090.1, read as the reverse complement.
CAACTGTATCACTCTCCATGTGTGCGAGTATATCCATGTGCACGCATGTATGTGTGTGAAGAATAACACCTATCTTTCCCAATGGACTCCTGTGAAGACTAAATAAGAACTCATTAGGGTAAGGCTACAACTCGGCAGCAGACAGCCTATGTAGCACGTACTAGGCCCTGGGCTCTGGTCTCTAACCCAGCATCTAAAAAGCAAACCCAGCAGCTAGGGATACAACTCAGTTCATAGAGTTCTTATCTAGCAAAACAAGAGGCCCTGAGTTTGAACTCCAGAAGCACAAAAATAGATAATTTGTTTAATATATTCCGTAGGAAAAAAAATTCATTATAATTAAAGTCAGTTATTACTAGTTTTAGGCCTTGAAGATCATATTTATGACAATTCTAAAAAGATCATAGAGAAGCTATGACAACAAAGGAGAAAGCGTAAACCACACGTGAATAAAACGTTCAAACAGTGTTCTGGAATGAAAAAACAAAAATGCCTCCTACAGTTCGACTCACCTCTGAGCAGGCCAGATGTCTAATGTTGGTGAACCAGTGGACATGCGCCCGACAGTGATCAAAGGCGTGGATGAGCTCGTGGGTGACCACCCTGTTCATGTGGGCCTGACTTTGGATATTGTTCTGGCACAAGACAATCTAAAAGAAACCAAAGTAAGAGAAGCTGTGATTCCTCAAGTCTGTTCGTTTTGCAGGTTCACACTTGTGTCCCACATGACACCATCTTAGAACACGTTACTCACTCTTCTCCCTCAAGTCCATCTCCCTTGGATCAGAGCCACACCAATGAGCAACTTCTCCCTTCTCTCTGGATCCCCTGGCACTCACCATGTCATGGTTTGAAATGTGAGTTTTCCTCCACAGGTTCATGTATCTGAAGCTTTAGCTTTGAGAAGGTCCCGGCATCTTTAAAAGGCAGAGCCTTGCTGGAGGAAGGCACTCACAGGGGTGGACCCTGAGGTTGATTAGCCCACTCTCCTTCCGTAAGAATTCTGCTTCTGCAGCTGGAACCCCCTCTGGACCTTAAACTGAATGAATCTTAAATGTAAGTGGTGTCTCACAACAGCACAAAGAGTAGTTAATACAGAAATTGGTACCAGAAAAGTAAGATGTTGCTGTGCAAGACTAAGAGATTTGGTACCAGAAAGTGAAGTGTGAAGCCAAAAGAAGTTGGTGTCCAACAGAATGGCCACTGCTGACATGTGGCTGGTATGCCTTTGGATCTGTTTGTTAGGAAAAATATGGAGAATTTTGGGACTTTGCACTGGGAAAGCTTTTGCATTTTGGAGATAGGGTCAAAAGGATAATCTAGTAAGAGCTTAGAAGAGACTGATGTTGTTAGAAATGCAGACCGGAATCCAAAGGTGATGGTCCAAAGGTGAACAGAGACTACAAATGAAATGATATGCTGGCAAAGTTTATTAAGCTTTGCCTCACCTTGTAAGCTTGCCTGAAGTCAAATTTGAGTATTTGATGGAAGAAGTTTCAAGGAAATGCAGTCTTGACAATGCAACATGGCGTCTTTTTAGTGCTTTTGTTCAGCGTTATGAAGAAAAGAGCAAGGAATCAGGTAGGAAGAGACAAAAACTGAAGTTTGATGAAAAAAAAAAAAAAGAGCAAGTTTAAAGAGACTGTAGACAGTAAAATGGCAACCATTATTAAAGAGATTGTCACCGTAAGTGAATCAAAGCCTATTCTCAATTTGGATAATAAAAGAGGTTGAACCCAAAGGGCAGGATTCCCCTCAATAAGAATGCAAATTCTTTTGGAAGTAATAAGCTGAAGGACAGAGCTCCAAAGGAAAGATCCGTTCCTCCTCTGAAGCAACTGTCCAAGGAGATTCTTCTCAGCATCAGCACAGATCTGAATCAGTTGTGATTCAATAGGCAAATGTCCACCTGGAAATTATAGAAGAAGTTGGCAAAGCTGTGTTGTCCTGGTTTTAGAGGCAACAAAGATGCAAGAGAAAAGTGGTCATGCATCCCTCTTCCAGGGTTTCAGAGAATGACAGAAGTCAGGCAATGTGAGGCAGAACTTCAAAGTCTGCCAAGAAGCCCAAAAAGGGCATTTTATATTGTGGAGTTAAAGCCTGGTTTGCCACTAAGAAATAAAGATGTTAGAGATGCCAGAGCCTACGTGGGTCATCTGCCAAGGAGAGCTATAACCTTGAGAGGTGTCAACCCAAGAGAATGTGATATGTTCTTCAGGCAACTTTGCTGAAGGGGTGGAACCAAACCCCTTTGGAACAGAGATGATTTCAACAAGTGGTTCCTTTACGGGACATGGAGCTACAGAATTTGGAGTTTGTCCCACTGGTTTTCGGTTACAAATCAATCTTTCTTGGATATTCTCCCATTCCTCCCTTTTGGAAGGGGAATGTTCATTCTGTGCTACTGTGTTTGAAGTATGCAACTTGTTTTTTGATTTTACAGGAGACTTTGGACTACAGATTGTAGGACTGTGTGGGGAGTACCGATGTAGTATGGGACTTTTAAAGTTGGACTGAGTATGGTTTGTATAATGAGATGGCAATGGGCCTATGAGGGGTAGGGATGGAGTACCACGGTTAGAAATGTGATTTGTCCCCACAGGCTTGCATGCTGAAGCTTCAGTTGTTTAGGAAGATCATAGCACCTTTATCTTTTAAACCTTATTTAGTGTGTGTACGTGTGTGTGTGTGTGTGTGTGTATCAGAAGGCACCATGTGTCTCTGTGGAGGACCAAGGTAACTTCAGGAATCATCCTGGATTGCTTCTATCTCCTTGCTACCTCCTATTGCTTTGTTCTGGGATTTCTCAGGCTATACCAACCAGAACCAGAAACCCACAGTTTCTGCCTGGAGTTTTTTTACATGGTACCTGAGATCCAAACTCTGGACTTCTGCTTTCGAGCATTTCTCTAGCCCTAGTCATGATCTAAATAGTCATTTAAAAGGTGGAGCCTTGCTGGAGGAAGGCACTCACAAGGGATGGACCTTGAAGTTGATCATTACTTCTGGTTACACTACTTCTGGAAAAGGTCTGAGTTTTGGAGATCTCAGCCTCTTTGATGGATGTAAATTAGACCACCCCCAGCTTCTGTCAGCCAACCATGCCTTTTCCACTATGATGGACAGTATCTTCTCTCTGGAACTAAAGGTGAATAACTCTCCCTTTTCTCCCCTTAAGTTGTTTGAGCTTCAGTGGTATTTCACAGCAGCACAAAGAATAACTGATACACAGACTAAGGACATGTGTTCACAAACTGTCCCCTCTAAACTGAGCATATATTAGTCTGTCTTGGACACCACAGCACTGTGGCTACAACAATGGGTTTTGGAAAGAAGCTGATTCCAGCTAATTTAGTAACCCTAAGTAAATTTCTTAGCCTTTCCATGCCTCCATTTCATCAAACAAAAAGGAGATAATAAGAGTACTTATCGCAGAGAATCTTGATAATTAAATGCTAATGTATGTAAAATACTTCTTGGAAAGTTTCTAAGTGAGCAATAATTGAGCAATGAATGAGTGCCACATCCTTATTCTACTAGAATGGGAACAACGGCACATTAAGTAAGATCCTGTAGGAATAAAAAAGTCTGGGGAGTCTCAATAATGACACCTGCCATTTACCATGTGCCAGACACTATGTATACATGCAATTGGACAGGCAAGAAAAAAACAGACCATTGGGAGCATATGGAGTGGGAACATTAGGGCGGAAAAGGCTTCTCTGAGACAGGAATGTTTCAATTGCGACCTAATGGGGCTGGGGACACAGCTTAGTCGGTAGAGTACTTGCCTAGTATGCACAAGACCCATCAACACCGCATAAGACAGATTTGGTGGCACACACCTTAACTCAGTACTCAAGAGTTAGAAGCAGGAGGATCAAAAGTACAAGGTCATAAGAAGGAAGATTCAGTATTTAAAGCACTTGTCGCACAAGCATAAGAACCCAAATTCAGAGTCCCAATCCATGTAAATGCTGGGTGAGCATGGAGCCCTGCTGTAAACCTGCACTCTAGAGGCAGAGACAGGCGATTCCAGAATAAGCTGGATAACAAAACACACAACTCAAAGTACTGCACGTAGGGAGACAGAAACAGGCATCTTTATAGTTCACTATTATAACACTGTGAATGTGGATAGGAAAAACCACTCTGAAAAGCAGGGAACTATTTCCACAAAAGTCGAGATAAGGAAGAGAAAGGGGATGTGATTCAGGAGGAGTGAGTGAAAGGCGTCTGAAATCCTGATACCATTCCACTTCTCAAAACAGGGTGGCAGCTACACAGGTGTTTCCCTTATTACTGAACATACACACAAAGGGTTTTTTGTGTTATTTTTTAACTTTCTTTATGAATGGAAGCATAATACTCTGATTTAAAATCAAAGGGAGTGGTATTTAACTGTGTTCAGCACTGCTGAGAGCTGCAAGCTTAAAACGTTCACTCTATTTCTTATTCTGACATAGGTGCTCCATCCCAGGCTGGCCTCAAACTCTGGATGTAGCTGAGGATCATCTTGATTTCCCTGTCTCCACCTGATGAGTCCAGGGATTGCAGGTATGTGCCACTATCTACCACCCCAGTTTATGTTGCACTGGGGACTGAACCCAAGGCAAGAATTCTACCAACTGAACTATGTCCCCAGCACCTAAAATGTTCACACTACACAGTCACTCCATGCAAGTAAAACCAAAAGTCATTTTGAGAGCAGCCAATAAGAAACTGAGAAGAAAAATAACTTGCCCAAGCCCCACAGCTAAATAGCTAGGAGAGCAGACAAACTAGGATTTGAACTTAAGTCAGACTCTAAAACCTCCATTTCACGCCCATGATTACTCCAATACAAATACAGTAATTAAAATACATATGAAATTCTCCAGCAGGACAGTTAAGTGGAATTGATGTAGATTATACATTCAAATCCAAAAAGTTACTTAGAATATCTTCATCTGCCATCATAACAAAATCCACTTGCCTCCTCAGAGATCCTCCACTGACTTAAAAGTAATAATAAATTTAGTGACTACTCACTAATAGGCCAAATTCCATGATAAGCAACTTTTACAGGAGATACAAAGTAATTCTCATCCCATAAAATAGACATAATCACTTTATATATATTAGAGTTCAAAAAACTTTTTCCCTCTATGCCAGTTAGATACAAATATCAATCCAACAAGTAAGAGCTGAGCCTTTGGACATGCCTACAAAGAATTATTTAATTAAGGCAAGTCCTGAGCAAGGATGTGGGAGATTAACTTGATGTGGGAGGACTCAGCCCATAGTGACTGGAACATTCGCTGGAAGATGGATAAAATGGAGGGAGCCGGTTCAGTGTCTTGATACATAGGCATGCTGGCAAATGATAAAGTATGTCTTCCTCTCAGGTCTTTGTGTGAATGTGTTATGGCCAGTTCCTCAGCCCTGGATGTTAGTACGACCTCTCCTGCTATGGTAAAGTATAAGCAAGTATCCTAAGCAAAAATAAACTCCTTGTTCCCCAAGGTGCCGTGTATTTACATCAGCAATAAAGGAGAAACTGGAGCACACTCAATTCAAAAGAGTCCACAAGTGGTATTACTTATCATACAAAAGCTAGTGTTCCCACTTTATGGCTCCCTTTCTGTTTATGCTATACATATTGCCCATGTGTTCCTGCCCACCAGTAAACTAGACAGCATGCCATTCCCAGCATGCCTTGTGGTTCTCCAACATGCCACATCTACTCATGCCACTGCTATTTTAGTTTAAGAGCCTTTCTATCTTCTAGCCGAGTCTATTGGTATCTTTTAGTTGATGTATCACTGTTGCACTGTAGTAAATATATTTTGGACTTTGTCTTTCTAAAGCCCACATGTTAAAGGTGTGGTCTTCAGCCTTTGACTGGACCACACATATGATAGGGTCCTGCCCTCCTTATAAGCTGCTTTTCTAAAGAGTTTTTTATAGAGATGGGAAATTAACACATTAAGCACATATAAAATAGCTTAATCTACCTCAAATTTTATGATCGTTTCAATTTATGTCTTATCTCCTCTGGGGCAGTATACACTTCTTGAGGGTAGTTTCTTTTTTCTTTTTTGAGTTCTACAGAAAGCCTACCAAGCACAATGCCCACCATGTTGAAAGGACTCAACTAATATCAGGGGGAAGGATTCAAGGGAAGAAAACAATTTCACCTGGGATGTTGAAGCATCAAAGCCACCACTGACATTTCCATCACAGTCTTCACAAGAGAAGTGTCTTTCTTTGTTAACAGCACTGAAAAGCAAGAAGAGATTAAAGAGACAAAACCTGTAAGTAGTGTGCATGTAAGACACAGTGCAGGCCAGGGGACCCCCTTGCCACACGGCACATCCCTTCTACCACTAAGGCATAAGAAATGCCAGAATAATTCAGTTTTCTCATCTGAAAAATGAGACTGTCTCTGCAGAATCTATAGTATCTCAAATTTTACAATATGAGTCCATAAACCACTCAGTCAATTGATCAGGACCACAATGGAACTATCACAGAGTCCTGCCCTTTAGCCAGAATGTTAAAAAGTCAATCACAGAAGTCACTTCCAATAATCCTCCCTAAATGAACATCTGTCCGCCACTGTCTATGAGGAGATGCCATGATCTCAAGGGAGACATGCTAAGTAGCTCTGGGTTTTTTAGTTTTTGGCTAGGACTCCAAAATATAAAGCAACACTTATTTTTAATGTTTTATTCATTAAAACAACGATTTACTTACCATCCTGAATGTTTCATAGCATCAAGTAGAAGTTTGACATATGGATCTAAAAAGATAATAATTCAATTTAGTAACTGGAAAATGTAGCATTCGTTAAATTATCCAAATAGCAGCATGTTCCCAAATACTATCTTAAAATTGATTTTTTAACATCACTGTCTCATGTGAAATAAGAATACATATACCAAAATGTTACCCACAAGCATCTTAGTTTCAAGGTCATTATTAATGAAATGACTAAACACTTTCTATTACAGCATATACCAAGAGACTGGACCACATTCATAAACACAGTATCCAGATATAAGAAGGCAGTAGCCACACCACTCTCTAAAGTAACACCATGGCCCATCTGAGAACCACATTCTAAATGGGACCGGACAATGAAGTCCTTCACTGGAGGCTAGCAGCTAGAAGAGTAAGGATCAACTGTCAGTGAGTAGCAAGAAAGGATTTGATAAGTCTGAAAATAAGAAGTGTGGAAATAAGAAAAGACTGAACTAGAGTCCAGGAGATTCAAGTAATAAAGGAGGGCTATGTGGGGACACATGGGATTGATTTTACTTCTAAAGCAAGAATGGAGCACATTCCAGCTCTTGAGACAGCATTTACTAACAATTAAAAAGCTCTTAACACAACAGACAGTAAACACAGAGTGTCCAAGAATGACCTGGCCCTGTAACGGGTGAGGCGCCTGCTCACAAACCTTGTGATCTGAATTTGATCCCAGGAAGTCCACACGATGGAAGGCAAGAACTGACTTCTGACCTACACCTGTGCACCAGGGCATGAGTGATGTGGGGGTCTCTCTCCATCTGTCTCTCTCTCTCTCTCTATCTCTCTCTCTCTGCCTTCCTATCCCTCAAAGTATTAAAAAAAAAAGTAAGCTGTCCTAGGAGACTGTCATAGTCAGGTACAGGTGTCAGCTTGACAGTTGAGGGTTTGAGCTCTGGGCACATTTGTAGAGAATTAGTGGTTCAGTCAGGGCAAACCTGCAGGACACTGTCTAGTTGATGGAGAAGGCCCAGCCTATGGTGGGTGGGGTTAGGCCCTGGAATAAAATACTGACAGTTGGTTGAGAGAGTTAGCATCCTTCTTTATACTTGGCCAGACATGCTGGTCTGGCAAATAAGGATCATCCCTCTCTCAGCTGTTATGTAGAGAGGTGTGGCCAGTTCTCTCAGTCCTGGTGTTGGTGTGAGCTCTCCATTGAGCTGGATGGACAGTTACAGTTTGTAATCAGACTATGATAAAAAAAATTAAACCCCTTGTTCCCTTAAGCCATTTGATGATGATTTATCAGCAACAATGCAGGCAAACTGCTACAGAGACATCTGCAGGTATCTGGCTAGTGACAGATGGCACAAAGGTTTTTCAGAGGTTTTCCTTGGGAAGGGAGGACTACATGATTCCTCAAGTCACGGAGACTTCTAACTCTATGAGCCTCTGACCAGGAAGCACATCTAATATGAACTTTCCACATTGGTGTCTTGTCTGTGAGCATAAATACACAGGATATAACCTTGAACAATGGAAAAACCAACAGAGATCTAAAAACTGAAAGCAGAAAGAGGGAAGTAAAAGTGCAGCACTTCAGGACCCATCCCTGTTTTAGTAACCTGCTCCTCTAGAGCTCCAACACAAAGAGTTCACTCCTAATGTTGAACCTATGACAGGCACTATTATTCCAGTAGCTGAGAGCCTGCCTCCCCCGAAGGCTGAGGCCCACTAATTCCTACTGTGGGTGTTGTTCAGCACCCCACCTCTACTTGTCCTCTACCATTTGATCTTCCACAGCAAGAACTGCTACCCTTCACACAGCTCCTAATAGCCTAGCACTTTTGTGAGATCTACTCACAATCCTAAAAGTGGTATTCTTGGGGCTGGAGAGATGGCTCAGGGGTTAAGTCTCTGCCTTGCAGGCTGAAGGTCCTGAGTTCGGATCCTAGACCCCACGTATTGATGCCGGGCAAAGCGGGGGCGGCCTGCGTTGCTGGTCCTGGTAGGGCGGAGCCTGTGAATCCCAGGGCAGAGTAAACAAGGAGGAGGTAGAAGCCTTCATAGTGGTTCCCAAATTCGTCCATGGTTCTACACACATACACACACACATACACGCACAATTGAATAAATAATAAGTTTTTTAAAAAGTTAAAACTTCTGCCACAAAAACAGAAGCACCCGAGTTCAGATCCCAGATCCCACGTTTAAAAAAAAAAAGCCAGGTAACACAGTAATTGCAAGGATTATGAACAAGAGAGATGGGTTAGGAGGGCCACACCAGAAACAAGGAAAGAGGAGACCATGTTACAGCAGAGAAAATAGGCCTCCATCAAGGTCTGCAAGTAAGTAATGAGAAACCTGGTTAAGTTCACAGACGTTCTTTCCTGATCTCACCAGAAGGGGAGGGCATATAGTCTAGCAGATAAAAAGTAATCATTGTGCAAATGGGTAATGGACCCCGCCCTCAGTGAGGTTTCCTACTCTTATTACATCTACCCTTGAATGTGCTATTACAACAAGACTCCAGTTTAACAGCTTTTTGTCTCTGGCCAGGGGGTGACATACAGTGCCCAGCAGAATGGAGTGAAGGGAATTGCAGGAGCAGAAAAACTGCAAAAGAAAATCAACAAACCACAATCCAGAACTTCAGAGACTCTATATCAATCACATAGAACTAGGACAGCCTAATCTCTCCCCATCCTGGAGCTCAGGGACATTTGCGGAAGAGGGGGCGGTAAGATTGTAAGAGCAAAAGGATGGGAGGAGCAACGATTTGCAAGATTCTCAACAATAGTTGGGGCCAAAGCAATCATAATGGAACTTTGCATGCCCTGCGCAATGTCCAGCGCACTGTTGCCCTCATAAAGTCTAGCATCTGTTAAGGGCACCGAGACCCCTGGAGGCAAGGGATTGACAGCCATAGTAGTAATCTTATGATTAAGGGGAACAAGAGAAAGGGCTTATGGAAATGCCACTGGGTCCTTATATGTCATCGGAGAGGAGGACCCAGTGGAGAGTTAGGCGCACACAATAAAGGACTCTCTGGGAATTGGGGGGGAGACACTGGGGGAAGGGGAGGGGGGAGGGAGGGAACTGGTAAAAAATTTTAAAATGTATAATTAAATTTTTAATAAAAAAAAAAAAAAAAAAAAAAAAAAAAAGCCAGGTGTAAATGGAGGAGACAGCATTTGGGTGGGGAGCCTTGGGAAACCCCTGTGCAGTACACCTACACAAGCAAAAAAGATATTCTTTCGCTGTCTTTCGCATGTCATATAAAAATATATGCATAACTTCATAATTTATCAGCATTTCCTCCCCTCCCTCTTCCCTCTCAATTCCCTAGACTGTAGAAATCTCAAAAAGCCTGGAAAAATCTTTGAGCAGTTGACTTGTGAATTATGACCACCACCTGCTATAAAATAGTAACCTTACCTTGGGACAAATATATTTAAGCTTTCATTCCCTCAATGTATCTGAGATGGAGTTAAGGAGTTTACGCCAGTGTAAAAATTGAGAAATCCCTAGTGCAGAGCCCTGGGACTGGAAAGAATCCATTCAGTGGGTAGCTGGGTGCCTACCTAACCCACAGCAGTGATTTGTCACCTTCTTGAGGTGCTGGGTCTCTTCAAAGATATGACACAGCTATGAACTCTCCCCCCCAGTACTTAGGTACAGAAACGCCCAATTTTTCGGGAGTTTTTACGTTAGGATCCTAAAAGGATGCACTGCCAGGCTTGCTTTAATCGACAGGACTCTCTAGACCTCACTCTACAATCTCCGCGCTGCTCGAACTTACATAAGAAATAAGTTTGACCAAAAAGGGCAATTTCCTAGTGCTAAAAGAGGTCGCCTCACTTCCTCTGGCTGGGAAACTGAGGCCCAGGCACCGCCCCTTACCCCCAAATAACCCGCCCTCTAGGTGCCACTCCTAAGCCAAGAAGCCTGAACCCGCCCACGCAGCTCCGGGTGTGAACACGAGACTCTCCCCGCTACCCCCAAAGAGGGGGCGGCCCTTCCTCGGACCCCAAGTCTCAAGACAGGACCCCGCCGACCCCCAGCCTCCAGTCCCGGCTCCTACTGGTCTCCAGCGTCTTCAGGAGCATGAGCGGGCAGTTCCGGTGCCGGGTGAAGAAGCTGGGCAGGAACCCCGGCGGCGGCGGCGCCCCCCGGGTCAGCGGCTGCGGATGCAGCGGCTCCCCCGCCACGGGGCCCGGCTCGCCAGCGTCCCCAGCTCCCGCCATGGCCCGCCGACCTCGCCGCAGCTTCCCCGCGGCTACCGCGGCGGAGTGAGGCAGGAAAAGGTTACCTCCCTCCCGCGGGCCCCGCCGCCGCCGCCGCCCCGGCCCTTCCTCCGCAGGACCCACCCACCGCCCGCCGGGGCGGAGAACATGGTGCCCGCAGGGCCAGAAAACCTGGAGACTGGGCGGGGCGGGGCTGGAGGCGCGGGGCGGGGCTGGAGGCGCGCGGCGGGGCTGGAGGCGCGGGGCGGGGCCTCCGGTGGGCGGGGATTGGAGCGGAGGCTGAGACCGGGAGAAACGCGCGCGGGCTCTGGGCCTGCGCAGGTGGGCGGGGCTCTGAACTTGGCGCTGGGGGGCAGGCGGAGCCCTGAGCCAGTGCTAGAAAAGGAATGGGCGTGGCCTCACGACTGTGCTGGCCGGAAGCTCAGGTTTTGCTGTATTGTTTGCATTTTTTTACCTGATGAACCACTAAGGGTGTCAGCCCCCTTCTGGACACTTCTTCCCCTGCTCAGGCCCCTACTGGCCTTGACGTAGTCCCCTGCTGCTGCTGCAGACCTCTGCCTCCTCCTCCGGCGGACCGTTTGCGTGTAGGGCCCACCAGCTTCCCTAAACCCTGCCATTTCTCCGACTCCGCTGCTTACCCAGGCCATAGTGAAAGCAGTGTTTTTCAGAAACGATGAAAATGATCAAGAATGATCTGTCACATCAAAATCTCCAAAACGTGGCACCCAGCTGGATCCAGTATCCGAACTCTATTCTCTTGACACCCACCCCACACCCCATAACTCTTGATAATAAAACGGACCGTTTACCTCCAAGCCTCAGTTCACTCTGACGTCTGTCCCAAAAGCCCTTTTTCTCAGTCCCCAGAGTCAGGGTTCTGGTTAAGTCTTTGTACTCCATCGGGTATCAACAGGTAGGTTTTTCAAAATTTTGTTTGCTGACATACTTGTTATTGCATTCATCATAAACTTCCAGGTTTTATGCAACCGTGTGTTTCTCTTTTCCCACTTAATTACTCACCTTAGTTCACAATACGAGTCTACTGCCATGAGTGAAGCAGCATAGTAAAGTCTGAGAAAACAAAGATGAATAAGAAAATCGCTGAACTTGAACAGCAGCATATATGGTTTACATTGAAAAGATGCCTAAATAATTCAGGCTCGCAGACCTTAAGAATTATGGACAGTGGGCTGGAGCGATAGCTCAGCTTTCAGGCTGGCAATTAAGACTTCCTAAAAGCAAAAGGTCCTGAGATCCAATCCCACTAAGAAGTATCAGGCAGAAATGACTGCAGCATGCACTTTCAGTCCTAGAAGGAAGAGTCTGGGAAAGGAGGTAGAGGTAATCCAGGATGACTCTCAAAGTCACCTTTGGGTCTCCAAAAGGACACACAGTGTCTTCTGATATATGCATAGATACACATGCACACACACATGCAAAAATAACTTTATTAATTTTTTCTACTTTTACAAGCATATTGAGTATTCATCCCAGCTTCCTTCCCACAAAAGCAATTTTTTTAAAAAATTTATGAACAGTGCTGTGACAGTAATTTCCAGTTGTCAACTTGACAATGCTCTGAGCAAGTCTGTAGAAGACTATATAATGAATATGGGTAGACCCATTCCCTGAAGATGGAGAAAGCGCTGGTTGCTTTTTACTGGCTGGTAAGCTAGAAACTATGTTCCGGTCCTAGTCTCTCTCTCAACTCTTCCTGATAATAAAACAGTGTGGTTAATTGCCTGGGCCCTACAAGGAGCTCAAATGTTACCTGAAATCTTACCTAGAATGTTACCTAAATGGTTTGACAACAATTAATCTGTAGAGAGCCAAACTAGTGGATAAGTAGGTAGAGAGCCAAACTAGTGGGAAGTGATGTTTGGGATGCCACTTGCAAAAAAAATCTCATTCCCTGATAAAAGTTATATAAGGCTGAGAGGAATTATAATCATGGGTTTTCCTTGGAAAAACCAAAGTACAGAAACCCACTGGGGTCAAAACCACTGGTGTTTTCTGAAGCCCCTATTGTGATAAGGCCACTGCCTGAGACCATAGAGATTTCTGGTTGGACCTGAAATGTCTCATATATTTAACTGTCCATGCTGAATATCTGGATGGATTAGATTTTTTGGCTTTCAGGCTGGCAATTGAAGAATGCACTAGAAGCTAGAAAGTTTTTCCATAATCCTACTTCTCCTTTCTACCAATCAGAGGTCCCAAACATCACTTTCCACTAGTTTGGCTCTCTACATATTTATCCAGTCCCACACCAACCAGCTTTCAATCCAACTAGAAGAGGGGACTGGGGAGTTGGAAAGATGGCTCAGGGGTTAAGATTCTGTCTCTGTAAGCATAAGGTCCTGAGTTCAGATCCCAGGTCCCTGTAAAAATCGCCAGGCAGAAACCGAGGCAGCCTGCACCTCTGGCCCCAATGGATGGAAGCTGGAAAATGCCAGAACAAAGCAAGAGATAGAAGCAATCCAGGATGATTCCCGAAGTCACCCTTGGTCCTCCACAGGGACACACAGTGCCCTCTGAAACACACGCGCGCGCACACACACACACACACACACACACACACACACACTAAATAAAACATGAAGAGGCTGGGGATGTAGTTCAGTTAGTAGACTGCGTGACTACAGGCAAGCCCCGGGTTCAATTCCCAGCACCACACAACCTGGAATGATGGCACAGGCCTATAATCCCAGCACTAGAGAAGTAGTGACAAGAAGTTACATATCATTCTTAGCTACATAGCAAGTATGTGCTTGCCTAAAATACACCGTCTCAAGAAAAAAAAAAAAAAAAGAGGTGAGGGGAGGAGGACTGGACATGCACATGCATATGGAAAATTAAGCCACTACAATTCAGCTTGATCATAATTCAGTTTGATCATAATTCAGCTTGATCAGTTTGGAATGCTCCAAGAAAGACAGAAAGAGATGGTGGGGCATGAAATAGACCATAGCTGTTGCACTTCACCTGAATGGTTGCTGATAAATAACCATCGAACAACTTAAGGGAACAAGGGGTTTATTTCCTTACGACAGTCCAGTTACAGTTCTCAGTCCAGCTTGATAGGAAAGCATGCACCAACACCAGGGCCGAGGGAACTGGCCACACCATCTCTACACAACAGCTGAGAGAGGGACAATCCTTACTTGCCAGACCAGCATGTCTGGCCAAGTGTACATAAAGATGCCAACTCCTTCAACCAGCCCTCCATCTTTTATTCCAGGGCCTAATCCCACCCAACATAGGCTGGGCCCTCCCCATCAGCTAGACAATCTCCTTCAGCCTTGCTCTGGCCCCAACTCAACCACTAATTCTCCACAAATGTGCCCAGAACTCAAACCCTCAACCGTCAAGTTGACACATGTGCCTAACTATGACAATAGCTTAGAAAAGCTTTTTTTAAATATTCTTCAGTAACAACAAGGGGGAGTGCAAACTAAAAGCTGCAATTAAAATAATCTACAATATTTTCCTAGCAAACACTTTTTCAATACTCACTGCTAAAAGAACGGGAAAAAATGTATCAAAACATAAGTGATCATCTATATATTGGATTTTTTATTGATATCCTTGTGATTTTTCTCAATGTTATGCAATAATATATATATATATATGTAATACCTTTATAATCAGAAGAATAAATTTTAAAAGACTGAGTAGGTTTTCAATGCCATAAGGCATTAGATGGGAAATCAGGAAGCACAAATTTAAAGGAGAAAATGGAATTAAAAAATGAAAAGAGGGGAGATTTCACACTAAAGCTTCCATTCCTTCACTGCAGCAATAAACAAAAGTGAAAAGGACAGAAACACTTCAAATGTCCAGTAAGTAGTGTGGGTGAATACATGCAGCGATGTAGTCTTTTCCAAGGAAACATGTTTTTTTTTTTTTCTTTTTAAAAATTTATTTATTTTTTCCACTCATACAAACTTGATAGGTACTCCATTTCCATCCCTCCCTCCACCCCTCCCTGGATTCCCTTGTTCTCTCCCCTCTTTTCCTCTTCCTTCTCCCCCCCTCTTTCTCCCATTGTCCCCTACCCCCCATCCCTGGAGCATCCTTTAGTGTGCATGTCAAACTTCCCTCTGCATCCTCCTCTCTGATGAGGTATAAGGACTCAGTAGCGTTGCCTAGAGCTCTTTTTAGTGTTCCCCTTTAGTATAGGAACAGTACTGTGGCTGTTAATCCCTTGCTTCTAAGGATCCTAGTGCCTGTGATCCATGCTAGACTTTGAGGAGTCAATGATATGTTGGTCATTGCACAGGAAAGACACATCGTCTTAACAAAGCCTGCAAATAATAATAAAATTTTGTGTGTGGAGGGGAAGGGTTCTGTGAAACATGCTTTGAGAACCAGCTTCTTAGAGACTCTTGTATTTCTTTGGCACCTTAGGAGGAGTCGGAATGGACTGACCAGGTGAACACAGCGCCTTGGAACATGAAGCCTGGCTGTCGTTGAACAGGAGGGTAGAGATGCTTGTCTCTGCTCCCATCAATGGTCAGAATGTTGACACTTTGGGGAGGGTTATAATCGTCTTCTTAAAAAATGAACTCAAGGCCGTCCAGCGAGGACACACTGCGCCCCAGGGGGTGATATCCAATACCCATCAGGATGGTGCCAAGGGCATTGCAGGAGCAGCAAAACATTCTTTCAGAGTTGCAGAGAAGAACACAGGAAAGGTCTCCATGATCTTGCTCTCTCTATCTTGCACCCAAACCCATGCATGGTAGGCACATGCCCATGTCCTATACCAAGCTAACCCTCCAGTCTTTTTTTTTCTCCTCTCCCCCTCCCCCCTCCCCCCTCCCCCCTCCTCCCTCCCCCCCTCACCCCCTCCCCCCTCCCCCCTCTCCCTCTTCTTTTTCTTTTCTTTTCTGAGCCAGAGTCTTGCTATATAGACCAAGCAGGCCTTAAATTTGCAAACCTTCTGCCTTAGTTCTGGAGTGCTTGGATTACAGGCATGTGCCACCAATGAGATGGGATCTCTCACCTAACCTGAAGCTCACTGATTGACTAGACTGGCTGACCAACAAGCCCTAGGGAACTCCCTGTCTCCACCTCCCCACTGTGGGATTATAAATATGAGCCATCACATTTGGCTTTTTTTATGTAGATGCTGGGGACCAAACTCACATCCTCATGCTAGTTCAGGAACCGCTTTACTAACCGAATCATCTCTCCTACCCCTAGCCCGAGAAGTTTGTACATGATCTCTGGTAAATAGTTATAGAAAGCAGGTGTATAAAGCAAATAATTCCTGATAGTCATAAAGAAACTTAGTTGAAAACAATATATGGTGTATAATATGTATGTATATATATCTAGTATATTGTATATGTCATTTTAACATTTATTAATGACAAAAGCAAATTTGCATTCTAGTGATATGGATGTGTTCATTTATTTTTACACAAAAAACTGATTGGCATTTTTATTTATTATTGTCAATGCTGAAAATGCAAAAACATGTTTAGAGCCATTTCAGAAATTGTTAGAAATTCCATACTTAACCCCAAGCCACAATTCATATGATGATCTTTCCCCTGTAACTCGGATCAGCAACTCAAACAGCATTGTTAAAAACCAAACATTCAGACACAATACAACCCCAAAATCTACTAAGCTGATACTCATAGGCTGAGGAATGTTGGTAGGAAATATTAAAAGTCTTTTTTTGTAATTAAACCTTTGTATTTATATAAGCATAGAAAGCTTTATAAGTACAGTTATAAACCATAATTTATAACATACAACAGTTTTAAACCCAGGTTAAAGCATATTTGTTTTTATTACATGGTGTTACAGCATGCTGACAAGAGGAAAGCATTAAATGTTAAACCTTTTTCTTTCTCCTTTCCTTCCTTCCTTCCTTTTCTCTTTCTTTCTTTTTCTTTCTTTCTTTCTTTCTTTCCATCTCTGTCTCCCTCCCTCCCCCCTCCTTCCCTCCCTCTCTCCCTCCTTTTCTCCCTCACTTCTTCCCTCCCTTTCTTCCTTCCTTTCTGATTTTTTTGAGAAAGTTTCAAGTAGCTCAGAATAGCCTCAAACTTGCTTTGAAGCAGAGACTGCCCTTGAAATCCTGATCATCCTGCCTCCATTTCCCAAAGTGCCAGGATTTTTTTTATTAATACATTTTTATTATTATTTCAGCTCATACAAACTTATTAGGTACACCAGTTCCCCCTCCCTCCTCCTTCCCCCGTACCCCCTGCTCCCCCTCCCCACCCCCCTCCCTCCCCATCTCCCAGTGCCTTCCGCCCCAAAAACATGTTCTTTTCTTATGTTACAAAATAGCTCACACAGTGTGGCCTCATTTTGAATTTTTACTTACTGCATTCATAAAAAAGATCCAGAAGACCTCTTCGGAGTGGACAGGGTGGTTAAGGCTGAGGGGATGGGATTTGGAGGTTTTGTGCTGCTTGGTTTTATACTTGCCTTCATTTTCTAAAACAGAAGTTCATTTTCTAAAACAAAAATAAATGCTGTTTCGTGAGGCCACAGCTGTTCAATCTACCTCAGTAACCACTATAGTTTTATTTATAACCTCTTATAACTTTTTAACAATCCTAATTTTTAGTGATAAAAAGTAGCGTCGATGGTGTGCAACATGACTTGAAATGTACAACCACTGCAAAATAACAAATGCATAGTCTTCTCTTCCAGGTTTCTGCTTTGATTTTTGCAACTTAGTCTGGGTGTGGCATTGGGGACGGAAACCTGAGCTTCCTGCGTGCTAGGCAGCGGGCAGTGCTCTACCATGATGCATCCCGGGTCCTCTTTAGGGATTTCTTGAGAAAAGTGTCTAGCTGCAATTCGATCTAACCTGGAACTTGAGCAATAGTCATGTTGAGCAACAGTCATGCACTTCCATGTTTCTCAGGGTGTGTGTGTGTGTGTGTGTGTGTGTGTGTGTGTGTGTGTGTGTTTACTAACAGTAAACAGTGTCAACAAAAATTCCAAAATCTTAATAGTTCCTTAGTTTGCAAATGACCGTGGGTGTTAGGAAAGAACACAGTCCCCGCAGCCCCCACGAGTGCATGACACACTGTGCCCATGAAACCCACCGGTCAGAGTTCCTAAGACCCACCTCCATTTGCGAGGAGCCGCCATCCAACCCCGGAAGTGAATAAGAACGCGCGCTGCATTCTGGGAAGCGCTACCGAGGCGGGTGGCTGTTGCCGGGGCAACGAGAGACCGGCGAGGCGGTTGTCTGCGGTTTGAACTCGTGGGCTGGCGATGCTGAGTCGCTCAGATCAACCCCAAGAAAAGAGCTCCGAGTCGCAGGCTTGGGAGCCCCGGGTGCTTGAGAGGTGGAGGCACATGCTGTGTGGACGGGTGGCTTCCTCATGGTCGCTGTTCTCTGTGTATTTCTAAGTTACATTGTAATGTCTTCTAAGATAAAAGTAACCTTTTTTTTTTTCTGTTGTGGAAGCTTTTAATAAGAAAACAAAAACTCATTGCTCATCCAGTTGTCCAGAAGTAACTTAATTTTTCATGTGTCACCTATTTTCTCTACATAAACATTTTTTCATAGTCTTGTGGATTTAGGGAAACTATATTATATTGCATCTTGTTTCTTTCATACATATATATAATATATAGAATGATATATATGAATTAATATATAATACGCAATTCATATATATGATTCAAGTTTTTGCAATAAGAAGGTACTAGGATCTTAAGTTTTTTTGCAGTGAGTTTGGATGTAGCATATGAAGATGAATCTTCAAGAAGTTTGACTAAAAGATGAGAGCTCATTAGCTGCAGGAAAATAGCAAGTGAAAGAAATCGAATTTGGCTTTGTAGAGGAGAAGGGCAAAAAGATCTGGTAATGAGGAAGAGACAGGAGATAGTGCCTCCTAAAAAAGAGATCCATAAATGCCTCCTAAAAAAGAGATCCACAGGGCTGGAGAGGTGGCTCAGGGGTTAAGCCTCCGCCTTGCAGGCGGAAGGTCCTGAGTTCGGATCCCAGGTCCCACGTATAGACGCCAGGCGGAAGCGGGGGCGGCCTGCGCTTCTGGTCCTGGTAGGGCGGAGCCTGTGAATCCCAGGGCAGAAGGAGGTGGAGGCGAATTTGTCCGTGGTTCTACACAGACACACACACAGAGACACACACACACACACACACACACACACACGCGCGCGCACATACACACGCACATGCGCACAGTTGAATAAATAATAATAATAATAATAAAAGAAATGAAAAATTAAAAAAAAACATTTTTAAAAAAAAAGAGATCCATAAATCGAGTACATAAATTAGCTTACATTGAAGGTGGGGCTATAAAGAGAATATCAAAGTGAATACACCTATTAAGAATTGAAGAATTGGGACCTGGAGAAATGGTTCAAGAGTTAAGACTCTGTCTCACAAGTAGAGTTTGGATTCCCAATCCCATGTAAATGGCCTGCACTTAATGGCTCCGGGAGGCTCAGCCTGGGAAATTCTATAGTGAAATAAAAAGGAGGTAGAAGCAATCCAGGATGATTCCCAAAGTCACCACTGGGCCTCCACAGGCACATAGAATGCCCTCTTACACAGACTCAGACACAGAAACACACACTAAATAATTTTTAAAAATTAAGACCTGAGAGGGCAAGATCACTTAGTGGTTGAAGGTCCTGAATGCGAAGAGACCTGCCTTTAATTCCCAGAGCTCACATCGTAGAAGAGAAACAACTTCAGAAAGATGAAGTCAGAGACATACACAGAAAAGCTGAGATCGGGTGGTCTACTAGCTTGGATGGGAACTAGTAGCATATGTTTGGTCCCACATGTTTGTTTTATAGGCAATGAAAATATTGCATCAGCAGGTTGTGAATTTCTATGTAGCATGCAATGTATTCTGCAGGAGGTCAAAAGCCAAGCAAAACAACCCTATGTGGAAAAACAAAGTAGACAGGGCCTTGCCTATTGTCATGTCACCACTCGGCTTTGAGGCAAGCCAACTTTGCCCACGGCCATCCTCAGTCTGAGAGTGAGGCAGGCTGACTTTGTCAAATGACCACATCTTTGCTCCAGTATTACTAGTCCAGAAATCTGTTTGATGACATGGCTTTGCCATCTACATTGCAGCCACTTGCCACATATTTGAGTGACTTAGACAAACAAGTAAATCAGGTCTGTGAAGTGGTTAAAGCCATAAGAAAGCACAGAGCAGATAAAAGGGGTCTGTCCATGTCTCCCAAAAGCAAATGTGGCAAGATTTATGTCAAGCTGGAGTTCATAAGGAAAAAAGATAAAAAGTCAAATGCTGTGCTAGTGAGCTTCTGAAAAGCTTTAAAATCTGAACAACAGTTCACAGAAGGCATAAATATCATGATGCCAATGAAAAGAAATAAGCTTCTCTCTGGTAAACAGTAATACCACCGGAGTAAGCTCCGTACATCTCTCCTGGGGAACTGGGGGGTGGCTCAGGGGTTAAACCTTGCCTTGCAAGCAAAAGGACCTGAATTCAGATCCCAGATCCAACATAAAAAAATGTCAGCAGAAATGGCAACTACCTGCACTTCCTGCCCTGGAAGGTGGAGCCCAAGAAACCCTGAGGAAAGCAATAAGTAGGCAGAGCAATCCAGGATGATTCCTGATGTCATCCTTGGGCCTGCACAGGCATAAACACTCAAGAGACCTCTTCTATACCTACACAGGCACACATCCATACTACACATAAAAAGAGAAAAAAGATACATGTGTGGTCTTATTCATCTAGTCCGGAATACAGACAGTAGCTAAGAGCCTGCCAGACCCAAGGTTGTCACAGCAGCCAGACGTCAGGCCAGTGCAATTGTCTTGTTAAATGCATGTGATATGCCTGGCAACTGTCTTCTAAACATCTGTGCTTCTGCACATAGTGCACAGCTGCTGCCTGCTTTGTGGAGAAGTCTTACAGTGGACTGTGGTTGCTCAAGATTCATAACAATTGCTAAAGCCCCTGAGAGGAAGTGACTGTAGCCGCTTAGATGGTTTTAAAACAGGGCCATGCTGGAAGGTCTGTGAAGATCTTTGAAGGTTGTCCCTCCACTTCTGGGATTATCCTGAAGGAACGGACCTATTAATCTAGAACTGGTTCTAATCTTCCACACAGATAAGGTTGCAACTTCTCCTAACCCTGTTTATGAAAGGATATGGAGATGGGTTCTCTGTTACAGATAAGCTCATCGAGAGGCCACCACATATTAACTGGGTTGGGCCTCAATATGAACAGATCAACGGGATGCAGAAGATCAAAAGAACCAGTCAGGTTTGCAGAAACTGGAACTAACCAATGAAGAAAAGCCACTTTTTCTGGGACTACCTAACCCTATAAATACTCTTGACCCTGGTAGCCATCTTCGGCTCCCTTGCTTCTCACAAATTCCACATCTGGAGTCCATGAGTTCCTTTCTGGCTTGTCTTCGCCCCTCATGGATTCCATGTCTGGAATTCGTGCATTCTTTCCCATTTTCTTCATACCACTTTCCTTCACAATGTCTTTGAGCTTTTTTTTTGTACTTCCTTGGCCCTCATGGAGTCCATGTGTGAAGTCCATGAGTTCTCAACTCTCTTGCCCTTCATGGAATCGATATCCATGAGTTCTGTTCTTCCTCTCCTCTAATAAACTCTACCTTAATCCTCTACACATGTCCTGGTTTCAATCTTTGGCTCCTGACACAAGAACCTGGACATAAAAAACCTCCCCAGCAACATGGTGACATAGTGCCCAATGCCAAGCCATCTATATCACCACCTCCAAGTTCAGAGAACATTGTGGAAGAAGGACCCAGAGAGACTCTAAGAGCCAGAGGAAAGGAATAGAATGTCCTATGGGGTTTTTCCTCCAACCATAGCATATTACCTAACAGGAAATTCCTGAAACTAAGGAAATTGAGAAGGAGTGCCTCTCCAGGGTTAAGAAAGCAATGAAGAACTGCTTGGGGGAAGAGACTGTCAAGTCAGGCCCTGTGGCCTGAGAGAGACTCACCAACAGAGAGACTTTTTTAATGGCATTTTCCTCTGAGCAAAACAGCTGCCATCTTTGTCTGACCAGCTGTAACTACTTGCAAAAGCCAATTAAGATTGAACCTACTGACTGTTATTCTCTCAGAGACACAAGGTGTGGAGAGGGTCATTTCCAGCTACTCCCTGGAAAATCTCCCAGCCATCATTCATGCAGAGCATAAGACTTTGCAACGTGACTGCTGTGGGGTCACTCATGCTCCTATAGATAAACTTACCCCTCCTCCTATAAGTAACCCCAATAAACTCAGGTTTGCAAGTTTGCCTTCGATGTTATTCGTTACTTTGGTCTATTGTTGAAACTTCTATTTGGAATGAAGAGACATTTATGTGGCATCTGCCTAGGAAAAGTTTCACACCACACAAGCTGTCAGCCACTCATTCAGAGAGCTCCAGGGCTTCAGCTCCCATGAGTCCCACCCAGAGTGAGGTGGACTTTTCAGTGACATCAAGCTGTCTTTGAGTTGTCTCTGCTCCTGGTCCTGCAAGAAGTTCTTGCTCATTCCTATTTCTTTAAGTAACCCCAACATTTGTTCACCAAGTTGGACTTCCGTGCAATCGTTGCTTTGATCTGTTATTGAATTCTCAAATGAGTGGATGTTTGTGTAGCACTCCCCAGGAAAAGACAGACATGCCACAAGATAAATAAATGATTAAGATGAAAAGTTCATCAGCTACGACCGGGAAAAAAAAAGAGGAGGGGCTAAAGAGATGGTTCAATAAGATTAAAGCCTTTGTCTTACAAGCAAAGGGACCTGAGTTTAGTTCCCCAGATACCACATAAAAATCCCAAGTGGGGGCTAGAGGGTGGCTCAGGGGTTAAGACTATGCCTGGAAAGCAGAAGGTCCTGAGTTCAGATCCCAGGTCCCATGTAAAAAGGCCAGGCTGAAATGGCTGTGGCCTGCACTTCCACCTTGTTGGGAGAAGCCTGGGAAATTCCAAAGCAAGAAGGTGGTAGAAGCAATCCAGGATGATTCCCAAAGTCATCCTTGGTCCCAAACATAGTGCAAGCTCTCTCTCTCTCTCTCTCTCTCTCTCTCTCTCTCTCTCTCTCACACACACACACACACACACACACACACACACACGAAATTTTTACTCGAAGTAATGATGATGCTTACCATTTTTGCAAGTAATAAGCTGTACTGAACCAGACTCATTCACTGACTCACGTAGTTTGTCTGGTACCAAACCAAGCTCATACTTATTCTAATTCTCAAAACAGCCATTTGTAAAAGGGGATATTGCTCCCTTTGTACAGATGGGAAAACTGAGGCTTACTGAGATTAGCTAAATTGCCCAAGATCATGTGGCTGGTAAAGTGTAAAGCTAAAATTTCTAACCAAATCTGTTTGGCAGAAACCACCTACACGCTGCATTTTTCAGAAAAGATAGGATTTAAGCAGACTGAAAGATGAGAAGAGTTTTGTTTGGCAGAAAGTGGAGAAAAGATAATCTAAGGATGGAGAATAGCACTGAAAGCAGAGGTTATGTCTGGGATACAATACGTGTATGCAAAAAAAAAAAATCCTAAGGCTATGAGATAGATGCAGATAGGCACTGGGGAATATAGCTAAAAAGATCGAAGATGGATTTTTTCTATTTTTTGTGTATTGGTAATTTCATACATGTATAATAATGCATCTTATCATCCCCCATACACCCTTTAACCACCTCCTGCAATACATCCCCTTCCCACCTTCATGTCTTTTCTATTTTCTCTTTTTAATGACTTAGTTCACCTAGTGCCGTGCATGGGTGTGAGGCTATCCATGCGCAACTGCCCTGAAGGAAAACCTCTACCCAGCCACTTTGTCCAAGTGTCTCTTCAGCAGCCTTCTTCCTTCCGTGGGTTCTCTACTTTATGTAGTTTACTTTCTGTGGCTTTATTTGTATTCAGTCTTAGGACTGTTTCAAACTTTATTTCATAAACACATAAAATCTGATTCCAAAAGAGAAATCCCCACAAACTCAGGCTCACGGGAGAGTCATCCCTTCCCTTCCCTTGCCCCCCCCCACCTGCCCCCATCTGCCCCCATCTGCCCCCATCTGCCAGAGAGAACAAGTTTCAGTAATTTCCAGTTTGTCTTCTAATGTGTCATTTTACGAAAGGTAAGCAAATAGATTATCTAAAAGGTAATATGATATATTCTCTTTGGCTCTTTGCTTTTCTTTTCTTCTCCCTTTGCCATAAAGCCTGAAAGTCATTCTATAGAAGTTTCTAACACTCTCTTATTCACATGTAATATAATAATTGATTTACTTTGTGTAATGGTTAACTCATTGTCAGCTTAAGTGAACTGACAGATGCCTAGGAGATTAATGATGCACACTAGTGTGTGTGGTGTGTGTGTGTGGTGTGTGTGTGTGTGTGTGTGTGTGTGTGTGTGTGTGTCTACACACCGATCTTGAGGGCTCTGTCTGACCTAACTCATGATTTAATGAACTGATGGGTTCCATCTGAATAGGCATTGGGGAGGCAGTGGAACTGTGGACAATGTTCCCTATGACGTAGGCAGTCTATTTTCACCTCAATAGCAGGCTAGCATGAGAATATTATTTCTTAAGGATAACAACTCCAGAGACCAGTGAGCTGGCTCGGTAGGCGAAGGTATGTGCTGCCAAGACTGACAATCAAAGTTCTCTCCCCAAAATTCACATGGTGAAAGGCAAGAAGAAACTCCCTCAGGTTGTCCACTGACTTCCACATGTGCACTATGGAACGTGTATACACACAATAAGTAAGTAAATAAATAAATAAGGAAAAAAGAAAAGGGTAACCACTTCAATTTATACCCACACAGCCCCTTGCGGATGCCCTTGTCTCCAAGATTGGTGTTCACCTTCCCTAGAAAATGTGTCTTGATTTCACTCACAAGTATTCATCCATGTGAGAAAATAATTTTTTGTTTTTGGAAACTGGCACCAAGAAACAAGGAAAAGGTAAAGCTAGAGTATAGATCTGAATATAATCGGGAGATCTAATCCATGCAAGAGAAGACAATAGATGTGTCTTGGGTCTGACTGAACGCGCACACTGCAAATCTCAGGGAGCATCAGATAGCTCAGTCTCGCTTGCCTCACCCCAGTTCTTTCCCTTGCTCTTTCGTTCTTCCTTCCCCTTGTGGTTCCTTCAACGAGCCCATCTGGGTCCTATCCTTGCCCTCCTGACGGAAGCCACCTGGCACAGTGGAACCAGCACAGGCCATTTGACTTCTGTCTCTGCAGATGAACTCCCCACCTCGGCTTGTTAGGCAACCTCCTAGCCCCCCCCCCCCCGGTGTTCTCCATTAAATGGGAATAAGATCTGCCATGCTGAACTCCAGGACAAATAACAGCAGTTTTTATAGTTTGACGCATTAGCGATTCAACGAAAAGTAACTGGTCACAGTAGTGGTGGTAGAAGGAAGAGAGAAAGAACTTGAGGTTCCTACTTTTAAAAAGCTATGTAGGGGGCTAGTGAGATAGCTCAGTAGATAAGATTACTGCTTGCAAAACTGAGTTCAATCCTCAGAAGCCCATATGGTGAAAGAAGAAAACTGACTTCAAAAAGTTGTCTTCCACTCACTGACCTTGACATTCACGTGTGTGCTTTCTATCCCTTCATCTCCCACATGCAATATACCAGAATGAAACATGTTAATTATATGATTAAATGGTGCTGTTTTATGTATTAGATTGAATGTATTACTAAAATCAGTTTCAATTCTGAGATTAAGAGTCTCGTATTCATTAGGCACTATTCTTTTTTATTTTTTGTCACATTTTTCTTTGCTTTTTGTTGGTTTGCTTGTGGTTTGGAGTTTCATTTTTGTTTTTGTT
The DNA here is from genome assembly GCA_023101885.1 of Typhlomys cinereus. Classification (NCBI taxonomy): domain Eukaryota; kingdom Metazoa; phylum Chordata; class Mammalia; order Rodentia; family Platacanthomyidae; genus Typhlomys; species Typhlomys cinereus. The sequence continues at coordinate 6,923,101 of JALPQD010000090.1, read as the reverse complement.
TTGCTTTCAGTGTGGTTGCTAGAATCACCTAAGTGACTGACATTTTATTTCTTTTGAACATATGCAATAGGAGGTGTATTTAACATTGGTGATCTCTGCATGAGTTATAGTGTTATGGTTACATTTTAGTGTCAACTTAACAGTTGCAGACTGTTTGGGACTGTGGAGAGTCAATGGTTGGAGCGGGCCCCTAAACAAGTCTGCAGGTACTTGATTAACTGATGTGGAAAACCCAGCCCACAGTGAGTGGTACTTTCCAGTGGTGGACAGATAATAGGAAGTGCAAGAAGGGACTTGCTCTTCCTTATCTTGTGTTGACTTGCTGTTGAGTTCACTTTACCAGCACCGTCGCCGCCTTTGTTGCTGCTGCCGCTGTTGCCTCCATCCTTGACTGATGCAGAGCTCAGTCCTTTCCACCTTGCTGCTGTTCCTGCTGCCTTTGGAACCTGGTTTCCTTGCTGTTGTTCGCTGTGCGTCACTGACGTTGGAGCCCAGCTGTTCTTCATTGACATCAGAGCCCAGCTGTTCTTCACCAACGTAGGAGCCCAGCATCTTCCACCCTCCAGCCAGGTAGAAGCTCGAGACCTTCTAGGGATCTTTGAGCTTTGTGAGATATTGTGGTCAAGAACAAAGCAGCTGGGGCTGGAGAGGTGGCTCAGGAGTTAAGCCTCTGCCTTGGAGGCTGAAGGTGTTGAGTTCGGATTCTAGATCCCACTTATAGACGCCTTCAGAAGCGGTGGTGGCCTGCGTTTCTAGTCCTGGTAGGGCGGAGCCTGTGAATCCCGGGGCAGAGTAAACAAGGAGGAGGTGGAGGTGTCCATGGTGGTTCCAGAATTCGCCCGGGGTTCTACATACACATATATACACACACATGCACACACGCACAACTGAATAAACAATAAAAAAAAACTTTAAAAAATGTTAAATTTAAAAAAAAAAGAACAAAGCAGCTACAGGTGGCTACGCTGAAGGACACTATTTTTATTGTGAATTTATTTAATAAACTTATTTTTTAAAGTGTAATTTTTTATTATTTATTATTTATTCAATTGTGCGTATATGTGTGTGAGTGTATATATGTGTAGAACCATGGACAAGGCGTCTATACGTGGGGTCTAGGATCCGAACTCAGGACCTTCTGCCTGCAAGGCAGAGGCTTAACCCCTGAGCCACCTCTCCAGCCCCTATTTAATAAACTTATTTTTATATGTTACATTCTAGAGATTCTGTTCTTCAGTGAACCCTGACTAATATATTCAGCAAATTTTCAGTGAAATTGTTTACTGAAAATAATAACTATGTTTTTTCCCCTGTCTGTACATACTTCATAATCAAGTCAATATCAACTCTTAGTAACTTTTAATGTTTCGTAGTGACCCTCAAATCACTAGAAACCAGGAGCTACCTAGTGAAGACTGGCTGAACCCTCAGTGGTGTGGCCTTGTTCCAGGAGCCTGTCAGTAAAAGAGCCATCTGAAACGGTTGTCTTGCAGATCTGGTGTCTAGGAAACTCATTTCATTAAAATTGAATTAGTTCAGTGTAACCCGGCTAAGCGTTCTCCCGGGTACTGTGGCAGCCTTTGGTGGAGGATAACCCTGCATTAACCAAGACGCCTCCTGTTACCGCTTGACTGCTCTCAACACTACATCTGCCTTCTACCACGGACAAAGGCTTCTACCCTGGGTCCATGAAATGTGTTTTGGTGGGTTTACAAAACTCTCCAAATTATATTCAAAAATGCTGGTGGTGGAGGAGAATGAATTTTGCCCTTTTGTCAATTTGGATGGTGCTAGGGGATCAATAATTTTAATTGTACATATTACAGGGTGCAGTATGACTATTCAGTACATGGATACAATGACTAAAGTCAAATTGGGCCAATTCCATCTCTGCAACTCTACTATTGGTTGGGAGCCTTCAAGTTCCTTTTTTCCTCTTATTCATAGAACGTATGACTGCTGTTGTGAGCCACAGTCACCCCGCTGTGCTGCAGAATTTATTCCTTCCCGCTAACTAGCTTTGGTACCCATTATTCCAACCTCCTCCTGTCTCCTCTCCCCGGGTATGTGAATTCTAGATGGAAGATGATAATCTTCTTCAGGCAGTGGCTGGCCTTTTATGTTAGATTTCTCTTTTCTTTTTTTTAAGTTTATTTATTTTGGGTGTGTGTGTGTGTGTTTTCTCTTTTCTTAAGATATTTTTGTTACACCCCTAGAGGCACTGCACATGTGGCTGCTGCGTCCCATGTGCATCAGATGGTGGCAGAGAGGAGATGAGACTATTTCTACATTCAGTGTTCTAACCTGTGGACAATTGAATGATTAGCAGCCTGACATACCACACTGCTCTGCCAAAACCCGGAATTTCATTATCTGTGTACTTATAACATGAAGGCCTCTCACGGGGTGGGCTCCATGTGCTCACAACGAGGATGGCCTCCTGTGGGCCGGGGCTCTGTGTGATCACATCATGAACCTAGTCTCATAGAAGATGGACAAAATTGCTATTCTTCAGCTTTATTATGTGTCCTTAACCATGTGGAACTGGGAGCTCAATCATAACTATCTACATGCTAAATGTATTTTCTTTTATTGCTTACGCATTATTTAATATTGTCCAATTTAAAAAATTAGGACATAAAGGCAGGAGGTGGACATGCTGGGGAAATGTCCAGGGCAAGCAGGAGGGAGGAAGTGGTAGCTATGATCAAAACGCATTGTCTACACGTATGAGGTTGTAAAAGAGAAAAAATTTTTAAAAAAAATTTTTTTAAAAGATATTTTTGTCAGATGATTTGAATCCATACACTGATGCCCTGTGAGGTGTGACAGTTAATAGCATGTTAGAGTTCTGATGGCAGTGGAAAAAAAAAAAAGATATTTTTATTTAGTGTATGTGTGTGTGCATGTGCATGTGCATACATTTGCCACAGCATGCACGCGAAGATCACAGAACAACTTTTGTGAGCTGGTTCTCCCTTCTACCTTGTTTCTGTCACTTTGGGCACCCCAGGTTAACTAGGTCACATGCTTCCAAGAGATTCTCCCATCTGTCTCCATCTCACCCTTGGAATGCTGGGATAACAGATAATCCCACCACAATCAGGTTTCCTTTTTGAAACATGGTTTCAAACTGAGGTCACGAGGCTAGAGAAGCAAACACCTTTAGCTGCCAGACAGCATAAACAATCCGTCTCCCATCTCTGGAGGTCCATTGGACTGAAAATGTAGGTCAACGGAGCTGCTCTCCTTCCTGAAGGCTCTATGGGAAAACCCACGTGTGGTTGCTGTTCTTTCTGCTGCATCAAGACAGCCACAGCCACAGTCTAAGAGAGAGAAAGGGGAGGCGTCTTTGGCTTATAGTTCCAGAGGGGAGATACAGTCCATTATGGCAGAATTCACTGCAGAAGGCATGGCTCAGAGGCAGAAGCTGAAGGCTGTCAGGTGGAAGTCCTCATTAGGAGGCGGAGAGAGCAAGTCTGCAAACTGCAAGCCTAGGACAACAACAACAAAAAACCCTCAACGCCCCTCCCCACCTGCCTTTGTCCAGCAAGGCTCCACCTCTTAAAGGTGTCACAACCCTCCCAAACATGCATGAGTCTGTGGGGGGCAACTCATTCGAACCATAACAACCAAGTCCTTGTTCTTTCATACCGTTGGCAGGATTCTGAGGACACAATTCCTGGTGCCTCGCCCCTTTTGCGTGCTCCCGGAGGCCCTTCCTTCAAAACCAGGGCTGGAGCCTGGCTCAAGCTTGGAGTCTCTCTTGCTCTCCGGAGATCTCATCTGTTTGACTCATCTTTTTAAAGGCTCATGTGATTACATGAGACCCTCAGGGATAATCTAGGATCATTTCCCTATTTTCAACTTCATAATCTTAATGCCCTCTGCAAAATCTTTTTTTACTGTGTAAATTCACTTATTCCCCGATCCTGAGGATTCAAGTGTAGGCCCCTCTGGGACTATGATTCTGCAGGCCACACCTTCTACCCATACACACCTACAGAGTCCACACACTTGAGACCAGAAGACCCACTCCTCTTCCTCAATACCAGTGATGACAGGCATCTCTCTACCTTGTCTTCTCATTAAAAATAATAGCAAAGTGGAGCTGAGGAGCTGAATTCATGGATGAGGCGCTTTCCCTGTAAGCATGAGAACCAAAGTTCAGACCCCCAGGCAGGGATGGTGGCCTCCTGTAATCCCAGGGATGGTGGCCTCCTGTAATCCCAGGGATGGTGGTCACCTGTAATCCCCTCAAGGGGGAATCCTTGGGGCACACTGGCTAGCTAGTCTAGCCAATTGGTGAGCTCTAAATTCAGTTCAGAGACTCCATCTTACTAATAAAGGTGGAGAATGATTGAAAAAAAAATGGGTACACATGTACGCATGCATGCATAGACATATACATGAAAAAATAAACTAAGTCACGGTCTAGGAGAGATCTAACAACTCATGGGGACTCACTTCATGCCCAATCCTAAGGTCTCACCCCCTGCCTTGTTGTTCCGTATTGCTCAGAAGACTAATGTTTCCTAATTCTTCCCAGTACCTCCTCATGCTCCAGGCAGTGAGAATGGTTTTGTTTGTTTGTTTGTTTGTTTGTTTGTTTTTAGAGATGGGTTCTCTCTATGAAATCCAAACTGGCATTGAACTCACAGCCATCCTCCTGCCTCAGCTTCCAAGTGCTGGAACTACTTACAAAGCACCCAGCAGTGCTTCCACTTTGATCCTTTATATATAGTTTAGAAATACATTGGTGTGTGTGTGTGTGTGTGTGTGTGTGTGTGTGTGTGTGTGTGTATACAAGAGGGCACTTGATTGTGTATACCTATGGAGGTGCAAGGGTGACATTGGGAATCATCCTAGATTGTTCTGCCTCTTTATTGCTTTGTTCTGGAGTTTGCCTGGTTCTGCCTTTCATAGCCAAAAGTATAGGCCACCATCACATCTCCCCAGCAATGTTTATGTGGAACCTGTTTCTCGTGAGACAAAGGCTTTAACCGCTGTGGCATCTCCCCAGCCCATGGAAACACATTCTGACTCTCCTCCATTCGAGCTGCTTCCTGGGGTTTCTTGGTTGTCTATGATTCTCTAACATTCACTGGGCACCTCTATAGATACAGGACGTTTGGTTAGCACTGGAGAGAAAACAACAGCAGAACAGGACCCTTCTGTTGAAACAGGCTTAAACAGCATGAAATGGATTCCAACTTGCAACACAAGGATAATGTAGTAAGTACAAAGAAAAGAAAAGAAAATCAGAAAAGTTGAAACAGGCAAAATAGCTCAACTGGAAAAATGCTTGTCACAGTAGCATGAGTTCGGGGGTTAGGCCCCAGCACCCAGGTACACAGCCAGGTAGAGGGGTGACATCAGTCATACTGGAATTGGGGAGGCAGAGACAGGTGATGCCTCCTGGGGACTTGCTGGCCAGCCAGTCAGCAAGCTCAGGAGCAGCGAGAGACCCTGTCTCAAAAACAAAGGTGAAGAGGCTAGGGACATGGCTCAGAGATTAAAGCCTTTGCCATTTGAGTTCAGATACTCAGATCCACATAAAAATGATGGACCCAGGGCTGGAGAGATGCTCAGGGATTAAGACTCTGCCTCACAAGCCGAAAGTCCTGAATTTGGATCCCAGGTCCCACATAAAAAATGCCAGGTAGAAAAGACAGGGGCCTACAGCCCTAGTGGGCAGAGCCTGGGAAATGCCAGAGCAAAACAAGAAGGAGGTAGAAGCAATCCAGGATGATTTCTGAAGCCACCCTTGATCCTCTACAGGGACACACAATGCCCTCTGATTCACACACATAAAGTAAATAAATAATTTGTAAAAAAAAAAAAAAAAAACGATGGACAGATATGGCAGTCTGTAATTCTGGCCTTGAAAGGCAGATTCTGGGAAACCCCAAAGCAATGCAATAAGGTAGAAGAGCAATCCAGTGTGATTCCTGATACCACCCTTAGGCTTCCACAGGGACACATGCCCAAGTGTCCTCTTATACAATGCCTGTACACATATGTACACCTGTCCACACGCAAAGACACACACACGCACACAAAATGAATGAATAATGAAGTTTAAAAAAAAAACAACTCAAAGCACCCTTCTAACATCTTCAACTCCTTCTAGGCTATGCGCTGACTGGACTGTTCATTGACTGTCTCTTAGTCGACTATGAAATCGTGTGAATCCAAACCTCAAACCAATGAGGTTAAAGAACAGAAACTTCCTCTGTGTTAGGGATGGAAAAGCAAAGGCACTGCCCATTTGATGTGCTTGCTAACTCCACCCAGAGAAGCCACACCTGGTGCTGAAGGGCGAAAAAATTGCTTTGTGGAGATTTCCTGGTCTCTCGAGCGGCTATTTTCAACACAGGGGTCTTCATTTTCAGCATCCTGATCCTCATCCCAGACCCTTATATTCAGACATGCAACCCACACGTCCCACACTACAGCCTGACGGTGGCAGGCTGAGGGTGTCGCCACGGGATGATAGCGAACCCAGACTTCTGGTTGCCGCCCCAAACCTCATTCTTTGCTGTTTCTTTCCTCCCTGTCCCGCTTTGCTCTCTTAGAACGTATGCTGGTCAGATACGTAGGCTGTCGACTTGGCAGTTGAGGGCTGAGTTCTGGGCACATCTGTGAAGAATTACTGGTGACGACAAGCCCTTGAGCAAGCCTGGGGGACGCAGGAAGACCTGCCCCAGGGGGCAGGACCACCCCTGGGCAGGCGGACAAGACGGAGGGAGCTGGTCAGTAAGGTGGCATTCTTTGGCAGTCTTTCCATCTGTCAAGAATGGTTTGTCCGTGTCTCAGCAATTCTGCGGATATGGTGTTGGCACAAGCTTTCCTGAAGAGCACCAGGGACACGGTGATGGGACCATCGCTGCTCGCTGCGCTACCAGACCAGCACGTTACTTGTGTCTGTCTCCTCGGAACCACCACCAAAATTGTTCTCAGATATAAATCTGGGGAGGGGGATGTAGCTCGGTTGGCAGAGTGCTTGTCTAGCATGTGTAAAACCTGGGGTCTGAGTCCCCAAGGAGTGATAGTCATCCTGATGAGATCTAGAGTGGTCTGCATCTGGGCGTGTGTGTGTGTGTGTGTGTGTGTGTGTGTGTGTGTGTGTGTGTGTGTGTGTATGTGTGTCAGAGAGCACTGTGTGTCCGAGGGAAGGATCAAGAGTCCTCATTGCTTCTACCTCTTTCCTGCTTTGCTCTAGCATTTCCCAGGTTCCGCCCACCAGGACTGGAAGTGCAGGCCACTGCCACTTCCACCTGGCATATTTATGTGGGACCTGGGATCTGAATTCAGGACCTTCTGTTTTCGAGACAGAGTCTTATCCCCTGAGCCATCTCTCCAGCCCTATGGAGGATAGTCTTGATGAGGTTCATTGAGATGGGAAGACCACACACACACACACACACACACACACACACACACACACACACACTTTTTCCTTCCTGCCTCCCTCCCTCCTTCTCTTCTTTCTTTTCCTTTCTTTCTCCCTCCCTCCTTCTTTTCTTTCTTTCTTTCTTTTTTCTTTCCTTCCTTCCTTCCTTCCTTTCCTTCTTTACACTCTGCATGAGTGTAAATTGCTCCCTGTAAGTGTGCTTCTTCGCCTCCTCCAGCACAACCAAGTTTCAAGCTCCTATTTGTAAGTATTGTAGAGCATCTGCTTTTCACAGCTCGCACATGCTGCGGCTACATTTGCAGGGCCTGACTCCCGAAGCAGCATGTCTCTCTGCATGAGCTTTCCAACTCCCTGGACTCTGTGGCTTCTCCCCACTCCTCTCATTTCCCCCAGAAACCTCCCCATTCTGCAAGAGGCATGTGCTCCTTCTTCCCCTTTAACCATTCCTGGGAGTAGATCCCAGGGCTCAATGCTCCTTCATTGCTTGCGCACCACCACACTAGATGGCACTTGCTTCCTTGTCTTTCTCCTGCACTTTGAATTCATAGAAGACAAAACTCATGCTTATCAAATTTGCTCTTAGGTCCTTAACAGAAAATATATTCACTTAACATTGAAATTTTGGATTTTCATAGTGGAGTTACCTGAACTATCCCGAAGTTGAAGGATAGCAACCGAGGATGCCAGGTGTGAGCTGAACTGCTCTGACTCCACCTAATTTGCCGGAGTTAAAAGAAAAGCTAATTCCCTTCCTCTCAGATATGCGTCCTTAGCGCTGTAATCCTAAAAGCAGGGAAAAGGATGCCTGGGTGCCATACCAGCTCTAGCCACGAGAGGGAAACAGAGAGACATGGTGAGTGTTGAAAATCCTTACGGCCACCAGATGGACCCAAACACCAAGTTTAACAGAGGCGAGATCTTAACTTGGATATCAGCAAGACACAGCAGCATCAACTTTCCTTTATTCCTCTGAAAAGTGAAATCTCTCCCACGGGTGACCAGAGTCTAAAGTTTCTAGAGCCATGGCTACTTTGCTTAGGAAGAGGGAATGCGTGGAGAGAAAGGAGCAACTTAGCAAAATTCATTTAGAGAAAGAGAAAAGAGGCATTTTTGACCTGCCGGTATGAAGGAACCAGGAATGTGAATGTGGAGGAAGGATTTACATAGATCTAGAGAAGTACTGCTACCCTTTGGGGTGTTAAGGGTGTCTTGACTTTAAAGTAACAAAAGTACATTCTGCAACAGGCACGTGCTCCCTCATCCCCTTTAAGCCTCCATTGGAGTATTTTCCAGGACTAATACCTACAACAGCTAGGTGTTGTGGTGCACACCTGTAAACCTAGCACTGGGAAGACAGCAGCAGGAGGATCCAGAGAGACAGAAAGAGAGAGAGAGAGAGAGAGAGAGAGAGAGAGAGAGAGAGAGAGAGACTGTGTATTTCTTTACTTCGTGTGCTAATGTTTAATTCCTCTGCCATAAGTAAATAAATAAATACCTGCTTATGGGCTGTAAAGATGGCTCAGCAGGTAAAGGAGTCTGCACACAAATCTGGTGACCTGAGTTCAATCCCCAGACCTCACCACATGGTGGGAAGAGAGACATGACTTTGCAAACCTCTGAACACCACATATTCTGTGGTGTTCTCTCTCTCTGTCTCTGTTTCTCTCTCCTATCAAATAAATATAAAAAGGAGAGGAACATGGAGATTGATTATAAGAAATGTTTTTAACCGAAAATAATGTCAGCTTTGAAAATGTTGCCCCACACGTGAGCCCTGAGTTCAGACTCCAGTACCATGTAAAATCTGGTGTGTTGGCACAATCTACAGTCTCAGCACAGGAAGGTGGGATATGAGGATCAAAGATGCAAGGACATCCTTGGGCACAAGGCTAGCCTGAGATACATGAGACCCCATCTCAAAATAATAATAATAACAATAATAATAATAATAATAAATTCTGGTGCCTAATCATCCACAAAATAGTGACCTTTCCTAACTGCCTCCCCCAACTAAAATCTGCCTCCCTATATTATTCTCTTACAGCACCTGTGTGCGTCCTTCACAGCATTTATGACAAGCCTTGAATGTTTTCTTGCTTTCTTACAGCCCCTGGACTGTAGACTACATGAGGACAGTGTACAGCCTACCCGCTCCCCTCTCGGCAATTAATAAAGTATGCTTTTAGTGATTCAGTGATCGAATGAATGAGCGAGGAGAAAGTTTAGTGTCTTTCACCAGGGAGATGGCTCACTGAGTGAAAGTGCTTCGCATGCAGATATGAAGACCTGAGTTTGCATCTCCACAGAAGCCACATGAAAAGCCAGACACATAGCATGAGTGTCATCCCAGTGCTTTTATAAGGAGATAGGAGGCAGAGACAGGGGAATCCCTGAAAGTTTGAGGGCCTGATAACCTTGGGCACAGCCAACAATAAGAGATCACGTCTCACAAGACAGAAGGTGAGGACCAACACCTGAGGTTGTCATGACCACCACACGCACACTATGGTATGCCTCCCCCACCTACACACACACACACACAACACACTTTTAGTGACTCTCAAAATCTACCCAATACAGGAGGGGGTAGAATTCTAACTGGTTTCCACATTGAACATCCAGGCTGAACAGAACTATTAAGACTATTGGTCTTTTTCAATAGAGCCCAATTATCATTACTGTTCATTTACCTGTGTTCTCCAAGAAGGACTACTTATGCCAATTATTGATATTAAAACAGAAATGTGAAATTTCACTGTTGAGATGGCAATCTATTTAAAATATGTCCTAATTGCATCTTCTTGTTAGGAGGCCTTCCTGATAAATCTTTTTTATAAAAGCCAAATCCTTCCCTAATGCAACCTAATTATGACACCACCACTGCATACTGCAATAAGCAGGGCTCGGGAAAGTCCCAGAGTTGAGTCCCAGCTCAGTCCCTTCCAGCCAGCTGACCTGGAACGAGTTGGTGTCCATTGGAGCCTCCATTTCCTGGCCTCCTCCCCTCGCTGTGTGCCTGGTACATGCTGAGCACTACGACTGTCCAGCTGTCCTTCTGTCCCCGCCTGCCACAGACACTCAAGCTACCCAAGATGGGGCTCACTTCCTCGGTAATATTTTACCTAAGACACAAGACTGCAGACCTCATCCCCACCGCCAGGACTTCAAGCCCTCTCTCCAGTCTCCATTTCTTTTCTTTGTACTCTTTTTATCAAGAGTGTGTGTATGAGCTGATAAGACAGTGCCTTTGCCTAGGCACCTGTTTGCAAACCTGGCTGAGTTTCATCCCTGGAAGCTGTCCACAGAGAGGAAGGAGAGAAGGAAAGGAGATATAGATATAGATATATATAGAGAGATAAAGATATATATCTGATATTTTATATTAACAGCTGTTTTAATTTGTTTTATTTATCTGTGTGTTTGTGTGTGTGTGTGTGTGTGTGTGTGTGTGTGTGTGTGTGTGTGAGAGAGAGAGAGAGAGAGAGGACACTGTATGTGTCTGTGGAGGACCAAGGGTGACTTTGCGAATCATCCTGGATTGCTTCTACCTCCATTTTGATCGACTCTGGGATTTCCCAAGCTCTATCCACCAGGACCAGAAGTGCAGACTGCCATTGTTTTTGGGTCTGGCATTTTTATGTAGGACTTGGGATCCAAACTCAGGACGTGCTTGTGAGACAGAGTCTTAATCCCTGAGCCATCTCTCCAGCCCCGGACTGACTTCTTAAAGCCAGTCCTCTGACTTCTACCTGTGCTCCATGACTTATTCTCTCTCTCTCTCTCCGTCCCTCCCTCCTTCCTTTCCTCTCTCCATCTTAATTAATTAATTAATTAGTTAGTTAGTTAGTTAATTTTGGGTGCCAGAGAGATGGCTCAGGGATTAAGCCTCTACCTCAAAAGCAGAAGGACCTGAATTCGGATTCTGAATCCCACGCGGAAAAGGCATTGGCATACACTTTTTGCCCTGGAAGGCAGAGCCTGGGAAATCACAGAGCAAAAGCCAAAAAGAGGTAAAGCAATGCAGGATGATTCCCAAAGTCACCCTTGGGCCTCCAAGGGTCTACACAGTGCCCTCTGATACACACACACACACACACACACACACACACACACACACATCACCCTGAGCTGCGGTGCTGTTTGCTGGGAAGCAAACATTTGTGCTCACGAGGCCAGCTTTCTACTCACCAAGCTACCCACCAGCCTCCATATATGTCCCAGTTACCCTGCATGTTCCTGATAAATTCACGACCAAATGGCTTAAAGGGAGCAGGGTTTCATTCTGGCTTACAACTATCATTTCTTATTCCAGCTTTACGGAAGAGCTCATACTAACACCAGGAGCCAAGGAAACTGGCCCTACCACAGGACTACTGAGAGAGGGACAGCTTCACTTGCCAGACAGTAGCTCTGTCCAAGTATGCCAAAGAATGCCCACTCCCCAAATCACCTTCCTCCACCTGCCCAGGGAATAGTGGGCTAGGTCTTCCCCATCAATTAGACAATCTCCTGCAAGCCTGCTTAGGGCTTAACTACTAATTCTTTATGAATGTGCCCAAACACCAGCCTTCATTGTCAAGTTGACATCTGCAGTCAACTACCACAATACGTTCCATTAACATTTAGAAAACTTTTCCAGATCCGTTAGAAACATTAGTTAAGCAAATGCAAGCTACCCAACAGGAAAATGAATACTAAAAACAGCAAAAGAAACATGAAAGATCAAAAGCCTTGTGGAAATATGCTTGTTCATAATTAAGACAAACCAAAACAAACAGACACCGTTTTCACTACCAGATTAATGGAAATCAAAGTCAATAATACCCATTGCTAGTAGGGACATAGTAGAAGTCAAGTACCCTGGTCTACAATAGACAGACCTTAGCTGAGTAATTTACAGCATCAGACATCTAAATACAAGGCTGGATGCAGTACAGCTGGCAAGTGCTTGTGTAGCATACACGAAGCCCTGAGTTCCACCTCCAGTACAATGATAGCACATGCCTGTTATCCTAACACTTAGGAGGCAGAAGTAGGAGGTAGAGTATCCTCATCCACACAGCAAATTCTTTTTTTTAATTTTTTTTATTATTTATTCAATTGTGCATGTATGCGTGTGCGCGTATGTATGTGTGTATATGTATGTGTGTGTGTGTAGAATCACGGATGAATTCAGGAACCACCATGGCCGCCTCCAGCTCCTCCTTGTTTACTCTGCCCAGGGATTCACAGGCTCCGCCCTACCAGGACCGGAAACACAGGCCGCCCCCGCTTCCTCCAGGCATCTATACATGGGGTCTAGGATTCAAACTCAGGACCTTCTGCCTGCAAGGCAGAGGCTTAACCCCTGAGCCACCTCCAGCCCCCATACATAGCAAATTCTAAGCCAGCCAGTGAGACCCTGTCTCAAAAGAAATAATACTAAATATTAATTAAATATTTTAATTTAAAATTTTAGTTAAGAAATAAATTCAGCTGTATTAGGTTCACCTTGTATGTCTACTTCATTTACAAAGTAAAAAGTCAGGCAGCCATCTTTGGCTCCCTTTCACATCTGGAATCCAGGAATTCCTTTCCTACTTTCTCTCGGCCCTCATGGATTCCAGGTCTGGAGCCCATGAGTTCTTTCCTGGCTCCTGTGCCCTTCATGGATGCTGCAAGTTCCACTCTTCTTCTCCTCTAATAAAAATCTGCTTTAATCCTATTACACTGCTTTCCCACTTCAATCCCCAGACACAAGAACACAGCATTTTGGCACAGCCCATCAGACGGCTCTCTCGCCCCTTGCAGAATCCATGCCCGTAAGTTCTGTTCTTTCTCTCTCTAATAAACAACTCCTTGATCCTAAGTAAATAAATAAGTAAATAAATGTGAAAAGTCAGGCTTGCTAGTCAAAAAACTGAAGCAGGTTAAAAAAAGAGTCCAAAGCTTGCCTGGCTACAGAGTAAGTTCAGACCAGCCTGTCTCAATAATTTCAAAGGTAAAGAGAAGGCCGAGAATTTAGCTCAGCAGTAGAGTGCTTGTCTAGCTACTTACTTTAAGGTCAATTCCTAGTACAAAAGAAAAGAAAGGAAAGGAAAGAGAGAGGGAGGGAGGGACAGAGGGAGGGAGGGAAAAGAAAGGTTGGAGGTATAACTCAGTACATAAGTGCTTGCCTAGCATGTGTAAGGCTCAAGGTTGGATCCCAGCACCCTTCTCCAAAAAATAAAAGCGAAAATATAACAGATGGGAAGAGTTATTTGCAAAACATTTAATAATCAAAAAAGAAAGAACCAGCGCTCCAACAGGAAAAAAAAAAGACACAGCAATTCTCATAAGAGAAACTTACATGGCCAAAAAAATATGTGAGAAGATGCCCAATCTCACTAGTCATCAGAGACTTGTTCATGGAAATCACAGAAAGAGAGCACTTCACACCGAATTCACAAACATTAAAAGGTTTGACAATACCTCAAGTTGGAGAGGCCAGGGAGAATCTGCAGGTAAGAGTGTTAACTTGAACAGCTACCCTGGAGAATAGGTCTAGTATCTGGAAAATTTCCATATACTATGAGCCAACAGATACTCTGAAGAAATCCCTGCACGTGTGCAGTCCCCGTATTCCAGAATGTTCACAGTAGCATTGTTTGCAAAGAGGAGGGGGGAGGGTGGGATGGAGAGGTGGCACAACTTTAAAACTCAGGAACCAGAAAATTGATACCTAAGTTGTGGTTTAGTCAGATAATTTGAAGTTCTTCTCTACCGAAGACAAATTAGCTCCCAAAAGCTATCGACGTGGGAGAATTTCAGAAGTATAATATGAAACAACAGATGCAAGTTTCAGAAGCATTCCCAGAGAACAAATATTCAAAACATTGCACAAGAAAGATAAATACCAAATTCAGAATTCAGGCTTCCTGCAGGGAGGAGGGAAAGTGGAGGAGGGAATGGACAGCCATGGGGTATGGGAACACGAAGGACATTCAGCTAGTTTGACAATGTGGCTTTTCAAAGTGCTTTGATTTTTTTTAGTCTTTCATACTTTCGTACAGAGTGAAGAGTAACATTTTCCTCCACTTTTATGTGTATATGCATATGGGCTACATGGATGCGTGTATGTTTGCATGTGAGTGAGCACATACATGTTCATGTGTGTGTGTTATGGGGGGAGTCAGGTGGGTACACATACAAGAGCCTGCTCATGCGGAAGTCTGTTACAGTTAGCCTGTATTGTTACAGATAAATTAGCAACCAAACCGCCTAAGGGAACCAGGGGTTTTATTCTGTTTTACCATTTCTTTGTTTCTTGATTACAGTTCCCTGTTCAGCTTGGCAAGAACATTCACACCAACAGCCGGGGCGGAGGAAACTGGTCACACCACATCCACAACACTGAGAGGCTCAATCTTCACGTGCCAGACCAGCCTGTCTGACCAAGTATACAGAAGGACATCAGCTTCCGTAACCAGTTCCCCTCTATCTTATTCTCCTGCCAAGGACTGATCTCTCCTACCATGGACTGGGCCTCCCTCCTCATCAACCAGATACTTTTCTGCAGGCTTGTGGGGGGTGGGGGATGTTAATTCAATTACCAATTCTTTACACATGTGCCCAGAGCTCAAGAGTAAAGTTGACACCTGTTATCAACTATGATAAGGTCTGAGGATATCAGGAATCCTCCTTAATTTCTCTTCCACCTTATTCTCTTGAGGTTGGGTCTCTAATTAAACCCAGAGCTCATCTGTAAGGCTAGTCTGGCCTAGTCACCTTGCTCTGAGGATTCCCAGACTCCACTTTCCCAGGCTGGAATTACTAGTGGGCTGCCATACCTGCCCAGCATTCGGTGTGGGATCTGGAGATCTGAACGCCAGTCCTTTTCTTTGGGGGCAAGCACTTCGACCGGTTTTTAGTATCACATGTAGATAAGCAGGCATAGTGGCATGTCATTACATGGCGGTCGGGAAGGTTGAGTCAGGCAGATTTCTTGAGTGTAGGTGGTTGGAACCAGCTGGGCAGCACAGTAAGACCTCTACTTCACACATAAGCAAACTAGGGCCCTGAGTTCAATCCCTAGCACACACATTAAAAATGAAGGTACACATTTTACCTACTTGCTAGGTATTCATTCATATCTTACATATGAATGGCATGTGTAACTCTGCAGAGCATTTTAGCAATATTAGCTTCGCTTCAACTCATCTAATCCTAAAAAAGCATGAACTTCTTTTTATGCATGGTGCTGAGGATTAAACCCAGGACCTCAAATTTGCAGGCAAGAGATCTACCACTGAGCTACATCCTCAACCTAGACATGTTTTGTTTTGTTTTGTTTAAAAAAAAAAATTTATTTTTTACCTACAAAAGTGTTTTCTTTTTTTTTAACAAAATTTGCTCAAGCAGGAAACTAGAACCCAAAGCACATTTGCAGAGTGGACTACCATGGGTCAGTCAGGGACGTTCCGGGGAGCCACGTCAGACTAGCTGTTCACCCTGCCTGACCACAGCCCGTGCTGGCCTCCCGCCTGGCACTGCTGGCCTCGCTGTGTGCTCCCTGCTGCAACCAGGGAGGCTGAACCGTTGGCATCGTGGCCAGCGTCAACACTTGGCTGGCACCATGGGCACAGCGGGGGGTCTGTGAAGCTTTCTCGGGTCCAGCCTGGCCTTGGAAGTCAGCAAATTTGTGGCCGAAAAATATAAGAGAAAGAGGTCTGGGTGCTGAGTGACCCCCAAGCCAAGTCCCCAGTTCTCTTCTCCTGGCTTAGAGCCAGGAGCAGGAGCAGTACCAAGTAATTGTGACGCAGAACCTCCCCATCCGCTGAAGCCAGGACTCCCTTGCTTACACCTCCTCTACTTGACTATTGCACAAAACTGATTTCCAAAGGTCAAAGGCTGCCAAGAGTTTGGAAATCTCTGAATCAGAGTACTGACAGACGTGTGGTTCTCCTACAAACTGATGAAACTCTAGATGACACCAGCTCTCCTGAGCCAGAAGAAGCTCAAAGGAAATAGCAACAACCATCTGCCTGAGGAGGCCCTTAGGAAACAAATTTATTATTTCCTTCCCCTATAATGGAGGGCATTTCCAGTTCAAGTAATTACTCATGCAAACAAGGCTACGCATTTCTTCCAGAAGGAGAAGGTGAGATAAAAGGAGGAAAAGGAATGGTAAGGAGCAAAACGACAGTGTCTTGGTGATTTAAAGAGAGGATCTGAGTTCCAGTGGCTGCCACTAAAGGAGAGAGGCTGAGGGAAACAAGGCAGGTGAAGAGAGAGAGGACTCGTTTCCGGCCCTGCGATGGCAGTACCACAGACTGAGGCAGCCTGGGACATGCACAAAACAGCCTCCAGATGAGAGTAGTAAGGTTCAGAGAGAAGAAATGACTTGGCCAAGGTCAGGCAGCAAACGTGGTGGCCACCCCAGGCCCACTCCCAGGGGCACGTGTCTTGCCTCTCTGGCATTCTCTGATGCCTTCCCATCCCCCGCCACACCCCCAGCGGAAGATGCTCAGTCTCCGTAATCAGGCAGTTTCAGAACAGGGCCATGCTGGAAAGGTCTTTGATGGTCATCCCCCACTACTGAGATTATCCAGAAGGATAATACCCTGGAGGAGCTGGTTCTCATCTTCAACAGAGATAAAGTCTCCAACTTCCCCCAACCCTCTGTTTATGAAAGGATATGGAGATGAGCGCTCCACTGCAGATAAATTCCTCAAAAGAAACGGTTCCACCAGGAGGTTTTGCCACAAGGTAGACCCGGCTGCCCCCCCCCCACCGTCAATATGAACAGACCAATCACATGTACAGGACCAAAAGCTCCAATCAGGTTTGCAGAAACTGTAGCTAACCAATAAGGAAAAGTCACTTTTCCAGGCCTGCCTAATCCTATAAACAGCCCTGACCCTGCCAGCCATCTTTGCCCCTCACGGATTCCGTGTCTGGAAGTTCCATTCTTCCTCTCCCCTAATAAAATCTACCTCGATCCTCTGCACGTGTTCTGGCAAGAACCTGGACATAAAAACCCCCAAACAATACACTATCTTTCTTCTAGGCAGATTTTTCCCCTAGTGTCTAGCCCTCTGAGTGTCCCTTCTTGGGCTCAGTGTTCTTACAAACATCTTTGTGTGTGTGTCTGTGTCTGTGTGTGTCTGTGTGTGACTATGTGCATCAGAGAACACTTTCTGTGCCTGCGGAGGCCCAAGGATGACTTCAGGAGTCGCCCTCCATTTTTTCTACCTCCTATTTTCTTTGTTCTGGAGTTTCCTAGGTTGTGCCTTCCAGGACCAGAAATACAGGCTGCCATTTCCACCTGGCATTTTTGCATGGAATCCATAATCCAAACTCAAGACCGTCTACATTCGAAGCAGAAGTTTAACCCCTCTCCGTGACCCTACAAACATTATCTCTAAGAGAAGTTGCCCAGCCCTGCATTCCTTCCTAAGGATTATCCCCTTCCTCTCCCTCCTTAGATCAACAATCGGCATCATTTTTGGTGATTTCTTCCCCACCACCCACTTCCCCTGAACAGCCACTCAATCCTCCTGATTCTTTCTTCTGAACATCTCCCACCTCTCGCTGTTGGTTTCTAGTTTTCCTCCTAACACCGCAGCACTGAGATCTGATACTGGCCGGCTTCCTTCCTGATGCCTGCAACACGCCTCCCTCCCACCTGTCTCCTTCCAACCCACCCCCCTCCAGCTCGCCTCCCAGGGGCCTCCCGGGGTAACCTGCCCGCTGCTGCCAGATCCGTTGTCCCTAGAAACGCTGTTGACCTGCACACCCACGGTGCTGCACGGATGGCTCCCTCTGCCTGCATGGGCTCACAGTTGGCTGCTCAGCCCACACTGAGGCGCTTTGGAGAGGCCTCCCCACGGTGTTCCAGCCTCACTTCCCAATTCTTCAGTGTGGCAAAAGGATCGCCCACTCTATTCAACCCCCCTCCCAACACCGCTCCTTCCTCCTCCCTCCTCCCCACTGTGGCACCCTGATATCCCCAACCCCCAAGAGGCTGTCCCCTCCTGCCTCCTGCCCACCTGCAGTTGGAGGCCTCCAGAGCCCGCCCCCCAGAGCCTGTAGGACTCATTATCCAAACTATTCATCCCCTGGTAATTATGCGCTGCCTGTAACTCTCTTCTGTTGAGCCTGGAACAGGCAGGCTCTGAAAGTGCTCAGTGCTATTTGCGCTATCTCTAGTCTTCATTTCTATATATCTCATGACGAACACTACAAACCACACGAGGGTGAAAGCTGTCTCAGGGTTAGGAGGCGCACAGTGTACATGCGCTGCCTTTCTTTCTCTCCCCATAGGTTGGCCTGGAATGGCCAGGGTTGGTCACAACAGTAAGCACCGGCCTTCCAAGCCTGTTGGGCAGTCGCTAATCTCCTGCAGGCCCGCTTCGCCCAGGCCCTTCTGCTCGGGGTCGAAAAGACAACCCAAGGGCTTCAGCGGCTCTGCTCGGGGACCCTGGCGCGGGCAGAGGCTGTAGCTGACCCTTCTCTGCAGGGAGCACCAGGCCACCATTCCCGGGTTCCCAGTCAAAGAAATATTCTGGGGATGGAGGAGGGGACATGTTTAAACCTGAACCTTGACATGCCCCTTGGTGAAGCCACTCTCCCCCCAGCTCCAGAACGGTCAAAGGCACCCAGGGGAACGCCTGCCCTCCGGAGAGAAAGAAGACACTGCACCTTTAAGTCTGCAGCCAGTTGAGAAAAACAAGCTGTGATTTATATAAGCGGGAAAATCATGTGATTTGCAGGAACGCTCCCTCCTCCCGGCCCCCGCCCCGTCGCCTCCAAACCCTTCCCGAGGGGCCGGGAGGGCGGGCGGCGGGGCTGGGCGGGGGGCGCTCGGCACCGAGTCTCCCCCCACCCCCAGCGCTGGCCCTCTCCGCGGCTGGGCGGGGGTCTGGAACGCGCGGACACCCGCAGCGGCCGCCTCTCCCCAAAGAGCCTCACGGCGTTCGCTACTCTGGAGCGCAGATCCTGGGGTTTTGGCAAAACCCCTGAGTCCGCACCGGCCACCGAGGAGGCACAAAGTCGAGTGGGGGCAGCTGTTCGAGTCACAAGGGTCCCCCTCACCTCCCAACACCCCCACACCCTCAACCCCAAGCCTGCACCGTCCCTTGCCCTGGGTTGAGACACCAAGACCTTCCCCAACTTCGTGCAGAATTAAAATCCGGTCCCCGCGACACACTGACTTTCGTGTCCCAGAACATCCAGCAGGTAGGGGGAGCGATTTGAGAAATAATTTGTTTTGGAAAAGGCATGATGAAGATCGACCATTTCCACAGTCAAGGGTGTACAGCCCAGAGGACCCGGATTCATGGGGAGCAAAACAGAAAAAAAAAAAAAAAACATAAAAACTGATGTGTCCTTTTGGGGGCGGGGAAAGGGGGGGAGAGATGTGCGACTGGGAGGGAGGTCCTTGGAACTCATAGATTTTATTGTTAGTAGTTTGCTTATTAGAAAGAGAGAGGTGAGAGAGACAGACAGAGAGAGAGAGAGAGAAAGAGAGAGAGAGAGAGAGGAGATGCATGCCTTGGCTCTCCGGTGGAAGTCAGGAGACAACTTTGGCAAGTTCCTCTCTTTATACCACGTGGGCTTCAAAGCATCGAACTCAGGTCGCCTTAACCCGCTGAGCTATCCCACCAGTCTAGGACAGATGTTTTAAATCTTAGAGGGAAGGTTCCAGGGGCAAAGAAAAGACTTTGGTCCTCCATGGAATCTGGCAGGCAAGACTTGAGGTCATCTTAGCCAAACACCCACCACCCGCCCTAGTCACTGGAGGAACATCCAGCCAGGAGACAGTACACCCAACACTTCGAAAACCAAGAAGGAGAAAAGTGACGGATTTTCTTTTCTTTCTAAGAGGAGAGGAGAGTCTCTCGATGGCTCATCCTTCTTACAAAGAACACATAAAATGCAAAGATGGCTCTGAAGGTACCCCAAGAAGGAAGCCATGTTATTCTGAGTAACCAAGGACAGGCATTAAACTTATATACCATCTGGAGGATGCAAAGAAGGCATAAACTGGATGTTGTCTCCTAAAGGAAAAATTTGATTCAACTGACCACATCGCTAACACATCATCTCACCATGACCTCTGCCATCAGCCAGGGTCAGTCCTGGCCTGCTCATGGCGCAATCAGCTGCATTCCCCCACACACACACCTTTTCTTGTTCCTTTTGCAGTTATTCAATGGAGCATCATTCTTCATACCCACCCACAAGAAGGAGACCAGTCATGGAAGGGAAAGTGCCAATTAGGCAAATCTGTTGTTCTTTAAATCCTGAAGAATATGACGTCAGGTTAACGCTGAGATTCCAGAGAATAGCATTCTGCATCCAGATATTATCATAGTTATTCAGTTGTTTAGTGTGTGCTTGGCAGAGAACTGGGTACTGGGATGGAATGCAAAGGCAGCTCTCCCTGAGCCAGGTTACTTACTGCCTTACTAGAGGATGCAAAGACCTCTTCTGTCCTCCACCAGCATGTCTGTCCCCTCCCCAGCCTACCCCCAGCAGGTGTGGCCCCCACCCCAGCTGCATACGTCTCACGGTTTCTGCCAAGAGCTGCTTGGAGCAGAAGGTTCTTTCTTACTCTCTAGTGATTGGGCGGTGGCTATAAGAAGTAACCTAAAGGTCTTGTCCAGAAAAAATGAGATCAAAGTTGGCAGCCTCCTGGGCCCCTCCCCCAAACCATGGAGCCAGCAAATTGTAATTTAGTCCAGGCGCAATTCCCTCTGTACCACCTGCCCCCCACCCAATCTATTTGGCTGCCCCATCTAGCATCTAAGATTCCTTTTTCCTAAACTAAGCTAGGAACCTGATCAGCTCAGAGCCCTCCCAGGCTGGGAACCAGGTGCCATCTAACTAATGCAATTCAACTGTCCTCATTGTGCCCCCTCCACCCTCCCCCCAAGGTTCTGAGCCCCTTGGTTCCCCACAGACACTTCCTGGATCTTTTGGTCTCTTCTGTTGTAAAGGTTTCTCAAAGAAAGTGCTCAAACAAACAAACCTAAAAAAGTGCTCGCACATTCCCTCATAACCGAAATTGCACTGACCACACCCTCCTATACCATACCAGCCCCTGCCTCTCTCTCAGGGTTTTCCAGTGACTCCCAGATTTCTCCATTTTTTTTTCCCCAGCCATTCACTAGCGCAGTCTGATAATGTGCAAAGGAGGATCTGGCTGTGAGACTATGGTAAATAAAGATTTTAAATGAACAAATTATGGCCCAAAACCTAAAAACACCCTGGAAGCCACGGACTCTGTTACCTTTAAAGGAAGCCAGATCTGGACCTCTGAGGACTTTGTTTTGAGTGTGATGGCGAATTAGTGAATTCAGCTCGCATGGACACTGTCTCTTTCAGGAAACGGGACCTCAGCAGAAAAAGGCAGCCCAACCCCTGCCAAATCCCACTCTGTTTCAAATTAGCCTTTCCAGTAAAATGGGGGTGGGTTACTAACTGGTCTTTAAGGTCCTCGGCGCAGCAAAGCTCTGAGATGCTACATTTCCCCTAAACAACCTTTCAGAAAGCACCAGATGCTCATAACTGAGTGGAAAATGGATTCGTGCTCCGGGGCCTGCGGCCGCAGCTGAAATACAGAATTGGGCTTTTACAGAGTCTCAGGCCTGCTTTCCTCTCTCTCCTCTCCCTGAGAGGGCCCCTGCGCTTTCCCAAGCTGCCTGGGAGTAGAAGGGAACACAGCTCCCCCAGAGCAGAGGGGCCCAGAGAGGGAAAGCTGGCCCAGGCCCCAGTATGGGCTTGCCGCTAACTCTTCAGGGACATTCCTCTCCCCCACCCCACCCCCAGCCAGCAGGGGAACTTCTGGAACTTCTAAACAGCACGTCCTCTGGCCAACCCAGGCCAGCGCATCCTGCACCCTAGTTTACAAGTTTTTTGTGGCAGCTAGCACATTTGGCAACCTTGGAGTATGAACTGAGCCAGGTCCCTTTCCTCAGGACCTAACTAATAAAGGATGCTGGGGAGGGAGGGAAAGAGGCAAAGAGAAAGAGAAAGAGAGACAGAGAGAGTCAGAGACAGAGACAGAAGAGAATCCAGCCAGAAAAACCCAGATTCCTGAAGAAGGATCTCAGACCCCTCTCACCACCACACAGGCTGGTCCACCAATCTCAGGGTGCATGGATGGTTCCAGTCAGGTCTCCACCCCCAACCCACACTAGCCCGGGACCGGCCCAGGACCACCAAGCATTCCCAGCAACACAAAGCACAGCCCTTCACGCAAGCCCGGCTTCTCTGCAGTGTGGCATGGGAGCAGTCTTCCCGTCCCCTCTCACTGAGATCCTGTCCTGACTTAGGAAGCTCCCAGCACAGACAGCAGCAGTCCCTAGCAATGCTGAGGACAATTGTAAAGAATGCTGTTTTGAGGGCCCGGGGAAATGCTCAGTGTGTAGACTGAGCTGGCAAACCTGGTAATCCAGGTTTGATCCCCAGAAGCCCGAGTGGTTAGAAGGAAAGAACCAACCGCTTCTGAAATGTGTCCCCTTACTTCCACCTGCAGGTCATGGCATGCATGCACCTCCTCCTTATAAATAAATGAAACATAAAACGTGTTGTTTGGGGAGTTTACCACATATCGTACACTTGGCTATAGTTCTAGCTCCATCTCTGTCTCAAAATACAGTACTCTTCCCTGTGTTTGTAGAAATCCTGAAGGCCCAGGGCTGTGCTGAGGGTCCTCCTGAGTTACTCAGTCTGTGGCTGTCCAGATTTTGCCAGCCAGTTTCTAAGAAAACATGTTCGACCACCTGCCATGCCCAGCAGGAAATAGGAAATATTCTTGCTGGTGATTGGAGTCCCATCCACCTACTGTGGAGACCTCCAACCTCACAGTCCCTCCCAAATGCTACCCCCCATTCATCCCAGTTTTGTATCCAAAATTTTCAGGTTTATGCCCCTGTTAGTGACCTGCCTCTTGGATTTCCTATGTTCTCCCTTTCCCAGCCTTCAGGGACATTTCAAGTACTCGAGTGGCTGTCCTTTCCCTGGTCCCTGCCCCATTCCTCCACTCTCCCAGCCACCCTGCAATTCACCCAGCAGCAGAGTTTTATTCAAGTTTGGAGGTTACTAAGCAAGTGAGAATCTGTCAGTAGACGTTACTCTTCTGAAAATCCATCAGCAATTTCCTCAAACGTCTTTATATTCCCTTAATCCCAGTGTAGGCTTTCTTCCCCCTCTCCTCTTCCTCCTTTTCCTCTTCCTCCAGGGCCTCTAGATCCTCAGGAAGCAAAGCCACATTCCTGGGATTTCTCCTGAAACATACTCTGTCTTCAACATGCCCAGAGGGTCTCATTGCTCTCCCCAGAGATCTCCCTCCTTCGGTTCTTCATAGCATAATCTCCCCCAAAAGAGGCATCTTCCAGGATAGATGTCAGCTCCTCCCCCTGGAATGATGGAGTCCACTATTTTGTTCTTTATGTAATTCTGCCCTCTTATCCACCCCAGCTCAGCCCCTTACATCTGGCACCCTGGACAATCAAGCAACCCCAAATAACTCCCTTTTAGGTTGGTTGGTTGGTTCTTTTCTTTTCTTTCCCTTCTCTAAGATCACAGAGCATGGCAAACTAGAGTCCCTGGTATTGCTAAAAAAATAAATAAATAAGTCAGCACAAGGGAATAAACAAGTCTCCTTCCACAAGGTTCTCAAGAGTAGTCAAATTTACTGAAACAGAACGTAGAATAGTGATTGACAGGGGCTGGGATGAAGGGACAAGAAGAGTTAGCTAATAGGTATGAAGGGTAGTGATGGTTATTTAACAATATGTGTGAATAAACTTAGCACTTAAAATATTACATATACTTTATTAGTTTGAAAAATAAGCCAGCAAGAATAATCCCAAGAAATGGCTGCAGTTAATCCAATCTGCGGAGGCTTTTTCAGATGACACTGTTGAACACCTGTGCGAAGTTCACAAAAGTGGACAGCCATCTTTCCATCCTTATTGCTATCTGCCCCTTTTCAGCCTGGTGGGAACATCACACTCAAAGAGCAGAGACCACTGGAGTGCAAGCTTTGATTCTACACCTAGATCTGTTATTAACCAGCTGTGTAGCACTGGGCAAGTGATCTAATCTGTCTGTTCTGGTGTGCCTATAAAGACAATGAGGAAGAGCAGAGTTCCTAGCCACCTACAGAGATGAACACACCTTGGGAGGCTCTTGTTTCACTTTATTCAACAAGAAACATCTCTAATGTAAGAAAGAAGTTACTACTTGAAAATAAGGAGGTTGCTGGCAAACCACTCCATAAACACAATCTAAAAATAATATTCTGATCTTAGCCAGCACCCCTAAGTCATCATCCTATCAAAGGAAGAATCCCTACAGGATTTGGTCTGTGCCAGAAAATCCCCATCTAGATGCAAGACACTTAGTCTCTCCACAATTAACTTTTATCTGGAACTGATGTTTGGCTTTGCTCTGGTGAGGTTCGGAGTGTGATTCCCACCAAAACACAACTGGGGCGAATGGATTTGGGAGTGGGCAGAGAGGAGTTATACTCCGTGAACACATTTTAAAATGGCACCTAAGGCCAGTGAGGGAAAGCGCAATGGGTAAGACACCTGCTCCCAAACCTGAAGACCGGGGTTAGATCACCAGAAGCCTACGTGAAGGAAAGGAGAGTCAGCTCTGAAAGTTGTCTTCTGCCTCCACCTATTCACCATGGTATGCAAGTACACGCTTCTTCTCCATCTCTCTGTCTCTCTCTTCAAATAAGAAAGAAAAAAAGAAAGAAAGAAAGAAAGAGAGAGAAAAGGAAGGGAGAAAGAGAGGGAAGAAAGGAAAGAAAGAAGGAAAGAAAAAGAATAAGGAGAGGAGAAGAGAAGGAAAAGAAAATGGCTGGAGATATGACTCAGTGTTAAAGTGCTGGCCAAAAAAAAAAAGAGTTCAGATCTCCAGATCCCATGCAAAAATGACAGGCAGGCCTGCCTGTAATCTCTGCCCTAGAAAGTGGAGCCTGGGAATCCCCAAAATAAACTAGCTAGCCAGACTAACTTTAACTGCAAACCTGCAAGCTCTGGGTTTAGAGACCCAGTAAGAATCTGCCAGTAGATGTTACTCTTCTGAAAATCCATCAGCAATTCCCTCAAAACGTCTTTATGTTCAAAACAGTAAGTGAAAATAGCTATCTAGGACGATTCCCATTATCACCCTCAGGTCTCCATCCCTGCACGTGCACACTCATATGCATGTACACGTGCAAAAACACATGCTTTACATACATACACATATACACACTATACACACACATTATACACAGATACACATGAAAACAGAGGGGGGGAGGGAAGAGGGGGGAGTGGAACCTTCTAATAATGTTCAAAGCACTCTAACATGTTCGCTGTCAAAAGACTAGTGAGAAGGTGCCAGCACACATGGGTGACTACAAGACCACAGTTTTCACTGAAAGGTGGTCCAAAGGTGGTTCCCGCTGGCAGTGCTGGCCGCCCTTCAGTCTGCCCACCAACTGAGTTTACTGCCCTGGCTGTTTGCACAGGATGTTGGAGGCAGCTTTCCACTCAATAAAAGTCGCTCTTCCCCTCAGACCCAAGGAGCAAGTTTAGACCACTATGGTTCAGGTAAGTGAACACGGAGCCATTCTTCCCTGAGGTGCCCCCACCTCACCGTGACCCTCTCTGGGCCTCTCAGCCCTCACCCTGGGAGAGACTACTCCATGCAGAGCTCGAGAAGCCGGGAAGCTCTGGGACTCCCGGCACCGGCCCACAACTCTCATCCGCACACAGATGGAAGTCATCTGGTTGAGGCTTCATACTGACTTCACCAATAATTACGTTATGCTCCTCCACACCCATTCCCATAGCAGCGCCTTGCGAGTCCCCTTCCCACTCACACAGACTGTGCCAAGAAGGGAAAATGGCAGCAGAAACCCAGCAGGGGACCCCGAGGACATAGCCAGGACCCCAGACTTGAACTGTGCACAGCTTGAGGCTGCAACCTTGTCCAGCACAGTCTACCAAGCAGTCACGTCGCCTCACAGCAGAAGTTACCACACAGTAACCTGTCTTACAGCCAAGAAAGAACTGCAGAGAGGTAGATCTCTTGTGAAGCTTGCTCCCCGAGCGGATGGTTCATTTCTCTTCTCTTCTCCTAGCCCCAGGACACTATGGGCAGCCTATTCCTAACCCCCACCCTGTCTTGCCCCCACCCCAGCCTGTTCTTGCTCGCCTCTCAAGCCTGCATCCTCAGCCATCTAGGAACACCTGAAAATGGCCACACCCCAAGAGGAAGAGGGATGCTGTGGGGCTCTGATAATGTCACCAAGGGTTCCAGAATGTTCCTCTTTCCCACTTTGGAAGATCTTCGCGTTTCTTTCTTAGCACCGAGGCAGGGCAAACATGATCCGTGGGTACCGGGTGGAATAAACTGTTTCTGTAAATGGCGCTCCCTGCCCCAGCCTCCTCTCCACCTTCTCTCAAAGGTGGCTTGTGGGAGGGCAAGACGGCTCTCGCCCAACCTCACCACACCTTGGATCTCAGGAGGAGGACGCGGAGGAAACGGAGTAGCTCTGAGGCTGGGCGGTCCAGGGAGCAAATCCAAGACCCCCCTCCTCCTCCCATTCCTGAGAGGGCCAGTGGTTCTTCCCAGCATCTACAAAGGGTCCACACACGACCCCTGCGCGGCCTGGAATGTGGGCGCTGCCAAGTCCTCCAGCAGCCGCCCCCTCTGCTCCTTGGTGTAGAAGCGGTGCCCCGCTCCCTTGGAGCCCTTGTTGGTCTGGACCAACCCTAACCTTGGGGGTGGGCGGCTGGGGTGGGGTGGGCTTGGAAGCACGCAGCTCCAAAGGCCCTCACAAAGGCCCGCTCTGTTACGGCCTCCCTGAGAACAGCCTCCCTCCAAGGCTCCCCACTCTCCCCCACCTCCACCCCCACCCCCACCCCCACACATGTGCCTCCTACAGGAACAGAGCCTGAGCGGAGTTAATGTCGGATACTGTCTCCCAACCACATGCTGGAACAAAGGCTGCGCATGACTAAATGCGCTGGGGTGCTTGTCAGGGCTTAAACGTAATTATAGGGAGAGGCAAAGCCACTCTGAGCAGCCACACCTGGCCGTACAGTAAACAGCCCTTCTTCCTGTCAAGCTGGGGGGGGTAGAGAGCCGAGAGACAGGGAGGCGACAAACCACAATTTGAATCATTTGGGGAGAAGCTATAAATATAATAATGAGTCATTTGTAAAATATAATTCTATCCAAAAAGCCTGGAAAAAAATAGGAAAGAGTTCTTTTGCTATTTCAGGCTAAATTGTTCAAGGGTGTTCTGCCAGAACCTGGGTGGGGGAGGACCCCAGCTGCCCACCGGGAGCCAGGCTGGGACATGCGTGCCTCCTCTAACTCTGTCCCCCACCAGGGTGTTGCAGGGGCCACCACCTGGCACATGCTGGGGTTGAAACATGTACCACTTGGGAGAGCTGATAAGAATCATGACAGCCGGGCCATGAAGCCTGAGAATGGTTTGGTGAAGCAGGCATGCAGTTATTTTTGGCTAACTTTCCTCCATCCTTGGGGCCCTGACAGCCTTTCATGTAAGGGGTGGCTTTTCAAGAATGAGTCAGGGTTTACAAAGAACCCCCAGTCCAGCCCTGCCCCCATCCCTGGTACTGGGGACCCTGTGTTACAAAGCTGTGGGGGGCAGAGGTGGATGGTCTTGGCCCAAGTCCATGCCACCACTTCACATAGCTGAGAAGGGCATGTTCGATTCCAGCTAGGCGGATTATAAATCTATGTGACTTAAGAAAATTATTTAACTCCTCTAAGCTCGGTTACCTCATCTACTAAATGGGTTTAACAGCACTACCTTCAAAGAAAAAAAAAAAAAGAAAAGAGAAGAAAAGAAACAGCACTACCTTCCATTACCTTCCATAAAGAGTTGTTGAGCAGAGGAAAGAAAAACATTTAGAATAGGGTCTGACACAGTGAGTACCCAATCGGATCAACTCAAGAGTTGATTGCTATTTCTCACCAATTACCTGGGTGAGACAGACCCAGAGGATCAGCCCTCCCTACAGGCATCAACAGGGAGTTAAACACTGTTAGGAATGTTAATTTCACAAATCTCAGTTGAAAGTGTCTCATAATTTTTTTTTTCTCTTTAAAAGGCTGAAGCTGTCAAACCTGAGACGTTCTACCACTTGATTGACAACTGTCTGATGATCGTATGCCCAGCAGCTGGGGCAGCGTCTGTGAGCTGGTCAGAACTAGCTACTGCCATTTTGCAGTTCCCAAGTCCCAAGAGACTGTGAGTGATACCACTGTCACTCCGGAAGATCCATCAGGGTGGCGGCAACTACATCTACAGCCATTTTCACCAGCAAGGGACCTGTCAATCAAGCAGCCACTTCTCCAGAAATTTCTCCAGCTGTCATCTTGACAGCTGGGCTGTTACAAAACAGCTCAGGTTTGCTCCTGCAGACTCCAACCCAGCCATGGACACAAATCCACAATGGACATGCAGAAGAGACTTCATTCCAACGGCGGCAGCAGGGGCCACTATAGCTGTCACGGCCACTCCATTGATAGCGTTACTGTGAGAGACTTCACTGTGGCCACAGAAATGTCAGGTGGTCCTTAGATGATCCTACGTGCATCCGGCCCAGATGAGCTGGCCACAGTCAGTGATGATGTCTCTTGTAGCAGTCAGTCCTCAGGGTCAGGGAGGAGCACTCTTCCCCCCACCTCCCCACCCCCAGACAGCTAGTGCATACACATGCCTGCTACATAAGCAAGGCCTCCCACTCTCCCTCCTGTGTACTGTTCTCCTTGGTGTTGCAGCAACCCAGGCTTCAGTAAAGCCTCGTAGAGTGTTTTGTTGCCTGCGCTTGTGTTATGGCAGGGTCTCTAAGAGTCCAAGGTGGCCTCAAACTACTAATCCTCCAGAGCCTCTACGTTCCTAGTACTGGGATTACTATCAAGCAGCCATTTGGTTAGTAATCGTGTTTAAGAATCTAAACAATGTCACAATTGACATATCTCTGAAGTAGTTTCTAGAAGAAAATCTTCATGTGATGGTTCATGCCTATTATTCTAGCCCCCTCAAGGGTCATGGTCCACCATGAGTTCCAGGCCAGCCTAGGCTAAAGAGTGAGACCCCCATCTCAACAACAATGACAACGTCTCCTTCTACTTCCCTTTCTCCTCTCCCTTTCTCCTCTCCCTTCTCTATTTCTCCAGGCACTTTATTTAAAAAAAACAATGTGCCCAGAAGTCATGGGTTATTAAATGAAAATCTTGGTGTTAGACTGGAGCTACTTTCTTGAGAGTTTATTAGTCAAAGGGACCACAGAGGCCCCAAAAACAACACGGGCTATCTGCAGAAGCTCTGGATTGCATAACTACATGGTAAGACTCTGTTCTGGGGACACCACACACTTTGGTTGTGGGACATAAAGAAATCAAGCTGGAAGCATCCCTCCTGCTGTTAGCTTTCACAGAAGCAGAAGGTGCTATGCTTTCTGCTGGGGGGAAAGGGGAAATATAGACATCAGTGGTCTTACCCAGCTCTGGATCCTGCATGCAATATTGACCTGCTAGACAAGATATGCGCACTGGTACAACATTGGCATGACTGTTACTGGGGTAACCAACCTCTTTCTGATTGGACTTGAAACCTGCTCCTAAGAGGGAATTCATGCTTGGTATTGTGAACCTGCTCAACCTCATCTCTGACTTTCTTTAAGACAAAATATCTTTGTTGTAGTGTGCTACGTTCACCAGGAAATTCTCCTGTCTTACCCGCCCACCATTCTGTAGGAGTGCTGGGATCACAGACCTGCTCGAGGTTTGACTCCAGCTTTTATATGGGTTCTGGTGATTCAAACAGGCCTTCACACTTGCATGGCAAACATTTTTACCCACTAGGATGACTTCCTAGTCCCAGATTTGTTTGTCTGTTCATTTGTTTGCTTGTTTTCTTCAGTGCTGGGATCAGACCTTGCTAAACAAGCTCTCTACCCCTGAGATACACACCCCTAGTCTATTCTTCATTTATGTATTCTTCTGCAGTATCTAATTTACTACTAATCTCATCTAGTACATTTTTAATTTTTAATTTCACATTATTTTTCATCTCTAGAAAACTGATTACAATCCTTGTATAGTTTCCATGAGTTTATTTAGTATTTTCCTTTCTTGAACATGTAGCAACTGCTTTTAATGTCCTTATTTACTGACATCTTTTCTCTAACCTTTATGTCATTTCCGAGTCTATCCTTATTGATTGATTTCTTGTTTCGGGGCATATTTTTCTAGTTATTTGCATGCCTGGTTGTATCGGTTACTCTTTCTGCTGCTGTGAGAAGCAACTTAACAGGAGAAAAGGAGATTTATTTGGTGTATGATTCCAGAGAGGAGCTACAGTTCTTCATGGTGGAAAAGACATGGCTGACAGGTGAAGGTGGCCTAAGCCATGTGCATTAGGAAGGCTCAGATCTGCAAAACAGCAAACTTCCAGAGCAGACTCATTAACTGAAATAGAGTGGGGCTAACCAACCTCAAGGTCCCCTGTGACTGCCTTCTGTCAACAAGGCTCCATCTCCTCAAAGTGCCTAACTTTCTCAAACAACTAAAGATTTAAACACATGAGACTGTGGGAGACATTTCAAACCATGATACTATACATTTTATTTTTAGCATGTGCATGTATGTGTTGTGGCTGTGTAGGTATGTATGTTAGCATGTGTGTATGCAAATATATATATGCATGTGCATGCGCTCATGTGATGTAGGGTGTCTTCCCTTGATCCAGCTCCGCTCCACGTTGCTCGCCAAGGCAGAATCTCTTACTGAATTTCTGGGTAACTTCTACTTAAATATGACTGTTCAACTCAGGACCAGCAACTCTACCACCACTTCTGGAGGGAACCCATGGTGGGTAGTGTTGGGCTTATACTTCTTTGCTTCCTGGTAGCTGGCTTAAAGGAGGTGCTGAGTCTGGCATGATGATACTTGCTTTTAACTCCAGCAGGGGGATCAAGGGGTCAAGTTATCCTCAACTATATAGGGAATTTAAAGCCATCCTGGACTTTGTGATACCTTCTCTCAAACAAGACAAATAAATAAGACAGAAACTGGTGAGAAAGATCAAAAACCTGGTAACCTGAGTTCAATCCTTGAAACCCACATAGTAGAAGGAGAGAACCAACTTCAGAAAGTTGTTCTTTGACTTCCACCCATGTGCCATGGCATCCATGTGATCTCTCCCTATCTCTCCCTCTGTCTCTCTCTTTCTGTCATAAGTAAACAAAATAAAACAGTTTAAAAATAAAAATAAGCAGATGCCGAACTAAATATTTAGGATAATGACTAAAGAGAACCAGCAGTCCCTTGACCACCATGGGCAAGAAGTAAACAATGACGGTAACGGCAAGTCAAGCATTGGGGCTCTCATCTGTAACCCCAGAAACTAGGAAGGCTGGATTGCCAACCCTAGAGTATAGAGTGAGCCCCATCTCAAAATAAATCGATAGAATAAGATAACACATAAGCCATATCTATGACTGGTATGAGCCATTGGATGACAGACAGGCAGCTGTCTCCTGGGCACCTTCTTCGTCCTGAGTAGATGGCAGTGTCCAGAGACTTCCCAAGAATGTGACTTTAAATATCATGACCTTGACATGCTTAAGGCCTTTGATGGTGTGTGGAGCTGACACTGGAGTCACCCAAGGTGCCAGGAAAGTGAAACTGATTCTCTGTAGAGAAGTGCGATGAAGGGGATAAAACACTCAAGGCCAAGCCTGGAAATCACCTCTCCACCATGCACGCATACTCCCGGGTGCACCCAGAATGCTCTGCCCGTCCAAGGGACACCGAGGGAAGACTCCAGGCATGCTCAGCGCCGGACCAGTCACTCCAACAGGAGAAGACATGGTTAAATGCATCCAGCAGCAGAGACTCAGGGACAGTGGGCTCCGGGATCACTGTCTGCATACCTCCCAACCGCCCGGGTCTGAACCTGTGCTTCTTGTTTGGTCTCATGAAGAAGGCTCTGCTGAGCTTACAAGCTGAGTCAGGCTCAAGGAGAACAAAAGAAGTCCTTGTTCCTGAGCTTAAGGAAGTTAATATTTTCTCAGAAAGCAATGTTTCTCCAAGTGGGTTTCCCTTACCACCTATGTGTGGATCATTAACATGGATTCCTGAGCCCAAACCCATCGGAGATAAAGCCCAAGAAGCTACAGTGTGTGTGTGCGTGTGTGTGTGTGTGTGTGTGTGTATGTGTGTGTGAAGATACCCATACGTACATATATATGCTTATGGAGGCCAGAGGTCAACTCCTCAGGAGCCTTTCACTGAGACAGGACCTCTCATTGGATCTGGGCTGCAATGATTGACTAGGCCAGGCAGTCTGTCCTCCATGCCTGCATCAGGATTATAAGCACCTGCTGTCCAGCTTTTTACATGGGTACCAGGGATGGGGCATCATGCTTGCTCAGCAAGCAGTTAACTGGCTGAGCCATCTCCCCAATTCCCAAGAAGCCTTATTTTTTTTTTAAAGCTTTTAAAAATTATTTTAGTATTTATTCAATTGTGCATGTGTGGGTGTATGTATGTGTGTGTAGAACCATGGACACCTCCACCTCCTCCTTGTTTACTCTTCCCGGGGATTCACAGGCTCCGCCCTACCAGGACCAGAAAGGCAGGCCACCCCCACTTCCACCCGGAGTCTATACCTGGGGTCTAGGATCCAAACTCAGAACCTTCTGCCTGCAAGGCAGAGGCTTAACCCCTGAGCCACCACTCCAGCCCCAAGAAGCCTTATTTTTAATCAGCTTTGAATGTACACAAAAGTATGAGAAGCACTTGTGATAGTTAATCCTGGGTGTCAACTTGGCCACACCTGACATTAACTAAGATCAGCTGTCAGATGACCTGAAGAGATTATCCAGATCAATACATTTACAATACAAAGACCAGCCCCAGATCTGATTGGAACTTCCCAGTAGCAGACCAGATAAAAGGAAACAGATCAGAAGACTTTGAAGAGATTCTCCGAAGCTGTGCTAGAAAACTCTCTTCCCTCCCCTCACCTGGCTTCTTCAACTTTCCAGGAATCCTCCAGCCTTCAGCCGTCACCCACCCACTGGCTACTGGACTGAGCAGCTCTGAGCCCCCAAGATGTTTTCAGTGACTTAGCCTTGCCTCCAGCTTCAGCCACCAGCCATGTCGCCTTCACCATGAAAGACTGTTTCTCCCCTCTGGAACTATAAGCTGAATAAATCTCCCATTTTCTCTTAAGTAGCTTGACTTTGAATGCTCTCTCACAGCAACAGCTAAGAGTAACTGTTACGCATTGTTTCATCCTGCTGGGGAACTGAAAATCAAGTCAGGAGTTGCAATGTCTACAGCCTTTCCGATCCTGGCGTGGTGTTTCTTTGGCCTTGTAATTCCCTTAGTGTACCTCAAGTTTGTTTCTGGTTCATTGCATGAACCAGCATATAAAATCAGAGATCTCAATGAAACTAGTCTTAGAACCTGGAGTGGCACTAGCGCTGACAGCTGTCCTCTGTTTCCTTCTCTCACAAGAGGCCTCAGGACTTCCCAAACATCCAGCCTGAAGTCCAATCTTCTGCTCCACATTGGGACAACTTGAAGAAACAGATAGGGAGGTGCTTAAATCTGGTCTTGTTTGTGGGCTGTATGCACTTACATCTATAATGGAACGGATGATCTCACTTGCTGTGGAGAGGGGGTGAAGCCAAGATGTGCTTGAGAAGTGGGCGGGGAGCAGCTTCACGGATAGCCTAGGCCGACCCATGCAGTGTGCTCCCCTCTCCCTGCTTCCACACGCCTTGGTATGCACGGCACAGTGTGGGTGGTTGCTAGCGGACCTACTAACATATCTTGGATCAAAGTTTCTGGGCTTTTCTAGTCCTGCCAATTTTTTAGGATCTCGGTGGATTTTTTTTTTTTAATTAAGGTATTTTCTTTTTTTTTTAAAGAAGCTGTATTTTCTTTTTTCTGTGTTTTTGGGTGGACTACTTTGAATATAAGTTTCCCTGTTTATAGTATTGTGCGTGTGTGTGTGTGTGTGACAAGAGAGCACTTAAGTGTGTGTGTTTGTGGAGGCTGCAGGGTGTTCTACCTCCTTATTGCTTTGCTCTGGGGTTTCCCAGGTTCTCCCTTCTAAGGCTGGAATTGCGGGTAGCTGCCATTCTCCCAACCCTCAGCATTTTTGTGTGGGATTCAAGGATTTGAACTCGGGTCTTTTTGCTTAAAGCAAAGGCTTAACTCTCGAGCTATCTCCTGGGCCCTATTGTACCTTTTCAATAGCAACGAGAAGCAGCCAGTCCAACCCAATACCCTAAAGGTTTTCTCAAGGACGTCCAGCTGCAGCCATGAGCACAGAAGCTGCACTTCAAGACACAACAGGAACCTGGAACCTGCACAGCTACAGCAGATGCAGTCTCTCAGCCAAGAAGCAGGTCTTCCTGCCCTTCCTCCTGCCATGTCAGCTGAACCAGTTGCTTTTTTTTTTTTTTTTTTTTTAAATAACCCATCTCTTAAAACATCTACTCCCAGAACTAGCTTCTATATCCTTTGGGAATAATTAAGATAAGGAGACCATTGCCTAGTTCTGCAATTCTTACCAACCTGAGCCAAAGGAATGGTTGAAGAAACAAAATGGTTGAAGAGTGAGAGGAAGTGTTTATAGCATCCCTCCCAAATTTCTGGGCAATAGAGGGTTACCAGCATCACTCTGTGAGGAGTTTAGAGTTCAGTATACACAGGACAACTGTAGCTCGTCATGGTTCAAAACTCCTATAATCCTAGCACTTGGGAGGCAAAGGCAAAAGTTTTGCTACAAATCTGAGGCCAGCCTGATCTACACGGTAAGTGCCAAGCAGTTTATACAACAAGACGTTATCTCCAAACAAATCAAGCAACTCTAGGAGCCCTGCACCTTGCATCCCCACCTACCTCAGTTTCCCATGCAGCTGTGAAACAGACCCCCCACAGCCTCACAGCACTCCTCCACAGGGCTGGATTCCAGAGGAACAGACCTGGGAATTCAGTCAGCCAGCATGCAGGGCCGCCCAGCAGGGAGGCATGAGAAACTGTGGATTAGATGCCCCAGCCTCCTGCTCCTGGATCATCTGAGATGTCTCCACCCAGTTCTCAGGGCCCAGCCAGCGGAGCCCCAGTTGCCTGAAACAACAACCCACTCAACACCACACGTCTCACTTTTGTTTTTGCATGTGTATTGTATGTGTGGGGGGTGAGTGTGAGTGTGTGCATGTTCACCGTGTACATGAGCACAAGCGTGTAGGTGAATGTGCACGTGTGTGCAAATGCACATGGAGACCAGAGGCTGACCGCAGATGTCTTCTTCAATTACTCTCCATTTTTAATTACTGAAGCAGGGTCTCTACCAAACCCAGAAATCACTGATTCAATTAGTCCATCTAACCAATCTGCCTCAGGAATCCCCCGTCTCTGCCTCCCAAGCACTGGCATGACAGACAGTTGCCACACCCATTCTTTTTTTTTTTTTTTTTTTTTTTAATGCGGGTGAGGATCGAACTCCACAGCAAGCTCTTTATACACTGAGCCATCCCCGGCCCTTTGATCACTCTTTCCACACTCCACACCCACTTCCTAAGATCTCCTCCTAAGAGACCTCCCTGACCCTCCTCTCAGGCTTTGCTTTCATTTTCCTCAAGCACTAGAAAGTTCTCTTTGCCTCTGTGACCTCTGCTGTTACACAGCCATAGTTGACACATGTCACTACAGAATCTCTGCTCAAAGGTCACCCCCTCCCGGCAGTCACTGTGCAATAATAAACACATATGTGCACACTTGCTGTCAGGCTGATCTGTTTTGGCTTCATACACTTATCACTCTCTAAAAATACCTGATTTATTTGGTTCCTTGGGTTTTGTCCAGGAAAGCCACGACTGGCACCTCCAGAAGGTGAGCTCCTGTTTTCTACTCTATCCCTGACACATTCAAACTGCTCAAATTAGTATTTGTTGGATGGATGGATGGATGGATGGATGGATGGATGGATGGATGGATGGATGCATGGATGGATGGATGCATGGACACATAGATATTTAGATAGATAGATAGATAGATAGATAGACAGACAGATAGATGATAGATAGATGATAGATGACAGACACATAGATAGATAATAGATAATTATATGGATAGGTGAAAGAGCAATAAAGATATGGATAATAGATGATAGATGAGAGAGAAAGAGAAATGCATGCCTGCACAGCTCAGGAGAGAGAGAGAGAGAGAGAGAGAGAGCCGAGGTTGTGGATCTGGAGTGTGGAAACCATTTCATGGAATGGTCTGCCAGCGAGTGTGGGCAGAACTGAGGAAGACCGGAATAGCACCCAGGAGATCTTCTAGAGTGGAAAAAGGGAAAGGAGTCTGGGAAGAGACCAAAGAGGAGTGGCCACGGGGCTGGGCAAGCATGGGAGGGAGAAGTGTCATAGAAACCAGCAGAGAAGAGAATGTGACAGGAAGGTGCGGAGGATGTGTCCAGAAAAGGCAAAATCAGACAGGAGCCGAGTCACTAGGAAGCCTCCAGTGAGCACCAGTTTCAGCAAAATGACTGGCAACAGGTAACCAAGAAAAGTCGTGAGATAAATGTCCCACCTTCTGCTATTTGGAGGGACAGTCTCAGTGTGCTGGGAGGGATTAACAAGCCCTCAAGTCCCTCATGCCTGGTTTTTCCTCCTTTTCTGCTTTGTTATCCCCCCTCCTTTTCCTCACAGAAGGTGGGTCCTGGACCCCTCCCATCTCAGGCTCTGCTACCAGGGAAATCAAAACCAGAACAGACTAGCCACCTTTTCCTTCTCTGGATCTTTTTCAGGGAGAGAATGGACTTGTCCTTAAGCCCAATGTCCAGAATCGGTTTCCGTACCCAAATCTAAATTAATCCCAGCTACGAAGAGGAAAAAAAATTACGATTGACTTCATTTCCCCTGACCCTATAAGAAGAGCGAGCTGGATGTTGGTTGTCTCCAAGCCATCACAATCACTCTCTCTAGAGTAACACATCTCAGCTCCACACACTTATGCACCTGCTCCAATCAAAGCTACGGACTGCAGCACATTCAGTCCAAATCTCCAACTGACAAGCCCCATGCTAGTACTGGAGTCAGTGTGCAGAGAGAAAGAGCACACCATAAAATATCTAACATGACAGGTGTTTCTGAGCACATTCCAGACACACGCCAAACTGTGGAGAACAGCCCTGTCCACTCCAAACCAGAGGAGGAGGACTTGGTCGGAACAGATTAAGTTATGCTGAAGAAACACACAACGATCCAGATTTATTTATCCCATGCAACACGTTCTTCACAGATGCACTGGAGGTTCTTCTGCTCCTAGCATCCGGCTCACTCCAGAACCCAGCCTGATAGAACAGCTTTTATCTGCACATTGTCCATCGCTGAGTCATAGGGAAAGAGAACACAGAAGCATTTTGAATTAGCAATTGAATTCTTGGCCCAGACATGGAATGTATGACTTCCACTCACAGCCCATTGGCTAACACTGGCCATATGGTTCCATCCAACAGCAGAGAGCCAGGAAGAAAGAGCCTACCATATGCCAGAAAACAGGGA
This sequence comes from Typhlomys cinereus, assembly GCA_023101885.1. Classification (NCBI taxonomy): domain Eukaryota; kingdom Metazoa; phylum Chordata; class Mammalia; order Rodentia; family Platacanthomyidae; genus Typhlomys; species Typhlomys cinereus. The sequence goes on along the minus strand of JALPQD010000090.1, from coordinate 6,885,082 downwards.
ACCAGTGATATTTGGTGAACAGTGAGCAAACCTCCAAAACCATCGAGAAGGGAATGACATATGAACTGAGCTTTGAAAAGTATTTTAGTCTTCAGTAGAGAAAGTTAAGGACCGAGGAGGAGGAGGCACTATCAGATAGGGAATAGTGCTGGAGAAATCACAGAGGCTTCAAAGTGTCTAGCTTGGCCTGACAGAGATCTCTTCAGGAGGAGGTGGGGGCTCGCTAGGGTTGGGACTAGACAGGAAGGCTGAGCTTATACTGGGAAGGGTTTTGAACCACATGGGGAAGATTTTATAGTCTAATAGATTTTTGGCAGCAGGAAGCTACTGGAGGGGTTTTAAGCAGGACAGTAACATAATCTGATTTGTATTTTAGGAAGGTAATTTTGGCAGCAGAATGGGCAGATTGGAAGGAGAGAGACCTAAGGCTGGAAGACTATAAGAAGCGCTTGTAACATCTAGGCAAAGCCTAAGAAGGAAGAGGATTGGGAGGGTACAGGGAAGAGACAGTCGGGACAGCCACTTCTGGTCCTGAAAGGCCTGCCCCTACCCCACCACCACCTTCTTGTTTTTATGGAACTATTCAAACATTCACAAGAGCAGAAGCAATAGCTTAGTAAATCCCAACATGCCATCCCCTGACTTTGCTTTCACATATGCCAGCATTTCTTCATCCCCAACTCTACTCCTTCCCACTAAATTATTGAAGACCACATCCTAATGTAATTTCTTCAGCATGGGCCTTGCAAAATAAGAACTTTTTTTAATTTTTTTATTTATTATTTATTCAATTGTGCGTGTATGTGTGTATGTGTGTGTGTGTGTGTGTGTGTGTGTGTGTGTGTGTGTGTGTGTAGAACCATGGGCGAATTCAGGAACCACCATGGACGCCTCCACCTCCTCCTTGTTTACTCTTCCCCAGGGATTCACAGGCTCCCCCTTACCAGGACCGGAAACACAGGCTGCCCCCCCCCCCCGCGCTTCCGCCAGCATCTATACGTGGGGTCTAGTATTAGAACTCAGGACCTTCTGCCTGCAAGGCAGAGACTTAACAACCCTGAACCACCTCTCCAGCCCCAAAATAAGAACTTTTGATAACATAACTATGATACTATTATCACTGTAAAACTAATAATAATTGCTTGATATTACTAAATGCCCATCAATATGAAATTCCCCAAGGTCTCTTCAATTTCCCTAGGTGGTTTGTTGGAATTGGTATGCAATAAGTCTCTCTCACTCTCTCTCTCTCTCTCTCTCTCTCTCTCTCTCTCTCTCTCTTTCTGTTTCTTTCATTTGTTCCTATAGAAGTCCCCGCATTGAGATCACTGATGGACTCCCGGCTCTCAGTTACCCTGCTGTCTTCCTTCTTCAAGTCCTGTCAATTGATATCTGGACCTAAAGCTTCTCTCTGAAAGCAGACAGAACAGGGAAGAAAAAATTTATCTATCATTAACCCTTGGGGGGTAGTGTTTGCAGGAATGTGTACACATTCTTGTGTACATATGAGTGAGCCCAGAGGATAACATCAGGTATTTTTCCTCAGGCACTGTCCCACCTTGCTGTTTGAGACAGGGTCTCTCACTGGTCTGCAACCAGCAAAATAGACTAGACTGGCTGGCCAGTGAGCCACAGGGATCCACCTGTCTCTGCCTTCCAAGCACTGGAATTTCAAGTGCTTATATCCCTCCTCCCACCCCACTGCTTTTTAGTATGAGTCCTAGGGATTGAATTTAAGTGCCCATGCTTACAAAGCAAGAACCTCACCAACTGAGCTATCTCCCAGCATCCAGTCATAATTATTTATTAATGCCTACTGTGTTCCAGGCACTGTGTGGGTTCTCTGTATATATATGTGTGTATGTGTACACATGTTTGTGTGTATGCATATTAATATTTGTGTAGATATGTACATGCACATGATTGTGTATGTATACATATACACGTGTTCATGTGTGCATGTTTGTGGAGCCTAGAAACTGGTACTGAATGATCTTTCTCAATCATTCTCCACCTTGTTTTTTGAGATAATGTCTCTTTGCTGTACCTGAAACTTGATAAATTTGGCTAGCCTGGCTCACCAGTGAGCTCTTGGGATCTTCCTGTCTGGCAATTCAAACTCAGGTCCTTTTGCTTTTGAGGTAAAGATTTTAACCACTAAGCTATCTCCCCAACCCCACACCCAACTTTTTATGAGTGCCAGGGATCTGAACTCAGACACTCATGCTTGTATTACAAGCACTTTACCAACTAAGTCGACTTCCCAGTTCCCTGTGATTTTTTTTTTAAATTTCTTTATTTTCCATTTCATGTGTGTGGAGGAGGTAGGTGCATATGTGTATTCTTGTTCTCACCCATGTGGGCACATGTTGTACATAAACCCAAGATTAATAATGGAAATCATCCATAGTTCTTCCATCTTTTTCAAGTATGGTCTTTATTCAAATCCAGACTTCTCCCACGAAGCTACCGTGAATAGCTAGTTTGTTCTGGGGAGAAGAGTTCTGGGGAATCCCAGTCTCTGTCTTCATTCCCACCCAGTATTTTTATGTGGGATCTGGGGAGTTGAATTCTGGTCCTCTTGCTTGTATACCACATGCTTTAACCACTGACCTATCGCTTCAACCCATCTTTTATAAATATTAACTCATTCCAATCACTACAAATCTTCAGGGTGGGTATTTATTACCAATACTGGGACTTGGGAAGGTGAAGCAACTTGCCCAATCTCACAAAGCTAGGGGGAAAAGGAGCCGGAATTGAAACAGGGTCTCCTGGCGGAGAGCAAGAGAGGATGCCACAGGAGTATCATAAGAAGCAATCTCGGCTCTCCTGAGTCCCAGAACAACTTCAATTTCACAAAAATAGACAGTGTGATTTCTTATGTCCCAGAGACTTTACATATCACAACTGAAACAATAGGTGTTTTATCAGCCCATATTCAAGGAAGGAAACCAAGGCCTATAAAGGGTTAGTGGCTTACTCTGGGTACTGCAGTTGGGGAGTTAAGCCAGAATTGTGCCTAGGCAAGTACTGCTCTGTGTGGTCTCTTCCCATGGATGGCTCCAACCTTCCAGTGGGTATGACTGGAACAGGGTGAGGAGAGGGGAACGAGGGAGCCAGCTAGGAAAGCTGAAACATCCCTTTCTACCACATTGCCTGACCAAAGACATCACACACACACACACACACACACACACACACACATACACATGCAGCTCATACACAGACTGTGAGGGAGGCCCAGCCCACCATCTTGGCAGCATGTACTCCTTCCCTCAGCTCTCTCAGGGGGCCCTTTGTCCTGCTGCAGGGGGACAAGAATCCAGGAGACCACTCAAAGGGGACACAGAGGCTATGCTCCCTGTGAGCAGCCCTTCCTCCCCGGAGCTGTCAGGGACAATTGGAGAGAAAAACGGGGACATTCTCCCCCACCAGGATATTCTGTATGCTTCGCACCGGCTGCTGCGCTTCCTTCATCTGAAAGCTCTAAAATTTCAAATAAAAAAGGTACAATGAAAGCAGCCGCAGGATAAATAGCCACAGTGATCTGAGCTGAAACCCTGGAAGCTTTATTCACCTCTTTAGAAAAACTCTGAAGGTTCCTAGTAGCAGCTGCAGTACAAAGCCTCACACTTTTAATTCTAAGGCTGCCAGAAATAGGTCTGTCAGGCCTGAAATATCACTGCATTTCATTACTCTTAAATGTGTATTACCATTGCTGCTTCATTATCAGCTTAGGGGTGGGGGGATTCTCCAGCCCCACCAGAGGAGGAGTAGGGGGCTGGGACTCGTGGGGAAGGGCAATGGAGTTGAGTTGGGGCTTGCACTGGGAGTCACAGGAGACCTGTGGGGTTTCAGGCTCAGACTGAGGTCAGAGACGGGGAGGATGCTGTTATTAACATCTACCCGGCAGAGGCAGCCAGGTATTGGGAGAGGCTGATGTCACCGGCTAGGGTGACTGAGGTGGGAAGAGGCAGCGTCAGCTCGGCTGTGGTAGGCAATGGGGATGGGTATTGGGTAAGACCTGAAGACTCACTGGGGAAAGGACAGCAAGGCCTTGTGCCTAGCAGCAGGTAGGATTTCCCATCAGAGGCAAATTAGGCCACAGAAATCACAGGCACAAAGCAGGAAGGGAGATGACTGCTGAAGGTTTGGAAGTTTGGAACCTGGAGCAATCTGCATGTTTATAATAAAACCGACACTGAGGGCAGCTCTGAATAATTCAGTAGGCACCGTGATCTTGTTACAGTGCGTGTCCCTGGGGTACAAAGGGAAAAGGGCTGCCCTGTTGCCTGGCTCTGTGAAAGGGCGCGACAGATGGACCATCCCAGGCCACCACCTAGTCACGCTTTGCGTGGTGATTGGTTTTCAAAGGAGGACAGGGTTTGTGAATGGAGCCTGCTTGTTGCTTGCTGCCTCCAAATGGATGCCGCTGGGTCGAGTGGCCAGCCAGGCCCCCTTGTGAATGGGCATCGTCGGTGGGTGGTGAACCAGCCATAGTCCACTCTCTCCTCCCTCCCCTCCCCCTATCGCTGATGAAGCTTAGGTGGGGGAAGGGAAGGGAGAAAGGAGCTTGTCCCCTGACCCTCCTTTCTGCTGATGGCTTTAACCCTTCATGTTCCCTCTCCGTTCTCTCTTAGCTCTGCCTCAACTAGGATTAAGTTAGGAGCATATGTATTAAAAAAAAAAAAAAAAGATAAAATAAGATGGCAACCTCTTTTTCTGTAACAAAGAGAAATTCAAAGATCACCAGTACACACCTAGTACACTTGGTTGCCACTTCCACCACCATCAGACACCTAGGATGTGCAGCTCGCTGCTCTGTCATCCTTAAATCCTCAGCACGTCACTCTTGGTCCTTCGTGGATGCCCCGGCTTCAACATCAAGTCACGTTCCAGTCATTAGAAAAAGAACGAGAAGGAGGGTTGAGGAGAAACTAAACAGTGCATGCCAGCCACTGAGATCTCCCAAAAGCTGCCACGCCATGGTTAGACCTGAAAGACAGCACCTAGCTGCAAGAAGGTTTGAGAGACGCCATCTCAAACACTTTCTACAGCCATAGGACTGATGGAGACACTTTTCCGTGGTTCTTTTCCATTCCTACATCTCTTACAATGGGAGGCATTGACTGTCCTTTGCTCCGGATGATCATTTTCAGGATACAATGAACATCCTTGAAAGCTACTTAATGTTTCCTCCACAGCAAGGGCAGTGGCAGTATAAAACCTGTGTGGTCTGGTGTAACAGCTTTGGGCTCCCTGCCGTCAAGATTCTTCTCCTCAAAGGCAATCGTCCGTGTACCCAAGCATCACCTGACCCTTCTACAAGTCCCTTGGGACCTGCTGACTCCCATTACTGTGATGAGCAATGAACTGTCCTTCATGCCTCACCCAAGAGTCTCAGCTCCTACCAGCAGCATGACGCTGGGGAGCTACTTTGTTAGCTCCTAAGAAAGAGATGACTTCAGACCCTTCGCGGTGCTTGGCAGTCTTCGGTTTAAGAACTGGACTTTCTGCAGGGGTGTTATTACAAATCTGCCATTGATGTCTTCTTAGCTGCCCAGCTAGCCAGTTAACATGCTTGCAAGCACCTAGAACCTTCCATATCAAAGAGAAAACAAATTTCCCAGTAAAACCAGCTATTTCCCAAGTTCCAGCACGTCTTGAAATACCTGAAAACAGCTTCGTGGACTTGTCTCCTCACTTCTCAGTGAGAATCCCATGAAATTCCTTGTCTTCATCCAAGTTAGAGAAGATACGGAACTCTGCCCTGGCTTCTGCACCTGATGTGACCAGCGTTCCAGTTCCCTGCATGGTTGCTGATAAATGACCATCAAATGGCTTAAGAGAACAAGGGGTTTATTTAGTTACTGGTAGTCTGGCTACAGTCTGTAGTCCAGCCTGACAGGAGAGCACGCATCAACACCAGGGCCGAGGGAACTGGCCACACCAGCACCCACATAATGGCTGAGAGGGACGATCCTTACTTGCCAGACCAGCATGGCTAGCCAAGTATACACAAGGAGGCCAACTCCCTCAACCAGCTCTCTCTATTTTATTCCAGGGCCTAATCCCACCCACAATAATCCTCATCAGCTAGACAATCTTCTGCAGGTTTGCTCTGGGCCCAACTCAACCACTAATTCTCCACAAATGTGCCCAGAGCTCAAACTCTGGGTGGTCAAATTGATACCTGTGCCCAACTATGACAACCAAATATCTTCTATTGATTCTGTAGGACCAAACTGAGCCTTTTTCTCTAGCCCTACCATAATCCTGTGTCCTCTCTATTCCCACCATTCCATTTCCCACCTACATCTCCCAGAGCTACAAGCCTCATTTGGCTTGCGTGCATCTGTCTCCCTGCTGGGAGATGGTCCCCTCTGTCAGTGAAGGTGGGACCAGGCAGCCCATATGTTCCACACCTCATCTCTGTACTCACTCTGCACTCAGAAGAGATGCACTTCTGAGCTTTGGGGGAGGACATCTCCACCTTAAACCATCTCCCCTTCCGTCCCTTTTCTCCTCTTCCCCTTCCTCCTCCTCCTCTTCCTCCTCCTCTTCCTCCTCCTGCTCCTAATCCTTCTCTTTCTCTTCACCCTCCTCCTCCTCTTCCTCCTCCTGCTCCTAATCCTTCTCTTTCTCTTCACCCTCCTCCTCCTCTTCCTCCTCCTCCTCCTCCTCCTCCTCTTCCTCCTCCTCCTCCTCTTCCTCCTCCTCTTCCTCTTCCTTCTCCTCCTCCTCCTCTTCCTCCTCCTGCTCCTTCTCTGCGTCCTTCTTCTCCTCCTCTTTCTCCTCTTCCTTCAGGCAAGGCAGAACTCTGGAGTCTCCAAACTCCTTTCACCTCCATCAACGCTTCCCTTCAAATTTACTCTCTAAATCCCACCTCCTACATTCCCAAAATTCTGTCCCCTCATAACCTTTCCCACTGCCCTAGCTCAGACCCCACTATTTCTCATTTAGTTTGCCTTATAGATGTTCATCAGACGTCCATATCCCTGGTCTACACTCCACAGGGTCAACTCATTCTAACTAAGAAGAGCATTGGCAGGGCTGGAGAGGTGGCTCAGGGGTTAAGCCTCTGCTGTGCAGGTGGAAGGTCCTGAGTTCGGATCCTAGACTCCACGTATAGAGGCGGAAGTGGGGGTGCCTGCGTTTCTGGTCCTGTTAGGGCGGAGCCTGTGAATCCCGGGGCAGAGTAAACAAGGAGGAGGTGGAGGCAGTCCATGGTGGTTCCCGAATTCGCCCATGGTTATACACACACACACACACACACACACACACACACACACACACACACACACACACGTGCACGCACACAGGCACAATTGAATAAATTAAAAAAAAAAAAAAAAAAGAAGAGCAATGGCTAGTAACACCCAGCTCTGGCTCCTTACTATGACCCAAGACAGAAGTGCAGCTTTTCTTCCTCACTCAAGCTGCTCTTAAAAGTTTTGCACCTCTGTCAATTCTGCTGTCTTTCTCTCCCTTTCTCTCCGTTGTCCATCTTTCCAGTCCTAAGTCCAGCCCCGGCTTCACCTAAGACTCTTCCAGTGTTGCTCCACGGTCCCAGCAGTAGGCTCACTGTACACGACACCCGTTAGCCTCAGCAAAGCACATCCCACGATGCAGGCAATTATTTCTTCGCAGCACTTGTCACTCCCTCCAGATCACCAGCTCCTGGAGAGCAAGGACTATAATTGTTCATCTTTGTGACTGACTGAATGAATTGTCCTTCACTTCACTCATCTCCAGTTCCAAGGCCGGCTCACGCTGCCAGCTGTGACCAAGCAACATAGCCCAAGCCAGAAACTGTTCCTTAGAGGGTTTCAGGGCTAAGAGATGATTCCAGGAGCAAGAAAGGAAAGTGAGAGGCTAAGGAGGGAGAGGAGTTTCTCCTTGTGAAGATCAAGGAATGGGACTCAGATGATCATGGGCACAGAGGAATCTGGTCCACCAGAAATGCTGACTTGGCCAGATCACCTGGAATGACATCTCCACCCTGTCAGGTGCACACAAATTTAGAGGAAGGGGATAGGGAGGGGGATTTTAGTGTTGGTCTTGGGATCTGGATTTGTACGAGGTGCTACCTCAGCCAGCATCTCTTAATAACACTTGTAGCAAACCCAGGCCTCAAGATGCTTCCTAGGCCCCCCAAATAGATAGGGGGCTCAATCTAGTACCAAGGATTCTGTTCTCTGCCTTATCCCCAAGAAGAATGTCTCTACAAAGGAGACCTGGATTACATGATCTTCTTTAAGACATCAAGCCCTAAAGCTGAGATGATACCTTTGAATGGTCGAAATATCAGGATATAGCAGGAAAATGTGAAATCCACTTGAGTCTGTAGATTGGCTAATAGTGCTGTAGCAATGTTAGTGTCACCTCTTTAGCCAATTACCAAGGGAAGCTGGCTTAACAGTATGGGTGGGCTCTGTATCCTACCTTTGCTGCTTTCATGTAACTCTAAATTTTGTATTTTAAAATGAAGGGGTAAAGGTATTGCTCTGCTAGTAATGTGCCTGCCTAGCATTCACAAAATCCTGGGTTCAGTTCCTAGCATAGCACTGCCTAAAAACAGGTGCACTGGTGAGTGTCTGTAATCTCAGCAGACTGAAAATCCCAGCATTCGGGAGATGGAGGCGGGTGAATCAGAAGTTAAGGTCATCAACTAACTACACGGTAAGTTAGAGGCCAGTCTACATGAAACCCTGTCTCAAATAATATGGGGAGGGGGGAGGGACTTCAAAACCTAAGCTTAAAATTTAGGAGGCCAAAGAGAAAATGTTTAGTTGTATTTATTTCTCATGTGTTGTCATGCACATGTCATGCACAAGTGTGGGGGTCAGAGAACAATTAGGTAGAGTTGATTTCTATTCTTCCACCTTTATGTGGGTCCCAGCTGTGATCCGCAGGCTTATGCAGTCAGGCCTTTACCACTGAGCCAGCTCATCCAAGCATGTGTAAATTCAAATAGAAGGTAAAAGAGCAAGAAAAGAGATTAGGAGTCTAATTCTTTGTTAGGAACCTGAAGATCATTGCCATATTATTCATATCCACTAGGCAACTATCTGTTGAGCGCCACTAGGTACCAAGCATTGTGCTCAAAACCTTGGCCATAGCAGAGATCACCCGATTGCCTGCTCTCCTGGAGCTTATATTTGGTGGTCTCCACCCTATCAGCCTGCTTGTTCACCCCGTCATCCTATAGGTCTCACTGGAACTACAAATGGGGCCAGAAAGGGCTGTGGCTGTACTAAAGGCAGGAAGCTTGAAGAGATTCCATAGCACACACCCAGCTGGCTTCTGAGTTCTCCAGGAGCTGTGTGTCTGAGGGTCGCATTTATGAAAGGAGCAAAGTAGCCCAGAAACTTTTAACCCTCTTCCCGGAGAGAGGAAGTTCGCTAGACATGAGAGTGTGTGTGTTCAGAGGGAAAACACGATTGCAATTCTTACATTGGGGTAAATATTTGGATCCAGACCAAGTATTGGGCCGGGAACCCCTTTCTGGAGTTGACTACAAAACCTCCTCTGTTGGCTGTCAAGAATCCCAGGACTGAGCAGGAAACTGAAGCCAACGCTCTGTGCTTACTAGGCGCGGGGCATGGGACTGGCCAGTCCATGGGACTAACTCAAGGGCAAGTCAGGGTCAGGCCCATCTCCTAGCACCCAGCCACAGCCACAGGAAGGAAAAGGCGGCACCCGACCCCGCGCCCCAGCAAGCCTGACTCCCGCGGGGGGGGGGAGGGGGGAACTGGCGGCTGTGCTTTCTCGTCGGTCCGCAGTGCCCGGAGAAGCGCGCGGTCCAGTGCAAGCTGCCCTGGCCTGGCGGTGGCCCCCAGCCGCCTGCGCTCGGAAAGTTACGTTGGAATGCAGAGCCAAAGCTGCGACTGGGGGAGCGCGGGAGCCCCAGTGGCCGAGGGGACGAACCGCGCCGAGGCACAGCGCTGCAGGCCTGGTCCGCTGGCTTTCTGCGGCTCCAGGCGCTAGCAGTGGGGGATAGGGGGCCTGAATGCCACCCGAGGAGGCTAGCTGAACAGATCCAGGGACAGAGACAGGAGCCTCCCATGGAAACCTGGGAGAGGCAGGGAATGTTGTGATTTACTGTTAATCCTTATCTCTCCCCTTAAAGAGCGCCTGGAACACAGTAGGAGCGCAGTAAACCTTTTTGAGTGACCCAATTACCGCCCAGCCCCAGTTTTTTCCTCTATACGGGAAAGGGTTGATCTCTGGAGCTGCTAGCTACTCTGAAAGCCTGGTATGTTGAAATTATCCCATGTGTACTGCTGGGGCTTTGCTTTTAGTTTTTCGGGGACATTTTTAGTGCTACCCTTTATGATGTGCCAGCAGTGAATTTGACACCAGATGGCTTTTTTTTTTAATAAGAAAAAAAGACAAAGGGAGGGAGAAACTGGCAGTGCCAACATAATTTTGGAAGAAAATCCAGGGAAGCAAGAAGGAGCTGTTTCAACTTCGCTCTTCCTCTTCCTGCACGCCGCCTTTCCCGGCCTCCATCAGAAATAGGGAGGAATTACGCTCGTGCTTCGGATGGGTGAGGCCCACCGAGCATATCCCAGAAAACTCCACCCCAGTCCCAACATTGCCCTCAGACCCGCAGAGGACCGGTCCGGGAGAACCCGGTTGTGGATTCCAGATACAGACCAGAGAACTTAAAGGCAGACCACGGTGTTAATCGCAGCAACAGACACATGGCAAATCCAAAGCTGGAGCTTGCTGGCTGGGAAGCATTCAGGAAAAAAATAGCCAAAGTGGCTGTGTCTCTTTTCTCAGCCCAACTTCCTCTTGTGGGGGTTGAGATAGAGGGGAAGGGTGATCCTTACTCCGAATGGCCCCTGGGTCAGTTCTTAATGTTCCCTTGCTTAAGGAAAGGAAATTCCTAGAATAAGCAATTTGGAAGTGTGCATGCTGGCTGGATGGAAAACGGTACCATCAATCTGCTTGGGATCCATCGAATCTTGGCTCCAGCATTTACTGGTGGTACTACAGTGGGAGTTCATCGAAGTCAGTCAGTTTGAGGATCTGTCCAGCACAGGGTCCTACTTGGGGAGGGGGATGGGTCCTGCAGCTAGACAGTAAGAAAATAATAAGTGCCCCCTTGTGCCCCACCATAGTACTTAGGTAGAAAAAGAGAGTAGTGGGTGTGGAGGGAGAGTAGTGGGTTGGTGGAAGATTGGAAAGTTGTACTAATGCGGTAGACAATCAATAGATACATATGAATCAAAATAGCTTGTAATGTCCTATAACTCTGCTGAGTGTTCTTAATCTTCTAGTAACGAACTTTTTTTTTTTTTTTTTTTTTTTTTTGATACAGAGTTTCCTGGGGCCTAAAACTCAATATGTAACTGAAGTTGACCTTGAACTTCTGATTCTCCTGCCTCCACCTTCTGGGCTCTGGGATTACAGGTTTTAGCTACCACATCGGGGAACTAGTTTCTGCTTCTGACACAGTGCTCTTAAGGCCAGTGTTTCCCTGCCTGTCATGGAATCCATCCCACACAAACATCCAGTAGAAATTGCTCCTGAAGCAAAAGCCCCAGAAATGCTGATTGGTTGGCTGAGTCATTCAAAGGAAGCAGGCTGGAATTTCAGACTGTATAGACAGAGGACAGAAGATGCATCTGGGTCCAGGGGGAAGGTCATCTGCTCACCCCAAGCTTCTTCCTTTCAATACATAGGCTTCCCTACCAAATACTCCATTCAACCTTTTCCAACCTCCAGAAAGTCAAGGAGATCCCCAGCTTGTCCTACCACAGGACTCCCACGCCAGTCCTGGGAGGTAGTTTTGCCAGCTGCTATCACTCCTGGCTGCAGGAGCCTCCACAGCAAACAGCTACACCTCTCCCCCTTCCCCAGATGGCTGCTGAGCCAAGACAGTCAACTGCTGCCTAATTTGTCCCCCACAGTCCCCCTGTGGCTCTTCATATGTTGCTCCTTTCCAACATATCAATAGATACATATGGGGTCCCCTCCTCAGAGGGACTCTTCTTTTTATGGAAAGTAAGAGCCAAGGAGGGAGACAGTGTGGCGTGGAGGTCAGAAGACATCTTTTGGAAGTCATTTCTCTCCTTCCACATGGGCTCTGTAGGTACCTTTATCTGCTCAGCCATCTCACAGTCCCAGAGAGACTTTTTCTGGACATCCATCTACCAAAACTAACCCTCTAGGGCTGAGGATAATATAGCTCAGTTTGAGATTGCTTGGCTAGCATGCACGAAGTCCTGGGTTGGATCCCCACCACTGTATACTCTGGTGGGTGGTTTACACCTGTAATCCCAGCACTTGGAAGGTAGAAGCAGGAGAATCAGAAGCTCATTCTCAGCAACATAGCAACCTGAAAGATGTCCTGGGTTACAGGAGACCCTGTCTCGAGAAAAGGAGGAAAAGGAGGTTGGAGAAGAAGGAAAAATAAAGAATGAGAAAAGAAAAGAAGGAAGAAATAAATGAACTATTCTCTTAAAATTACCTGCCATTATTTTTTTTAATTTTAACCTAAGTTTAGAGGCTACTAAACTTAGGTTAAAAAAATTAAATTTTTATTTATTTAGAAGAGGGAGAGCAAAGATGCCCATGTGCATACCATAATATTGGGAAGTCATTTCCTTCCACCATTTGGCTTCCAGGAGTCAAACTCAGGTCCCAAATTTTCAGTCAGGCACCTTACCCTCTGAGCTGCCTCTCCAGCCTCCTTATCTCAACCTGCTCCTCTCCTCTCCACCTAGTCTGAAACTTCCCTAGAGCAGAGCCTTGTCTTTTTGCCTCTCACTGCATGCCATCTCTCTGCCTGGCATAACAGTAAGTTTTGCTGTCTGAGTAGAGCCTCCTTCTTCTCAAGTTATCTCCTTCCCTGTAAGAGTGTCAGTCATTATTAGTAGGTAAATTTTATGTCTCAAAAAATTCGAGCTGGGGGCTGGAGAGGTGGCTCAGGGGTTAAGCCTCTGCCTCACAGGCGGAAGGTCCTGAGTTCGGATCCTAGACCCTACGTATAGACGCCAGATGGAAGCGGAGGTGGACTGCATTTCTGGTCCTGGTAGGGCACAGCCTGTGAATCCCCGGGCAGAATAAACAAGGAGGAGGTGGAAGCGGTCCACAGTGGTTCCCGAATTTGCCTGTGGTTCTTCTACACACACACACACACACACACACACACACACACACACACACACACGTGCACATGCACAATTGAATAAATAAATAAAATAAAACCTTTAAAAAAATTTGAGCTGAAGAGATAGCTCTATCAGTAAGGACCTGAATTGAATTCCCAGAATTTGAGCACACACACACACACATACGTGCACACATACATGCACTAATGCACAGCATACACACAGCACACATGCTCAAAGCACTGGGGTGAAGACAGGTAGATTCCTGGGGCTCATTGGCCAGTCAACCTAACTTAGTCAATTCCAGATCAATTCTCAAAAAAAAATAAGATGGGGGCTGGAGAGATGGCTCAGGGATTGAGACTCTGCCTCACAAGCAGAAGGTCCCGAGTTCAGAGACCAGGTTCTACATAAAAAAGACAGGTGGAAATGATGGTGGCCTGAACATCCAGCGCTGGTGGGCGGAGCTTAGGAAATCGCAGCAAGAAGGAGGTAGAAGCAATCCAGGATGATTCCCAAAGTCACCTTTGGTCCTCCACAGGGACACACAGTCCTCTCTGATACATACACACACATACACATTCACAATTTTTAAAAAAAATCTAAAATAAAAAATAATTATTAAATTAATTATTAAAACAAATAAATAATTAAAATTAAAGAATTTTAAAAGCAAGATGGGTGGACTTCTGACCTCACATGCACATACACTTGCACATGTGCACACACACAAACATGTGTACATGCACACATGCACAACACACACAAATGCATCAACCTTTATTTTGCAAACCCTTTATTAATGCTAGTCCTCAACCATCTGTTTATTTTCCTCTTCTTTATCCCCACCTTCCAACTACCCAGTTAAAACCTTTCCACTGAAAACTCAGAAGACCAACTAATAAGTAATAAGTAAGTTGTGATTTTCCATAGTTGCAGAGTTCCACTTCAGTAAAGTCAGAGATCCAGGTCCGCTTCTTCCTGATTCTTTCTGAAATCCCTGGCCTCGTGGTTTCCCCCTTGGTCTCCTTGGCCAAGATCCTATCACATGCTCTCTACTTAAACAAGGTTTCAGCATGCAGTGCAAGTACTGGGTAGGACCCAGCACTCATTCTCTGTGGCTAGAGAGTGGTTTCCTTCCCTGGATACAAGCAGGTAAATCCCCGGGGTGGCAGGCAGAGGGGAGGAGGAGGGAGCGTGTTATCAAGGTTTTACTAGCACATGAAACAGCTAGGCGTGTTGGTTGAATATATGAGCTTCCCAATAACCTTGCAATAAATTGCTTTTCTGCTTTAGTTAGCCAGTTGGGTTTCTGTGGCCTATAACCACAGAACCCTGGCTGATCCACACGAAGTTTGCACAGCAAGGCTGACAGCAGGAGCTTGGCCACACCAGGAGGTATGATGTCAGCACACATTTTTCCAGATAGGACAGAGAGGCCTCACAGTCCTAGCGCTGTGGGAAGAGTCTGGGGGTGGAGATCTGAGGCTGTGCATTCTGGAAGACTTGGCTGTCACTCTACTCCCCTCCCCTCCCCACACACGCTATGTAACCTACATAAGGTAGGTCAAATGGATGCTCAGAAATATCAAAATACACTGATGACCACTCTTCCTTTTAAACAGGTCATCTCGGGTAAGCAAGATAGCTCAGTGAGTAAAGTGCATGCTTGCAAACCTGGTAACCTGAATTCAATCCCTGGAATCCCACAGGGTAGAAGGATCCCCACCATGTACCATGGCACACATGTGTGGGGGAGCACCTTTTCTCCCTCCCCTCCTCACATTAACTAATTTTTAAAGTTGATCTTCAGCACTTCAGAGATAGTTTAATAGTTAAAACTTTTGCCTCTCAAGCAAAAGACCTGAGTCGAATCCCCAGATCCCACCAAAAAGTTCCAGGCATATTTTGGTAATCTCAGCCCTGGAAGGCAGAGTGCCGGGAAACCCAGAGCAAAGCAATAAAGTGCAAGAGCAATCCAGAATGATTCCAGATATCATCCTTAGGCCTCCTCAGGCACACAAACTCAAGTGCATTTTTATTCACACACATACACCCATTCACATGCAAACACACACACACAATGTACAGACCCTATACTCATAATATGTGAAAAAAGGAAAACAAAGTTAATCTTTCTTTCATACCCAAAAGGCCACCATCTAGGTGACCAGCCTCTGCCACCCACCACCTTTCCTGTTAAAGACTTGAATCACTGCCCTGCCACTTCTCCCATCGTCTCCTCACCTTTTTCCAAGATGCAACACTCCCCAGTTCTATACTTGAGCAGTTCAGTCAGCTCTGGCTAGGAGATGCCATCATTACACCTGCCACTCTTCCCCCCGACACCTGTCCCTCCTCCTCTGTTCTAGCCTGGAGGTCATGGTCTGGGATCTCACCCATCCCTCTTGTTGGATTAGATCTTGTTGGTCTTGTCTGACCTTGTGTCTACATCCACACCAGTTACTCGCTGACCCTCCTCGAAGCTTTGGGTTGGCTCTTAGCCCTTCAATGCCAATGCCAGAGGGGGAGGCTATGCTTACTGCCCCTGGGTCACCATGGCAACACTGTCTCACCTCACTAAGCCTTACTGGAGCTTTACTTCTTTGGGAAGCTTCTGATCAAGTTTCTTCTTCCTCTAAATCCTAAAACACCTCTCCTTCTATTTTCCTTTCTCCTGACAGATGACTTATCTCCTGCCACTTTGTGTGTGTGCATGCATGCATGTGTGCACATGCATGTAGAGACTAGAGAGGTTAACCAGTGTCACTCTAGTATGTTGTTCCTCAGGCCTTTTTTTTTTTTTTAGCGAATCTTACCAACCTACTATTCCAAATTTAGGCTCCACTGACTGGTCAGTGATCCCCAGAGGTCCTCCTGCCTCTGTCTCCTCATTGCTGGGATCACTAGGGTAAGCCACCACCCCCAGCTCTGTTTTTGAGAGAGTCTTGCTATATATCCCTATCTAGACTACAACTGACACGTAGACAGGCTGGCCTTGAACTCTTCACAGATGCTTCTGCCTTGCCTCCTGAGTGCTAAGACTACAAGCATGTACCACCAAACCTCGTTTTTGTTCTGTTTTAACACGGGTTCTGGGAATCAAATTCAAGTCCTCACATTTCCAAAAAGAGCATCTGAGCAGCCAAGCTCTCTGGCCAGACCTTGGCCTCTTGTCAGGAGAAGCGAGCATCTGTCATGCATCTCAGTATACCTGCAAGAAAATGAGTCTGACTTCTGGTCACGAGATGGTGGAGTAAAGCTCCCTTCCTCAAAGTCCCCCGAAGGAAAATAAAAAAAGAAACTCAAAGTTTACCTTCTATTACACTGGGAGACGGTTAGAACTTTGCCCCACCCTCATCCTGAGAAAACAGAAAGCAGCGTGAAGCCACAGAACCCAGGAAAGGTGGGCCACATACACCCAGAGACGTATTCCTACAAGCGGCAAGCTGAGGCTTCCCCTAGAGTCCCAGAAAAGCTCAGAAATTGGAAGTAGCAATTAAGGAAGATGGCGGGGGTGAGGTGACTTCTCAGCCGGGGAAACCGCCTGCAGACCTGGCAATGTCAGGAAATCCTTAGCACCACCAAGGGACATACTGGGTCCCTGCCCCTCCTGAGCAGGAGATAGGAATATCTATTCTGGAGATGTGAAACCAGAGATTCTGGGCTTCACCAGATTTGGGGTGGTGGTGATGATGGCAGAACAGATCGAAAACTTAGGGAGGGCTATTGAGACAAGTCAGCAGGTGTTTTAATTTCATTACTCACTGCAACAAAAAGCCTGACCCAAGCAACTTAGGGGAAGAAGGGCTTTATTGGCTCATAATTGCAGGTTCCGGTCCATCATGGCCATCATGGCATAATTGCAGGAGCTGAGGGAACTTGTCACAACATATCTGCAGTGAGAGCAGATTGTTCGCCTATGCTGTTAGTTCTCTCCATCCCATCTCTATACAGTCCCAGATCACCTGCCTAAGGAGTGGGCCCACCCGCAGGGGCTGGGTCTTTCCATATTGATTATACAATCAAGACAATCTCCTTCAAAAAACTAAAAATTGCACTACCTGATGACCCAGATATACCACTTCTAGGAATATTCCCAAAAGACTCTACCTCATACCAATGCACACCAATGTTCATTGCAGCCCTATTCACAAAAGCAAAGAAATTCAGAATATGGAAAGAATATGGAACCAACCTAGATGCCCACCAACTGACGAATGAATAACAAAAATGTGGCACATGTACACAATGAGTTCTTATTCAGCTATTAAGAAAGATGAAATCATGAAATTCACAAATTAATTGATGAGACCAGAAAAAATTTTGCTGAGACAACTCAGTCCCAGAAAGACAAATACCTCAGATTCTCATTCATATGTAGATATTAAGATTAAACCTCCAGATCTATTCAATTAGCAACCTGGAGCCTAAAAGCTTTGCTTAGCAATAGTTAGTTGCTGGTGGCAGAGAACAGATGATTGTGAACCACTCAGCTCTAGATAGGACATCCAATCCTCTCCCTTCATGGATCAGGAAATTTAAATTAACAACAACAAAAAAATGAAGACACTAAAATAGTACAAAAACACAGAGTGGTTAAGTGCCTTTTGGGACTCTGTCTGAGAAACTAACAAGTAACTCTTTTATATACAGTGTAATTGTTTGCAACTTTTTTAGAGCATTAAAGCAGAGTTTATTAGGGCAAAGAAAAATGGAACTCATGGGCACAGATCCCTCCAGGGGCAAGAGAGCCCTGTTTGCAACTTTTTTAAAATGTGATAATATGTACTGTATATTTCTCTAATGAATACATACGATGCCACTTTACTACATTGTTTATTGGAAGGACATATGCTAGAATATGTACCAAAGTTATGTGACTTATATGGAGGGATATAAAGTATTTTTTTTAAAAAAGACAATCTCCTACAGGTGGGCTTGAATGTCTGCCCTAATCTAGAAAATATTTCTCAGGTGAGCTTGGAGTCCGGCTGGCAAGGTGTCAAGTTGACAGCTGATACAAACCATCCTAGAAGGCAACGGTTGTTGGCCACCGAGACTGACAAGTTTGATCCCGTGAATTATGATGGAAGAAGAGAACTGATCTTTCTCTCTCTCTCTCTCTCTCTCTCTCTCTCTCACACACACACACACACACACACACACACACACACACACGATAAATAAACAAATACATAAAAACAGAATGGGGAGGAAGGAATTGATAGCAACGCTAAAGTCAATATAGAGGTTGAGTTAAAGAGACCCTAGCACAAGGGAGAGATGTAAGGAATATTAGTTTATTTGAGCTGACAGCTTGGTGTTCAAGGGAACCATAGTTTAGTCTTAAGGGCTGGCGAGCACTCGAGCAGAAAAATGAGCATAAAGTCAGAGGGACTAGGAGAGAAACATCGTGGACAGAATGATAGGGGAGATATGCAGAGCCCCCAGGACAAAGGAGGTTTTTACCTTTTCTGGTTTTCAGGTGTTGCTAAGGGTTGCCGAGAAAGTGTGGGATGGGAAGTGAAAGAATATGATCCAGAGAATGGTCCTGTTTTGAGACCATTAGGTGGGAAAGGAAGGAATTTAGGATGTGTGATTGACTGGTCAGAGACTTGTCACATTGCAGCCAGGCTTTACAAAATGGTGTGACTATGGCTAACCCTGAACTGGATCACACAAGTCTCCCTGATACACACACCTGGACTCTGGATAGGTGTGTGTGTATGTGTGTGTGTGTGTGTGTGTGTGTGTGTGTGTGTGTGTGTGTCATCCTTGGTAGGTATGGCTAGTCCCCTGGACAGGTGAATAAGATGGAGAGAACTAGTTAAGGAAGTTGGCATCTTTCTGTATACTTGTCCAGACCTAGTGGTCTGTCAAGCAAGTATTATCTCTCAACACTTTTGTGGATACATGGATATGGTGTGTCCAGTTCCCTTGACCCTGGTATTGGTGTGGACTCTCCTGCCAAGCTGAATTGAGAAATGTAACCAGATTATTGTAAGAGAAAATAAACGCTTGTTTCCCTACAAACTGATCGTGAATTTATTGGCAACAATGCAGACAAACTGCAACAGAGTAGGAAGACAGAAAACCAAGCAAATAAAAAATGAAGCAATTGGTCCAGCAAGATGGCTCAGCAGGTCAGACACTTTCTCCAAACCAGGCAACCTGAGTTCAATACCAGGAGTCCACATAGTACAAGGAGAGAACCAACTTCTGAAAGTTGTCCTCTTGACTTCCTTATCTGAATCATGACATGTATGTTCTCTATCTTAAATAAATAGACAAAATATTGGAAAGTAAAATTGTACAACGAAGGTAGTGAAAACAGAAAGTTATATTATAAAAGGAACTACGATGATGACATTTGGCCTTGAGAATGAACAATTTTTATCAAATTGATGATGAAATCACAGATGATGGTTTCAGCCCCAAATTATGATTGTGAAAAACCACAGTGGGAATGAGCCCAGAGGAAGAAGCAAGCAGAGCTCCAAAGCCCTCCTCCACCAAAACTAGAAGGGAACAAATCAGATAGGTGAACCGGGAGCATCAGTTAGAAAGAGGGAAGAAAGCAGCACCAGCAGCAGCAGCAACTGGAGGTTGGGAGCAGAGCCCCTAGGGACTAGGATTAGAGTTGGGAGAAAGCCGGGGACTTTCTGGTTTTGTTAGAAGGCCTTGGTGTTTAAACTGTGAACCACTTTTCTTTGATAATCTAAATATTTTATAAGGCAGCTATAGGTCTGAGGAGACACCATTTCTGGTGCATGCCTGCAGGAACTGGTGGGGGAGGGTCCTCCCACACTAATCAACCTCCAGGAGGGGAGACTCACCACCAACTCGCCCCTCTTTCTCAAGAGCATTTTCCCCATCTCCTCCTGTGGCTGGCTGAGCTGACTTGGAAGGTTTCCACAACATGCCTTCAGGCATTCCACAGACGGTTCCTCTCCTTCTCCCTACTTCTCACCCCAAACGACAGGCTCGACTTTCTCCTTAAGGCCTCAGGTAACATTTCCTTCACAACTGTCCCTTTCTCGTCTCATCTGGGCTAAATGCTCCTCTTCCTCCTTTGTGGATGGCTCCATCCCACCTCCAGCTGTAACCTTTAGCACACAAGATTGTTGAGCTCTTCCACCCATAAGCCAGTAAAAGGCAGCATCTCCGACTCACAAGGTGGGGTCTGGCGCACCACATGGAGTCACTAATTATGTGACTGGATGGATGAGCGTGTCTGTCACTTTCTGTAAGGGCCCAAGAAACATTCCAGTGGATGAATTAATGATTCACCAAGGACTGACTTTCTTTCCACCTAAATATAAAGAGTCCTTGTCTCCCTTTTGCATTTCACTGTCTGCTCTCCTGACTCACTACAAGCTTATACTTTTCAGGCAAGTTGGCTGAGACCAGTGCTCAGCTCCCAATCTAGTCTTTCTAGGCTCAACCCTGCGAGGAAGCCAGGACGACGGCACATGACCAGAGTCAACCCCAGGGTAGAGTTTTCTATCGAACTTTGCACGAAATTACAGTGACTTGCTTGAGGGTATTTATGTGCCCGTCATGAAAGGAAATCAATCCCCAGTCCCCAAATTCAGCTTCCAGAGGCCTGGAATCCAGGTTTAACAGAACCTACTGAGTTAGCTTTGGACTGGCCTGCTTGACAAGGCCGGATGTTGCTTAGGCTAAGCGGCTGGCTCGACCTAGTCTTCCTCGTCCATTCTGCAGGCCTTGAGCCTAGTAGGTTCCAGCCCTGGCAGAGTCTCACCAAGGTCTTGGAATGGGAAAGGTATGCGGCCCGCTCCGGCGGAGCATGGAGGTCTCCAGGTGCCTAGCACCAGACAGGCCTGCGGTAGGCACCGAAGGATAAAAATCGCTGGTGCCTCCCGGGAGATCTGGAGATCCGTGCAGAGCGGCCCCTGGGAGGTCGCGGGAGGAGGGAACAGAATCTGCATCACAGAAAGGCATCCGGGGCGCCTGTGGGGGTCAGGGGCGTCCCGCCTCCCCACCCCCACACACCACGTGACTTCAAAGAGCTGCCAGGGCTTTGGAATGCGGCGACCTAAGCGGTGCCCCCAGAAGGGCGGGTGCAGCGGCGGCGGCGGCGGGGTGGAGAAGGGAGGGAGAGGCCCGCGGGCCTGGGGGAGGGGCTGAGGCGCAAAGGGGGCCCATTCTTTCTTTTTCCCACCCCGCAAGCAGGCAGAAGCAAACAGGCTTGGTCTGGGGACTTGTAAATACCCAGTGCTGGGAAACTTGATCTGCGCCTGTCGCTTCCTTATTTAGGAGCAGGCTGGATCCCCACGTTCTGTGGCTGCTGGGGTTCAGTTCACGTGGTCTCCCAGGACCTGGGAAGGAAGGCGGAGCCTGTGTTCCTGAGGGGTGGAGATGAAGGGAAGGGAGTTGGGTGCAGCCCCAAATAGTCCTGCCTTTAGCTCACCCTGCTCCCCACGTACAGAGGAGCGTTAGGGTGGTTGTGTCTATTCTGCTCGGATCTTCCTTCCCTTTCTGAATGGTTGGGCAAAGCCTTAGTTGGCCTGACTCTGGTTCCCGAAGCCTCATGTGAACACACACACACACACACACGCACACACACACGCACACACACACACACACACACACACACTCCTGCTTAGGTGGTAGGTAGGTACGGTGCAAGCAGGTGAGGCTGTGGGGCTTCAGCGTTCTCCTGTCCTTGGTGGGGGGGAGGCAGCCTGACTCAGTGCCCAGAGAGGAAGGTGCCCGATAGGACCAGCTTGCAGTGCAGCAGTGAGTGCCAGACTGAGAAGGATGAGGAGTGTGCAGAAAACTAGACAGGGCCTGAATTTAGGCTGCAGTGCAGCGGGGAGGCCGATTTCTTTGGCAATGTGGAAATCCCTCTTTCTCTACCCCCAGAAGTATGTAAATCACACCTAGGCCTTGGGAGGATTTGAAGGAGAGCTGGCACTTGATTTGTGTCTTCAAAGATGAGGAGTTACCCTGCAGAGAGGGGAAGGGCAGCCAGCAGCCAGAACTTCTGAGCGAAGGTGTGGAGGTGCGGGCGTCTGGAACAGAATCCCAAGTCCCAGTGCTTCCTGGCAGCAGCACGGAGTGTGTGGATGGGGAAGCCAGATTTGGGAACCTTGTGTGCCCAGCTAGGCATCTGAGCTTCATCCTGCAAGCCTTGGGGAACTGCTGAATCATTCCATGCCAACAGCGTCAGATTTGCATTCTCTAGGAGAGCAGGATGCATTTGGATTTGCGGCTGAGGACAGTGGCCTGCAGCCAGCCTTCTCGGAGAGTCGCATGGGATGCAGAGAAGGAGAGGGCCAGGCCAGACTCAGAAGCCACTGGTGTTCAGGGCTCATCGTGGGTGATTGCGAGTGGGAACAGACTCAGTGACTTTAGGTTCTTGTGCAAGGACCTGAACGGGTGACAGAGACAGGACACAGTCTCGAAGGAAAGGTTGCTGCTGCTCACTAATACCTGTTAGCATCTGGCATTCCAGGGAACACGCTTTACCTGTATTCCCACTCAGTGCTCAAGATCACCTATGGAGGAGGCACTGCTGTTATCTTCCCTGGAGTAAGGGGAAACTGAGTCGGGAGCAACTAAATAGTGAGCTTGGGATGATGGCACTGTCCACATGTGAAGAATGCATAAGTCAGAGTTTTCCCAGGTTGTCCTATAGAGAAGCAATGCTCTCTCCACCAACTGCCCTTCCTCCGCAGTCTTAGTAGCTCAGGAGGTCATTCATATAGTTTCTGTCATGGTCATTCATCTCTTTCCCTCATTCCATCCCACTTGGTTAAGGACTTGCCTGGGTAGCCATGTCAGGAGGACTTGCCTGGGTAGCCATGTCAGGAGGACTTGCCTGGGTAGCCATGTCAGGACTTCCCTGTGCAAGTCTTATGGCATCAGCAGCCAAGGCTGTGGAACGTTCATGTCAAAATCCCCACCTACAATACCGAAAAGACTGAGACTGTGAGAATAATCAAATACACAAAGAAAATAACAGTCTGTGTTATAATAAAATAATAACGGGACTGAAATGTAGCTCAGTTGGTAGAATGCTTGCCTAACAAGTATGAAGCTCTGGGTTCGATCTCCAGCACTCCATAAAAGAGTATTAGAATTGCCATCTACAACTCAGGAAGTGGAGCAGGTCAAGGTCATCTAGGGCTAGGGAGATGGTTCAGTGCCTGCTATTCAAGTCTGAGGATTTGATTCTGATCCCCAGTATCCAAGTAGGGACACAGTATCTATGTCACCAGCAGCCAGCCTAGTTGAATTGAATGAATGTGTTCCAAATTCAGTGAAAGACCCTATGTCAAAAATAAGGTGGAAGGCACCTGAGTAAGACACCTAATGTCAACATCTGACCTCCATATATACACATACCGTCACACTCATGGCCACACACCCACATGAACACATATACATCTCTTGTGTGCATGCATTGCATGTGCATGTGCTTCTGTGCATGAATGAACACGCATGCACGTGCATACACACAAAGCGCAAGATCAGCTATAGTAGTGAGTTTGAGGTCACTCTGAGATATACAAGACCTTGTTTCAAACAACAAAAACGATTTTTTTTTTAAAAATGTAGCAATTTAATGATTTGAAAGAGTCTCATGAAAGGTGTCTCTTGGCCCTCCTTGTGCCTGCATTCTGGACGGAAGGGGCATGGCAAGCAAGTAGGTCCCTAGAGGAAGTCTCTCCAGCTCTCCCGGGCTAGCCTTGGCTTAGGAACGCCCACATAAGTGACTTCAACTACCACAGGATAGACAGCCCCTCCGTGTGAACCCCACCTGACTACTTGAAGCAGCACTGCCTCTCAACACTCTGCCAGTCATAGTGGCAGGCAGAAAGGGTAGAGCAGGTGGGTAATCAAGGTCAGGCAGATTATTTATGAGGTTTAGACTGGAGTTAGAGTGGCTTCTTACTTCCCGCCACCTTTATGTAGGCATGAGGCCCAGGGCCTAAAGATGTCTCAGCATGAAAGGTGCCTGCCTGAAAATAGACAACCTGAGTTCATCTCCGGAAGTCCACACAGGAGAAGCAGAGAACTGACGTCCCAGAGTCTCTCTGCTCTCCGCCCCTGTGCCACGGCATGCACGCATTCTTGCTCTCTTTTTCCCTCCCCACCTCTCTCAAAAAATAGATCAAGACAAAAACAAAAACCATGAGGCCCATCAGTGAGAACCTGGAGAGTTTACCAGAGTGCAGACCTGTTCCCAGTACCCAGGAGCAGAGCAAAAAGATAACCACACACCACGCATGGAGCTCAAATCTTGTCTGTCCATGTTTGGGAGGTTGTCCTGAAGTTGCCACAGCCTTGGTAGTTTCCAGGGGCAGAAGTCCTTATTAGGCCTCAAAGGGACCTTCTGTCATCTACCCCTTCTTTCTCTCTCATCCTTTCATCTGGGGTTGTGTTCACACCTGTCTCTGGCTTTGGAAGGTTTTTGTTAGTTGTACAAAACTTGTACAGTTGACTTGGACTTCAGAGCAAGTACTTCAGTACTTGAAGGCCATTTCCTCTGTCAGGGACATCCAGAGCTCTACAGAAGGCATCATCCAGAGGTGGGTCATGGGATCCTGTTAGAGAACACCTTATAGCTCAGAGGGGGGTTGGTAAGGCACCTGCTCACAAACTTGACTATTTGAGTTTAAGCCCCAGAAGCCTTCACAGGGGAAGAGAGAACTCACTTGTGAAAGCTGTGCTGTGACCCCCACCTGTGTATCAGGCATGTCCGCTTTCTCTCTTAAAGAAGATATTCTTTTAAGTGAAATAAAGAAAAAGTTATATCAAAAACAGAAAAAACAATAACACCCTCAAAACAAAACCAAAAAACCCAATGCCTAAGACCCACTCATTCTTTCACTAAAATAAATAAACAAGTGGAAAAAAATGAAATAGGGCCAGACAGATGGATCAGAGGTTAAGTCTCTGCCTCATAAGCAGAAGGTCCTGAGTTCAGATCCTGGATCCCATGTAAAAATAATCATGTAGAGATGGCATCAACCTGCACTTCCAGCTCTGGAAGGAGGAGCCTAGGAAACCCCAGAGCAAAGCAAAGAGGCGGTAGAAGCAATCCAAGGTGATTCCCAAAGTCACCCTTGGGCCTCCACAGACACACACAGTGACTTCTGACAAGCACACACAGACGCAAAAATTATAAATTAAAAAAAATGAAATAGAAGCTAGGGATCTTGGCACATACCCATGATTCAAGCAGCAATGAGACTGAGGCAAGAGGATCAAGGTGAGTTTGAGACCAGCCTGGGCTGGATCTTATTGTTAGACGATATATTAAAACAAAAGCCCTACATAAACAAAAAACAGACATAGAAAACAACATACATTGGGCCTGTGAGATAGCTCAGCTGGCAAGATGTCAACTTGAAAATCTAGAGACCTGGGGCTGCAGATATGGCTGGAAAGCAGAGGCTGGGAAACTCCAGAGCACCTGGGCCTTCACAGGCACGCATGGTGCCCTCTGGTACACACAGACACACATACCCTCACACAGACACACACACACACACACACACAGATACACACAGAGACACACAGACATACACACAGACATAGACACACAGACACACAGACGTACACACAGACACAGACGTACACACAGACACACCCACACACACACACACACACACACAGAAACACACACACACAGAAACACACATATACACACGTGCAGAGACACACACAATAAATGAATGAACGTATGGATGTATGGACGGATGGACGGGCGGGCAGGTGGACGGACGGACGGACGGATGGACAGACGGACGGACGGACACACAGACAGACAGACAGACAGACAGACAGACAGACAGACAGATAGATAGATAGATAGATAGATAGATAGATAATCTAGAGACCTAAACTCAATCTCCAAAAGCCCACATGATAGAAGGAGACAACTTACTTAATGAAAGTTGTCTCCTGACATTCACCTGTGCACCATAGCACTCATGTGTACACCTTTCCCTTCCTCTCTCTCATAATAAACAAATAAGTAAATAAATAAAGGATTTTAAAAGGCAACATATTCGATAGAAATTAGTGAATACATATAGCAAAAGTAAGTGTTGTCCTATGAAGCATTTATTCTAGCTGATTCAAATATATTTCTTACTATAGGCCACTGAATTCCTGGATTCTTTAAAAAATCTCTGGTTAAGACATGAAGTCAGAGGTGGCTCAGGAGTTAAGCCTCTGCCTTGCAGGCAGAAGGTCCTGAGTTCGGATCCAAGACCTCACGTATAGACGCAGGGTGGAAGCGGGGGCGGCCTGCTTTTCTGGTTTTGGTAGGGCGGAGCCTGTGAATCTCTGGGCAGAGTAAACAAGGAGGAGGTGGAGGCGTCCATGGTGGTTCCCGAATTCGTCCGTGGTTCTACACACACACTCACACACACACACACACACACACACACACGCACGCACGCATACATGCACGATTGAATAAATAATAAATAATAATAATAATAAAAAGACATGAAGTCGATGGTCTGGAGACATGGCTCAGGGGTTAAGCCTCTGCCTCGAAAATGGAAGGTCCTGAGTTCGGATCCCAGATCTCACATTAAAAACATCAGTTGGAAATGGCAGTGGCCTGCACTTCTAGACCTGGAAGACAGAGCCTGGGAAACTCCAGAGCAAAACAAAGAGGAGATAGTACAATTCCAGAGTGATTGCCAAACTCATGCTTGGGCCTCCACAGGTGCATACGGTGTTCTCTGATACACACACACACACACACACACACACACACACACACACAAAGGCATGTGACAGAGCAAACATACATGTAGTACATGAGTCAGCTCTGTGCACAAGTGATCCAATAATGGAACAGGACAACTCCTGCTCTCAAGGTAACTTCTGACAGGCAGACAGCTCCCAGATACCATACTTCCATGTGCCTCCAAAAGAGTTAGAAAACCATCGTGCGAAATGAGAATGTGAGAAGGGGAAAGGTGTTCCTTAGTGGTGCAAGCATTAGCAAGAAAAGACAGCGATAAGACAGTGATTCGGATCTCCTCTGTCCAATAGACGGGAAGAAAATTATGGTAAAGTATAAAGAGATTATTGCAGTTTGCCTGCATGGTTGCTGATGAATCACCATCAAACAGTTTAAGGGAACAGGGTTTTTTTTTCCTTACGACTGACTGTCCAGTTACAGTTCTCAGTCCAGCTTGACAGGAGAGCACGCACCAACACCAGGAACTGGCCACACCATCACCACAAAATGGATGAGGGATGAACAATCCTTACTTGCCAGACCAGCATGTCTGGCCAAGTGTACAGAAGGATGCCCACTTCTTCAACCAGGGCCTAATCCCACCCAACCTAGGCTGGGCCTTCCCCATCAGCTAGACAATCTCCTGCAGGTTTGCTCTGGGCCTAACTCAACCATTAATTCTCTACAAATGTATCCAGAGCTCAAACCCTCAACTGTCAAGTTGATACCTCTGCCTAACTATGACAGAGATCAAGTGTAAAGTATCAACATGTTAGTCCCAGCCCTGATCCTTGAGATAGAGTCTTTCTAATGTAACCCAGGCTGGCCTTGAATTTAGGATATTCCAGCCTCCAGCTTCCTGAATGCTTGGGATGATATACATATGTGCCACCACAGCCTGATCCTGGACCCTCTTCATAAATTGTGAGACTTCAGATGACTCAGTTGACCTTTCCAAACACGTTTATCTACAAAATAAGCATAATATCTATTTTGTTAACCTTGAAGTGAAAAATAAGTTCAATAACATATATGGAAGCACTTTGCAAACACAAAAGGTTGCGACCATTATCCATGGATAAGGAAATGTGTGTAGAGAGGCAAGGTGTCCTGCCCACACAGGATAGATAGCAGGCCCCCCTAAGTCCTCAGTCCACTGGCTATACTCACCCACCATCACGAAACTACCTCGCACAGGGGCAAGGTCTGAAAAGGCCTCTTAGCAACCTGACTATTGATGGTTTACCTTAAGGATCCTATAGTTTTAATGATGACAGGTAAACATGTCAGAACTCCTCCGTTTGCCTTCCTGTTTTAATGAATTAGGATCTACTCAATCAGTATTTGAAGTTATGTAAGCATCATTCAAATCTTCTGTAGCAGTCACAGCATTTCCATTAGAATGGTTACATAAAAACGTTTAGTGTATGCCCGTAGAACAGGAGAGCGTGAACACTGTTAAGGCACACAGATGAATATGTATAAGGATGATGGCGCCTTGCAAGCTTGGCCTTTTTTGTCCTCTGGCCAGAAGTAAAGGTGATGTAGGTTGGGCTGTGAGAATTAGGAAAGCCACCAGCGGTCCCCATCCTGCAGGTGCTAAAGAAAGTCTTGTCCTCACTTGACAGGATGACTTCCATTGAATCATAGTCAATTAGGGTGGGAAGCAGCTCAGAAGTCACTCATTGCAATCTAATTGTACAGCTGTCTGAACAACCCGACCTGAACAGTTTAGCTTCCTTTCTCTCAAGGCATGTCACCTGTGGACCGATCGCTGAAGAGCACCTGCTGTTGGTTGACACCTGCCCTTTTAGAGCAAATGGGCCCTGGGGCCTAAAAAACGAGGAGGGAGTGCATCCTGAGTCCAAGGATCCGATGATCCTCCCTTAGGGACCTCTAGCCTCCAAGTGAGGATGGGGTTCTGGGATGGGGTTGGCTGGAGGGGGATGGGGCGTTTGAATGGGAATGATGTAAGCAAAGCCCTGTAGCTAAAGTGTCATTTTAAGTGTGGTTATCCAGCCTCAAGGTCAGTTCCAGCTCTGACACTCAGGAGTCCTAGGTCCGCCCCTTTTGCCCCCCCCCTGCACCGCCAACTCACACCCCTTTTAAAAAGGATTCAACGGTTATATTCTTCCTTCTGTGGGTCGGCGGGCCCTAAGCAACGCTGAGTAGGAAATCGGGTAACTGCCCTGTATTCCCGCCACCCAGGCTGACCCCGGTTTGGCTCCTCGGCTTGCGGTGGTTAGTCTCAGGTCGGAACCATTCAGCCTTCTCGGGGTAGAGCACAGAAATAGAAAATCCTCAACACCGAGCAGGGAAACGTGAGCTTTGGAGTGGCCTTTTAAGTAGTTGGGAAGGGGGGTGTGGCCGAGCAGACTGGGGGGCCGCCACCCTGAGAGGAGTGGCGGGAGGCGTGGCCGTAGCGACTGGAATGTTGTTGGGTCCTTGCACCGCATAGTAAGGAGATGCCACGCCCCTTTTTGGCGAGTGGACCAATCGGAGCACCGGAGCGGTTTCAAGTCTCCCCCACCAGCCCGCCCGTCCGCCACCCCACCCCCCTCGCAGATTCGCTTTTTCCGTAACAAAATAGCAAACCTCCGCGCCGTCCGCAGCTCCGGCTGCTCACCGATGGAGGGTCTCGGGGCCTAGGACGTAGGCCTGGAGTGGGAAGCACCGGCAGGCCCAGGAGAGGCCCGATCGAGAGCTGGGAGGAGCGCGGGGGTGGGCGCTGCAGCCGCGGGTTGTTTATCTGGAGTACGGAGGGGAGGGGGGAGCCTGGAAACCGCCCCGTGTCCCATTTCCTCCTCTTGTTTTCGCTCCGGATTCTCCATGTTGGACCCAAACTGAGGAGCCCGGAGCTGCCACCGGGGGATCGGGGCCGGGGGCACCGGGAGAGCCGCTGCCCGGGCTGCCCGCCCTCAGTACAGGCCGTCTCCCTTCCCGACCCGGGAAGGAAACGAGAGGGGGGATGTGAACAGCTGTGGGAATCCGAGTCTCGGGAGCCGGAGCCCGAGCGGGCCCCCGCCCAGGCCCCCCAGCCCATCCCAGCCAGCCTGCGCGCCCTCCGGTCCTCCCGCCCAGCCAGCCCGGGCCCGCGGGATTGTTAGATGGAACACGGCTCCATCATCACCCAGGCGCGGAGGGAAGACGCCCTGGTGCTCACCAAGCAAGGTAGGGGCACCAACTTCCCAAAACTTTGCGTCGCCCCCGGGCGGGGAGGGGGCTGAGTACATTCCCCCCACAACCCAAGTCTCGGCCCCCGGGTTCTCGGCGATCCGGGCGGACGAGGCCCACCGATCCCCGGGGTCTGGCCGCCCTCGCATCGCGATCGGCACTCCGACCGAGGTGAGAATTGCGCGGGGCCCGGGCTCCCGGCGCCCCGGCGGGAGGGGTGTCATCCGCGCAGCTGTCACCCCGTCCCGCAGCCCCTCCCCCCGGGGCAAAGAGAAGGATCGCGCGCGTCGCGCCAGCCCACCCGCGCCCGCCCCCACCTGAGTTGGGGGGATAGGGTCGTCACTTTTCCTGCACCGCTGCGCGCGTCAGCTTCCCGATCGCTACAAGGAGTGGGAGGGGGCTTGAGGGGTCCGGAGTTGGAACGGAGCCGGGACTGGAGTTCGGCACTTCCGAGGTTCTCTCCCCACCCCCCAAGCCTGAGGACGTTTGGGCAGTCGGCGGTGACAGTGTCCAGTGGGACCTGGGACCAAGTTCAGGCCTGTTGGCGGGGGCAGCCGCGGTGGGGGAGGGGGCCAGGCCCCGGGAGCGCGGATCTGGCCACAGGGCCCGGGACCTCGGCGGCGCGGGACTCTCGCGGCTTTCGCTGAGCAAACAAGCCCGACCCGAGGCCCGGCCGGAGCCCCTCCCTGCCCCGGTGCGCTCCCTCGGGGCCGCCGCTCACACACAGAGCCGCGTTTGTTTAGCCCGGGAGCGGTGTCCCTGGTTACATAATTCGCCGGATGGCATCAGACCCGGCGTGTCTGAATCGCGCAACGAAAAAGTGCGAGTTCTCTAGGGGTAGTGGCTTGTGGCCCCCTCCTTAGTGAGAATCAGGTGGAGAATTGAGGGGGATGTCACGGGCCCTCTTTGGGGTGGGCTTGGAGACCCGCGCTCAGGCCTCGGCCTCCCGCGGGGGCGGGGTGGGGGGGAGGTTGAAATCCCGAGGATGGAATCGTTTAGTTTGGTCACAGTAGAGGAGGGAGGACTAAACTCTTCTTCCCCTCCCCTATGTTCTTCTGGCCTTCAGGATTGCGTCCAAAATAGCGGATAGAATTTCCGCGGGAGTAAGTACTGGCTTTTTTTCTAGAGAACTCCCAGGACTAGGGCTCTTGGCCCTGAGGCTGGGTGGAGAGCAGGCTCTTGGGACCGAATCCTTCAGAGTGCCTGGCATCTTCCTTCCTATTCTCAGGGGACGCAGGGCCGGTGCTGCAATTGAGTTGACTGAGGCCTAGATCCTGGAGGTCCGCCAGCCGTCCGGCCTGGGTGCCGGCCCACATATCCTTGTTGGGCAACATCAATTAGCGGGTCACTTTTTCTTAGGGTTCACTTCCCAAGGAGCCTCTCCCCCGATTCCCTCCCCAAGGGGGCTTAAATACTCTAGGAGCAAAATAACTGGGGATGCTGTCTTAGCCTCCCTGGAATTCCTTAAGAGGATGTAGGGGTGCACATATTTCTTGCTTCCCTGGCCTTCTGAATAAGCCCGCACAAAGGGGAGATGGAGCCTTGCCTGCTCAGATCCCAGCTCTGGAGAAGGCCCTGCCTCCTGCCCTCAGTGCTGCCAGGATCCCTGTTCTCCTGACTGCATCACAGACCCAGCTGTGTGACCCAAGCAGCAACTTCACGCCTCTGCTGGCGGCTCAGCGATGCTGGGGACCGCAGAGGGAGGCTGCCTGTGTTTATAATTCAGTGCCAGACTCTTCCCACTCTCATCCCAGGAAAGGACCCAAGAGCCAAGCAGAGATGAAGAAATCTGGATGTGGAAGGACTCATGGAGGGGACGGGGGTGATGAGAAGCCAGGAAGAACAGCCTGTGCTTCCCACCAGGTGTTTGCTTCACACAGGACTTCCCCACCGTGACCGGGGTGATGAGGCCACAACCAGGGTGAAAGGAAAGCTGGACTGAGCCCTGGTGCAAATCAGACCTGAAAGTTGCATCTAGCGGGATGAGTGGCAGGCAGCAGAACAGACCACAGAGAGCAAGACTTCTTGGCAGTGTCAGCTTGTTGCTGTCAGTTGGATTTTCTTGGAGTTGCAATTTTGTTTTCTATGTGAGGTTTGTCCTTCAGTCTTCTCCCTGGAGTAATCTGAATTCTGGAGCCAGCAGCCACTGGGTTTGTCCCTCCCCTCCACTGGTAACTTGATTGCATTCCAGGGAAAGCATGCTTTCTCCCTGTGCTGCTTAGGCACCCAGCAATGAAGTCAGCTTGCTGAGTTCATCATCTCCACGCACAGCCTGCATCTTAAACACAAGCCCACAGAATGGGTGGGGAGCACGTGCTTTCCTCAGCTCCTGTAGGAGTTCCTATCCCCTTCAAAAAGGAGGGCGTGTGTGCAAGAGTTCATTAGTAAATAATTTCTGGAAAGAAACAAGTTGTCTCTACTGGAGTGGCTTTTTAGTGGTTGTTTTCCATTGCAGATCCCCCCCCCTCTTTTTAGCATTTTGTTCTCTGAGCTTTAAGGCAGTCTGGGTGTGGATGATTCAAACGTAATTACAGTAGAGGAAGCAGAACAAAGTTGCTGAGAGCACTGATGATAAAAAAGCACCAAAATTGGATCATCTTCCCAGACAGATGGGAGAAATGGCTTCCTGGTACAGCAAGGACAAAGTTGTGTGCAGCGTCAAAAATAAAAACGTTAGTGTCAGTTTGGTAAGAAAGGCCACTCATCACAGCCCTAAGCAAGAGTGCCACCATTGCTGCAGAGCTCGGTGCTCAACTTTGGGCTCAGATGAAGAGAAGTCAAGTAAACAAAGTCCCTCCTTCCCAGAGTGCAATAAGAAGGGAGGGGCTTCCTGCAGCCCAGTGACCTTCCAGATCTTTTGGGGGGAGTCAGAGATGTGATACTGTGAGAGAGACCCTTGCCTCTTCTTAGGGAAGAATGATAGAGTCCCTTCTCTGGGCAGACTCTGATAGCTAATGAAAGCAAAGATCCTTCTCAAAGATTCTAGCATCTCTAAAAAGTAGGATGGTGACAAGTTTTTCTTGCTCCTGCTTGACACGGAAGGGAGACACTTTATTTGCTTATTTGCTCAAGAATCCTGGCATACAACTTAGGACCTAAGCCCTTCATGGGAAAAGCTGAGAAGGAATGACTGGTGCTTCTGGACCCCTGCGCAGTAGGCTGCTCTGGGGCCATCCTGCACGGTGGGAACACCTCTCTCCCTGCCCATCCTGGGGTCAGGGTGAGTGACCCTGTGTTTGCTCCCACCTTCAGAATCCTAGGTAAGTGCTCCTAACTTAATAGAGGTCCGCAGCTAATGTGCAACTGAGAAGGACTTTGGAATGCTTGCGAAAAGCCCCTTGAGATAAAGATAGCACGGGCAAAGGAGGGTCTAACTCCCTCCTCTCAACTTCCAAGAAGTTGGGAAAAGCTAAAGAAATCAGGGTAGAATTTTCTCTTTCTCTGGGATCTTCCAGATCCCTTAGTGTGGATTTTATTAAAATGATAAGTACTATAGACAGTATTCTAGCCAGTGTGATTAGATGTTCCCAATCTTCCTATGGAGAATTAATGGAGGTGTTTCCAAGTGTGGAAAAGAGTCTGTACACGTGGAATGTGTGTTTGCAAACATAAATCCATGTATATTCCCATACAACTTTCTTCCCCTCTTCCTCTTAGCTTTCTTCTTGCTGGCTTTTATGAAGTTTAATTCTTGGCTAGGGTAAAATGGGGGGCATTTAGTGGAGGGAGGGACTTAAAGTATTCATTGTTCCTGTTCCAGCAGCAACAACATTGTTGCTTCAGACATGGGTTTGAATCCCTGCTCTTCCTATATTTGCAAGGAGACTTTGCCTAACATTTAGTACTCTCAGCAGTTACCTGTGGAAGGGGAATAATGCTATCTTCTGTACTGAAGACTTAATAGGTGATTGATAAATTTTGTTGTCTGTTCTTTGTGCTGCTGGACTGCTCCTCTGCCCTTCCTCTTGCATTCCCCCAAGGATATGCAATGTAAACAGTGCTGGGCATGTGGGTTTTACTGCTAAAGACTGGTGCCCCACGATCTGCTTGGGCCTTCTAGAAAAATCAGCCTCTGAGCCTCACATACAGCCTTCTTGAGCCCTTGCTTCTTTGTTGCCTCTGTGACCTGCAATGAGACCTTAGGCGTGCCTGGACCATGGGTGTGGGAGAAGGTGTGGGAGTCACATGCCTCCTGTGAGAGTCTCTAAGCCACCAGAGCAGTTGTTTGACCTCTCCCAGGTGGGTGTGACAGTTGTACACAAGACAGTTGTGTACCACATTCTCTTGCTATTTGCATTTGCTTGGGAAGTTAATGACCTCGGTGAGACTCATATTTCCAGGACGCTTAATAACAAGAAATGGGAAAAGAAGTAGGCTATGAAGAGAAGCCATATTAAGCTTTGGCTTTGGGAGAGAGCCTTAAACTGCTTTTCATCTCATCCCCAGCCCATCTTCTCCCCAAGGACTCTCTTGTCTTGGGAAGGAACATGTGATGTGGCTGTGATAAGGTTGTCTGAGGTTGGGAACTGAAAGGGTGGTGCAAGGCTGGGTTGCAGAGTGTTAACATGCAAATCTTAGAAGAATCTAGTAGAGGGCTGGAAAGATGGCTCAGGGGTTA
Source organism: Typhlomys cinereus (assembly GCA_023101885.1). Lineage (NCBI taxonomy): Eukaryota > Metazoa > Chordata > Mammalia > Rodentia > Platacanthomyidae > Typhlomys > Typhlomys cinereus. The sequence continues at coordinate 6,850,419 of JALPQD010000090.1, read as the reverse complement.
AGACCTTGCCTCCCAAGCAGAAGGTCCTGAGTTCAGATCCCAGATCCTATGAAAACACCAGCAAAGAAGGCGGTGGCCTGCGCTTCCCGTGGTGGACGGAGCCTGGAGATCCTCGAGTGGAAGCCAGAAGGACAATCCAAGATGATTCTGTGCCCTGTAATACAATGAATAAATTAAAAAAAAAAAGAATCTAGGTAAAGTAGACTTCTTTGAACTGGCAACCTATATGGACCAGAGACCACTAGCAGTATCTTTGCGAGCATAGTATCCAGCTGTGGAGTGTGCTGCCTCAGGACCGTTCCCTGCAGAGCATGTGCGCCCATGGGTAGAGCCTCTCTCTGGGTAGGATGTGCATGCTCTTTCATTGGCTAGCTTTTCTCCAGCTAGCTTTGAACCTGATTTCTGAGGGGACCTGACCCTTTCTTTCCCTTCAGGACTCTTAACATGCACAGGACACATTCCCCCCCTTCTGGTGCTCTTAGGGGTATATTGAGACAGGAGCTGGAGTGTTCCATCCTGCTGCCTCGGCCTTCTGATGCTCGGACCACAGGCAAGTCCCGCCTCTCATCAGAATCTTGCCGGACTCTTTCATCCTGTTGACTTTGCTCTTTCCAGCCTGCTCTGATCCCTGGGAGCAAACATGGCTCCGAATGCAGCGAACGCCAAGCTGACTTCTGGGAGGCTCGGATTGCTAACACCGATTCACGGCAAGGGACAGCACATCCCAGCTCTGCTGTTTCCATAGCAGAGCGGGGAAGGCCCCTCCTTCACAGCCTCGGGCACAGGCCGCGGCCTCAGATCTTGCAGCCCCACCCGTGGCTCTAGAGAAGGAACCAGACTGAGCATGGCTCCTTCAAGGCCTGCAGAGTCAGCGCTGATCTGGTCTGGTGGGGCTTTAGCTGGATCGTGTTTAAGTCCTGCAAGGGTTAATCAGAGGCCTCTTGGCTCTCAGCCAGGAACACACATCAGAATCTCCTGTGACACTTACTAAAAATACAGGAACCCCACCACCACCTGGGACCCACTGACTCAGCGTGACAGGTGGGCCAAGCATGTGTGTTCCAAGTGCTCCCCATGATTCTGACAGGTGTCCCAGGAGAGGAGCCAGGAAGTACAGACATGGCTTCAACTGCCTGTTTAACCCTGAACAAAAAGTTCCCCTTGGGGTCCAGGTTTCTGTTTTTTAGAGATTGTGAGGTTCTTCTGGAGAGCCCCGAAGTTTTCCAAGTAAATGGATAGAGTAGTTGTCAATGCTTTCTCAGTAATGGTCACAACCAGTATTTATTGCCACCCCCCCAGGTATTGTGCCTAGAGTTTTACAATTCATAGGGCAGACGACCCTCAGCAGTCTAAGCAGGGGCAGAAATTGCTCCCATTCAATCAAAGAGATGAAAATACCTTGCCAGGGCACGCACGGCCCAGTGCCAGGCGACCTGGATTGCCAAGGTCCCCCTCACCCAGGGCCTGTATGCTCCCGCTTGCATTGCCAATCCGCTGCGTGGTGCTCCTTGTGATCTGAGGTCACTGTACAGGACTGTGCAAGGAAGACCTTTCCCATCCGCCTCAGAGGAAACAACCGTGGAATTCTGGAGAAGCCGCACACAGGGACAAGAGTTCCCTCTTGGATGGACATATCTGTGCCACTTGGCTGGGCCTAGGAGAAGCTGGGGTGGGGAGGATTGGGGAGTCCTGGAAGATGGCTGCTTTGTAGCAGAAGCCAGGAACGTGAGGAAGGAACTGGTTGATCAACCTCAGAAAGACAGACAGACAGACAGACAGACACACTGTAGTAGGTTTTTGTGGAGTCCCAGAGGGGACATTTCCCCAGGCTTCACTGTTACTGGCGCTGTGTAACCCCTGAAATGGGGTGGCCTTGACATCTCTTTCGTCTCTGAGTGAGGACATTTTGAGCTCCAGATTGAGCTAGGAGTGTGCAGTGCTCTACTCTTGATGACTGCAGCTGATAGAGAGCAGGACACGCCCTAAGCTCCTGGCTGCACACCACATTCATGGCAAAGCCAAGGTTCAGTTTTTAAAATTTTTCAGTGGTGGAGAAATAACTCAGTAACTACTCTTTCACTAATCCAAGGGTCCTCTTGTTTATATCTTTGCTCCCCTTCTGTCTCTGTTTCATGTTCTGTCAACATAAAGCACTTGTTGGAAGCTGGAAAAAAAAAAGAAAGGCGTTGGATTCTCCATGGACTTCCACTGAACCCAAGCATTCTAGAAGTTGGGGAGAGAGCCAAGGCAGGAACTGAAATGGCCACCAAGAGGCTGTTGTGTCCTGCTTGGTAGGTTTCTTTTACCTACCCCCCCACTCCAGGGAGGGCTAATGAGACTGGCTTCCAGGGCTCTACAGTGTCACCTCTGCGCTAACTGGTACTGCACGGGTTGGGTAGGATCCAACTTAAAGCTAAAGCTTTCTTTCGGATGACATCTCCCATCTGTCCCTGCTACCTTGAGGGCCATCAGGTCACTTCCTGATACCCACTAGGATTTTCTGGCATAGGGTCAGCAGAACTGGACAGCTTCTGGCATACTTGAAAGGAAATGTCTTATCCCTCCCTGACTCAGACCCTCCTGCTTCTGGGGACCCTATGTTCCAGCACACCTTTTACTTTATTGTCTTATTTACTTGAGAGCAGGTGCAGCACATGACAGAACAGATCCTTAACCTTGAGGGCTTCAGGGATGGAATTCAGGTGACCAGGGGTGCATGCAGACAGCTTTGCTTGCTATCTCATTGGCCCAAAAATGTATTAAAAAATGAAGTAGTTATTTATTTGAGAGGGAGAAAATGTATGTGCATGCATACCATGGCATACCAGTAGAGGTCAAAAAAACCTTTGGAAATCAATTCTCTCCTTTCACCTGTGGGATTCTAGGGATGAACTCAGGTCAGGAGGTTTGTGATTAGACACCTTATCCACAGAGCAAAAACTTAAAAGCTTTTAATGTTAGAACTGCCAGAAGGGTATTTTGCTGCCGACTCAATTAGAGGTTCATCCTGCTGAAATCAAATTACCAGGAATCCTTGCTCCCTAAATTGAATGAGTCCTGCTTTAAGGAAGGTCCCCATCTTAAGATCGGATACCCTGAAGGGGACAGGGGCTCAAAGATGGGCGGCATCATAGCATGTGACTGACCCATCCCATAGTCTTCCAGAGGTTGGGGCAGGAGGATCTTGACTTTGCGACAGGCCTGGGATACATAGAGATGTTAAGATGCAGCCTCAAAACTCCACACTCACACGAAAGGAAAGAAGAAGAAAATAAGGACAAGAAAGTCTACTTGTTCACGGAAGGGAAACAAGGAAACTGTCGTGGGGATGGGGAGTGGGGAGGGTACCCTGCATGGAGCCCAAAGAGTACATGAGATAGGCTAGTGTGAGCCAAACTGTGACTCAAACTTTTTTTTTTTAAGTCAGGCTCATGGCCCCCTTTGGAGATGGCGCTGAGCCTGGTGATGCCTTGACCTCCTTGTTTGCAGAAATCCATGGTTGGGGATTGGGGAGAGGGTTGCTCTCTCCACTGCTTCCAATCTTTCTTGGGGAGAGGGAGCAGCGGTCAGCACATGTCTCACTTCTTTGTCTCCCTGCCCACTCACCTGCTGGCCCAAGGAGCCCTTCCGTCCACCTGGCACTTCAGCCCATGTCTTCAGCCAAGGCACAGATGCCTATTGCCCACAACCTGGGAAGACGTCTCTCCACGGGGAACCCCAATCAGATGTGTCTTGGCTGCAGGGCCCAGGCAACAGGCCAAGAAGGGCCGGAAATGCTCCAAATATTCTCTTTCCCCCCATAGCGAAGGGAGGCTGCCTGCTCAGAGAGGCCATTTTGCAATGAGAGCCAGAGCTTACCTTATGCCATGGGGGATGGGAGGCCGAGGGGAAAGATACGCTTGGGGTGCAAGGGAGTGGATCCAGCATCCTTATATGTGTGGGTGGGCTTAGTTCAGGGGGTGCCTTCTGCCCAGTCCAGTGATGTGCGGATTTCCTGTGAGGAGCTGTTCCTTTGCCCAGACACGGAGCTGTGTTGTTAGTAACGGTGATATCTAGGGCTGACCTTCAGAAGGTTAAAAATAGCATTGTCCTGGTGAGGCCAGTTGTGTGTGTGTGTGTGTGTGTGTGTGTGTGTGTGTGTGTGTGTGTGTGTGTGTGTGTACACACTCGCTTCACAGGACACAGGCTTCTTGAGGCGCCGGGGGAACAGGGAGAAAGATGGTCTCATCAAGTGGTACAATCCAGAGCATTCCACTCTGGGAATGGGGGGTGAGGGGGAATGTAAGGTTTCAGTGCACTGGAAAGAAGTCAGGAGGTAGTTTTGACTTCTGGAGACTTGTTTGTGCAGCCCCCGTCCCTCACCTTGTGTTCTTGAGCTTCAACCTTAAGACAGGGTTTGAAGTCTTTCTGATCCTCTTTTGCTGATCTCCATGAATGAGGCTCAGACTGCTGCCAGTTAGTTCAAAGCAAGCATAACATCTAGCTATACAGTTTGCATGGGACCTTGCTCTTCAGGGTTGTTTATCTTTCCATTCTGAGTGTGGTCTTCTTGTTTATCCCAGCTAGAGGAAGCTGAACCTGCATGAGTCAGTGCCCATGGAGCTTGGAGCCCAGCTCAGTCCTAAGTAGAACGGGATCTCTCAGGTATTTCTCTACAGCCCACCTCAGTAGGAAGCCAGAAGTGAGGAAGAGGCTGGCTTCGAGTCTTCAGTCCTTCTGATCAGAACTGGCTCCCTGTTGATCTTTGCTGCTCCTCTGGACGTGGGATGCCCAGCCCTGACCCAGAGATTCGGGGCAGGGAGAGCAGATACACATTGGCAGAGTGTTCCAGAAATCCCGCCCTCCGTACCTGGAGAACCGTGTCCAGTGACTTCCTTCGGTGTGAATCCTCTGTGCCCAGCATCCTTTTCCCGGGAGGGAGGCAGGTACTCCTCCACGCACATAGGTGAAGGGGTAGCTGTCACGTAGCTGTCAGTACTGAGTGACTGAGTCACAGAAAGGCCATCCGAAGTTGCAGTCTGGTGTGTGGCACCTCTTCATTCTTAACCCCACACCTGGCTGCAGCCCCTCTCTCCTGTCTGTAAGTCAAAGCAAATGGCAGGGATGGGGTAGGGATTCCCAGGAATAGAGCTCAGAGGTGTGGATTATTACTCTGTACCTTTTTTTTTTTTTTTTGGTCCTTAATGTGAAACAGGACGCAAGGACTCTTCAGTAGTATTTCGTGTGTGTGCATGTACTGGTCTACAAGCATGTATGGATCCACATGCCACTGCAGACATGTGGAGGTCAGAAGACAACAAATGGAGCCCATTCTCCCCTTCTACTTTTATGTGGGTTCCAGGGATTGAACTTGAGTCGTCAGGCTTGCAAGACACGGTCCCTCACCACTGAGCTCCCTCCCTGCACCTTTGATGGCCTGCCCCAGGGCATGGAAGAAAGTGAGGAGGTGAACCCTAGACCAGTCTTTCACTAGCCTGTCCTAGAGAGGAATAGAGCAAAGCCCCCAGATGCAACTTTGGACATGCTCCCAAGCCTAGGAGTAGTTGAGTTAGCAAATGCTCCCGATGTTCCTGAACTGTCCGAGGTGCTATTGGGCAATGCTTAAGAAGCATGGCTTGGGGTTCAAATCCCGACTCTGTTACAGTCCAGCTGGCACTACCTTCCAGCAGGTGCATAACCTGTCTGTGCTTTAGCTTTCCTTCTGTGAACTGGGGAGGTGGTACCTACAAAAGAGTTGGTAGAGAGGATTCAGTGAGGTAGTGGTGTCAAGTGTCTAACGCAGACCTGGCACAATGGCTCTGGTGCTTTGTAAACATGACTGTGGGCCAGAAAAGACTCCGTGGCTTGCCGCATGCACTCATCTCTTTCCATACCACTCTCCTCTGCTCACATGGAGGCATCTCCAGGACCTACCTCCCTGAAGCGACAGCGTCCTTAGAGGCCCTGCGGCCATTTACTCAGTTACTGAGCACCTGCTACAGACCCGGATCTATTGGTTAAGTGTATAGAGTGAGCCCGTTGCGGTCCTTCGGGGAGGCAGCCCTGTTGGGGGACGCCAAAGCCAGCCCTCACGAAGTCTCAGGCATAGTGTCTGTAAAGCTATGGAGGAGAGACAGTCTGGAGAAGTGGGATGATGGGAAGTGGGGCTGGTGAGAAAGAGAGGGAGAGGTGGACCATGCTGTTGTGGTTTTGCCCCCAGAGCCTGCCCCCAAGGTCAGTGCATACAGGCTGCTGGCCACGGTGTGCTTTTGAGAAGACCCTCATCCCCTGCAGAGACCAGGCTTCCCATGGGACCCAGGAGGCCTGGGCTCCATGGGCCTCCTGCAGTGGGCACAGGCAAGGCCTTCCTGCAGCCCCAGCCAGCTGCCCCTTTCACCCGCCGCCTCTTAGGATTACTCAGCCTTCACAGCGCCTGTCACTAAGATGGGGAGCGCATTCCTGATGTGGCCTCTCTTCAGGAAAGGCCTGGGCTCTGTGGCCTTTGAAGAAAGGCTTCGTGCCCGGGTTAAGCCTCTGATTGTAGTTCTGCATGAAGAAACTGTAAACCAAAGGGAAAACGATGTTTGGTCTTGGAGCTTTTTATCTCAGAGTTTAATGTGGGCCAACAGGCAGGTGGGGAAGCCGCCCTTTCTTTGCTTTTATTCTGAATAGGTTAAGAAAAGGGTCTGGAGTTGGGGGCAGGGTGTCCAGGGAACATCTTATCCTGCTGCGGTTAAGTGCTGGTCTGGTCCCTTTGTAGGCTTTGGCAGATGTTCCCAGCACAACTTCACAATAAAACGAGTCCAAGGAAATCTTGGTTCTTCCTCTGTGACTAGGAACTCAAGGGTGATGGTCAAGTTTTCAGCCTAATTGCTGAAAAAGCTCAGTCATTTTCTAAATGGTTCCCAGTGGTCACCCTGGAGTCCAGAGTAACCCCAAGCCCAACCTAGGACGGGGGAGAGCTCTGGACAGCTTTCTGGAGGGGCTGGCAGGGATGCCCTGTGCCTCTGCGGCTGGCCACACTGCACTGCGCCCGGATTCTCTCCCCTTCCCAGAGCCTCAGGCAGCCCAGTGGTTCAGCCATCACCTTCACTGCAAGGGTCACCATGGTCCAAGGGATGGAGGGGTCCCCAAACCTGCTTTCCATTCCCTTCTTCCCTACTCTAGAAGGGATTTAGGGGAAAGGGGGAAGGGAGGATTCCTGTTTGTTTTTCTTTTCTGCACCAAGACCTAAGGCATCTCTGGCATTTTACTTGCCTGTGCAGTCGTTGGAATGCCTTGGGTTTAATCCTCAGGTCTCTCAGCCTCTGGGGCCCCCAGGAGAGAGAGACCTGTGGCTGGGACCATTCTGTGAGGGGTTGTGCAGCGCCACCTTCTGGCCACAGTGCCCTTTGCATCTTAACTTTGCTCGGCAGGCAGGGCCGTCACCTGGGGTGAAAGGAATGGGCAGACTATTCTGAAATTCATTTCTAGTCTCTCCTGTAATGCCTTGGCCTTTGTATCTGTTCGACCTTTCTGTGGCTGCCTTGTCAAGCTTCTTATTAAGATGGCTTTGTATTTCCAAAGCCCACATGGTCAAGGTTGGGCAGAGCAGGGGCAGTCTGAAGGCAGAGGCCTCAGCCTAGGATTTAATCTACATATTTCCCAGCCGGGCTCTCTGTGGATTTCTAACCTGCAGTTTTTTTCTCTCTCCCGTATATGTGTATGGGGTGCGTGGGGTGCGTGCGTGCGTGTGTATGGGATCTTCTGTGTGTGTGTGTGTGTGTGTGTGTTACATGTGGGTGGGTGCACATGGGTTGGGTGCATGAGTGCCCTGAGTGTGTGTAACTGTGGAAGTTCACAGGTGATAAGGAGGCTCATCCTTCTCTACCTTATCGTTGTTAGCCTAGATCTCTGATTAAACCCAGAGCACAGCATTAGGGCCAGTCTGACTAGCCAGCTTGCTCTGGCGGTTCCCAGGCTCTATTTTCCAGAGCTAGAATGGTAGGTGGGCCGCCATACCTGTCCACCATTTTTATGTTGGAGTTAGGAGTTTGAACTCAGGCCCTACCCTCTCTCTAGCCTGGAGTATTTGTTTAGAAAGTAGGGCTCAGTCAGGGGCCAGCAGCAAGAGAAGCTGCCACTGAGCTGGACTGTACCTCCACTGACTCCAGGAGGACCAGGTCTCTCTTGTTGGGAGCTCATAGTCCTGGAGACTAGTTAGGAAGAACTTGAACCCCTGTGAATTGACTAAGGTTCCTACACTATGCTGCCTCTGGAGAAGCAGGTACCTAGATGGTAAACCTGGCCCATCTGTACGACGCCCTGTAGGGTGAACAAATTCTCTGCAGTTCAGGTCTCCCCATTTCTCAAACCAGAGAGTGGAGATCCCTGCCATTTCTGCTTTAAAGGGCAAACGCTGGGCCAAGCATGCATCTTCGTCATTCCAGTCTGTGACTGTCCAGCAAGCATGTACTGTGTGTGCCCTCGCAGAGCCCATGGGCTGGAGGGGACACGGGCCCCCAGGAGCTGCTGGTGGAGCTGATGTCCTTGTAACTAATGCCTCTGGCTTCCCCCTTCTCTAGGCCTGGTCTCCAAGTCCTCTCCCAAGAAGCCACGTGGCCGGAACATCTTCAAGGCTCTGTTCTGCTGTTTTCGAGCCCAGCATGTTGTCCAGTCAACCTCCTCCACTGAGCTCTCCGCACACAAGGAGGAAGCCAACACCATTGCTAAGGTAACGGGATGGAGCGCTGCCATTCTGCCAGGAAGGGAAACCAGCCAGTGGCCATTCTGACCTTGTGCGAGGATCATGACAATCCCAGAGGCACTTCCTCTCTTTCTCTTAGTTCCCTCCTCCTCTTTCTCCTGATTCCTACTTATGGTGCGGGCCATCTAGATGTCCTTGTGGTTTCCAGGGCCCTGAACAGCACCTTACATATATTGTCTTAGGACACACACGGCATCCTAACAAAAAGATTTCCCACTCTGCAGACATGGATCTTGAGATGCAGGGGGGTGTGCCCTTAACAGCCACGGCTAGTCAGTGGTGGTGCAGAATGGGAACTCAGATCTCTCTGGTTCTGAAGCTTGTATTGTTCTCTGCTACCCAAAATGGCCTTCCAAGACACTTTCCTCAAAGAGACCAAGGAATTAAAACGCTGTCATGCTCTTAATCCTTTTAAACAGTTCGAAAATACACCAGTGGAGGCGTTAGGAAACATGTGGGTGCTTCTTTATTATCACTTGATAAGAAGGTATGTTTAGCATCTGGAGGATGCATCCAGCCCCAGCCAACCAACAATATACTACTATACCCCACATGCCCACGGGCCTCTATTTTCTCATTCTCAAAACCAGGAAAACTCGTGTGAATGGGGCAGCATCCCTTCATGGTGGGATGGAGGTGAGCTGCTTGACAGTGTTGCTAAGCAGCCAGTTTTTATGATGTATTCTCAGTAGCCTTGAAAGTACTGAGTTTGCTTTTGAGTCAAAGGCAGAATGTAATATGCAATATTAACATGGAAAAAAGCACCCTGAGGTGCCAGTGTTGGGCTTTCCTAGGTGCTGGAATTGTAATTTCTTCAAGATTTTCATTGATCACCCTTAGTACTTTTTTTTTTAATTTTTTTTATTATTATTATTTATTCAACTGTGTGCATATGCGTGTGTATGGGCGTGCGCGCGTGTCTGTGTGTGTGTGTGTCTGTGTATGTGTAGAACCACGGACGAATTCGCGAACCACCATGGGCGCCTCCACCTCCTTCTGCCCCGGGATTCACAGGCTCCGCCCTACCAGGACCAGAAGCGCAGGCCGCCCCCCGCTTCCACCTGGCGTCTATACATGGGATCTGGGATCAGAACTCAGGACCTTCCGCCTGCAAGGCGGAGGCTTAACCCCTGAGCCACCTCTCCAGCCCCCCTTAGTACTTTTTATAACATTGCCAAATGGTAAAGAGACAGTGTGGGTCTCTCTTAACCTCTCTGCATATCTCCTTTCACATTTTGGGTACCCACAGTGACACTTCTGCAGGCTCACTTGATGTTTTCCAGGGCTCAGCCCTCTCCCCCCATGCCTCCCAAAGGGGAAAGAGGAAATATATTCTGAAAGAGAAGCTAGGTGGAAGGACCAAGCGAAGGTTAAACACAGCATGGAGTTCAGGTGGGAGGCCCAGGGCTCTCTGGTTCTCACCTTGTCCCAGCTAAAGGACAGCAGGCCTTCTTGGGGAGATGCCTTCCCCCTTTCCTGCCCAGCTCCTACAAAAGGCTGCTTTTGTCAAGAGAGGTGCTTCTAAGTGTCCAGGTCTGGGGAGATAGAAGCAGTGGTTTGACGGGGTGGGAGGAGTTAACAGATTGGCTCTCATCACACCCTTCTCTCCCCCAGTCCGATCTGCTCCAATGTCTCCAGTACCAGTTTTACCAGGTATGTGATTCTGGTTGACGCCATGGTCCTCTGCTGGTCAGGAGGGCGTGGCAATATCCTTCCTTCCTGCTGCCTGTCCTGCCCTCCTTGCTGTCCTGGGAAGCCATTCGTGCTAAGTATTTGCTCTGGGGAATGACCACACACCCACTTCCCATCCCTGCTTTCCCTCCCACACCCTAGCTGCCACCTCCTGATCCAGGCACTTAGTAGCCTCCCACTCCCAAGGCTAAAACCAACCTTGCTGCCCCTATTCTCTGCCTTTAAGTGGTTCCAGTCCTGGCTTGGTGATTCTGTCTTTACAAACAGCCCCACTCTTCTCAGAGTTCTGCTGATGGGAACCATATTGGGCTTGCTCCTTGGTGGGCTTATCTCAGCAGCCTGGCTCTGATTTTTAGATCCCAGGGACCTGCCTGCTCCCAGAGGTGACAGAGCAAGATCAAGGAAGGATTTGCGTGGTCATTGACCTGGATGAAACCCTCGTGCATAGCTCCTTTAAGGTAAGTCAAGATCCTGGTTCTGCCTTTGAGGTGACCTACAGGTGAAGACAGATGTGACCAGAAGGGAAGAGAGGCCAGGCCACCCTGGACTCCCAGATAACTAGAGGCCATGCAGAAGAATGCTAAGAAGACTGTACCCAGGTCACTACCTAGAGGCTGTTTCCAGCCACATAACACAGAACCCCTAGGATTCCCTTTATGGCGAACCTCGAAAGAGTGATCGAGTCGGCTATGGCCTTGCCCGCTTTTCTTACTACTGTTGGCCAGTTCAGGAAGCCTCAAGCTGCGGGTGGGCGCATCCCTGTAGTCTTAGTCCTTGGGTGGCTGAGGCAGGAGAGTCACATTTTCCAGGATACCCTGGATGACACAGGAGTCCAGAAGAGTCACACAGCGAGACCCTGTCTCCAAAACACACACACAGTGCCGAACAGGCTGGGCGTGGTCATCGACTCGGCACTCCCAGCCCCAGGAGAGGAACCACAAACCAGAGGCAGCCCTCCCAAAATCTGAGCCCTAAAACTTTGAAAGTTGGCAGGTGGGAGAAAATGGGGTATGGAAAGTAGGGGTAGCCCAGAAGGGAAGGCAGGGTTCCCTGCTGCAGCTTCAGCTTCCTGGAGTCTTGAGATCTTAGTTGTTCCCTGGCTTCCCCTGAACCTCCGCCAGGGATAGGGTGGGGGCTTCTGGTCTGTGATGTCATTCACTTCTGCCTTCCAGCCAATCAGCAATGCTGACTTCATAGTGCCTGTAGAGATCGAGGGGACCACTCACCAGGTGAGCTGCCAGGCCACACCCAGTCCTCATTGCTGGGGTCTTCAGCCTTCCCTGGGTTTCTTCCATCTGCCATTCCCTTTCTGTAACCCATTCGACTTGTCCTCTTTCATTGGTGTGGGCACATTCGGGACACGCATCTCCCCCACATCCCTCTCTGTCACTCATTCTCTACAGTCAGGTTGTTTGAAAGCACTGTTTATATGTGGATTGTAATAGCCAAACCCATCATTTCTCAGTCAGCATCTCTGCCAAGTGGACAGAACTCTGGATTCATAACAACTGTTGAGATTTTCTTCACTCCTCAGTGGTGGTGTCTCTGCCTGTTACAGGCAAGGAAGCCCGAGTGGCTGTTCTGTCTCGAAGGCCCTCTTCCCCCTACCCTCCTCTTGGGAAAAGATAGTGAATTTCTTCCTCCCCAGCCCAGGCCTCTCCTCTGCTGCTCCTCCTCTGAACTTCCCTTTCTTTGTGTCCCTCCACGGGATTCTGCCCGAGTGTGTGCACCTGTCCAGGTGAAGCGCACTCCAGTCTGAACGAGTCGTGCACATGCCCTGCTCTCTCTGGGGTTGAGGATTGCATGGCATTGCTGGTGAGCAACTGCTTGCTCAGAAGACCTGCCAGTGGACACGAGGGCTAGGGATGCCCTAGTAGGTATAAAGTTGTTCACGTGGCCTGGTCAAATAGTTGTTCATAGGGGAGTGTGGCTTGAGAGCACAGAGCCGTCATTCCTTGCAATCTGCTTGGGGGATAGAGAAGATATGGAGGAGCCCAAAGAACAGAGCTCTGGGAGCTCCTGGTTAACATGGAGGGGCAGGAATGTCGACTAAGAATGAAATTAGCGGGATGGGCCAGTGGGGAAGCCGACAAATACCAGGGAGAGGAAGGAGCGTGTTTGAGAAGGTTGGGAAAATCACAGGCTGATAAGAGCCCGTGGCTCAGGAGCGGAGGGTTCCTGCAGGTGCTTGGGGTCGACAGAGAGTTGTGGCTGGTACTCTGCTGGGAGTGGCATCGATAAAAGGAGCTTTGAGAAATGGGCCTAAAAGCATCCGTGTAGACTGAAGACAGGAAACTTAACTATACAACAGACTGGCTGCGGACACGTCACTGAAGAATCTCTAGGAGCAGACCATGCCAGGTCCTGAAGGCAGACATTTCATCCTGGGGCAGTTGATGAGTTTCAGGAAGTGTCCACGTCCCTGCTGCCGGGGACCTGCACAGGCTGTGGCTGGATTCAAGTAATCCAGGATAGGCTGTTTCCATCTGCGAGGCCTATTCTTGATTACTTGTTTCTGGAGGCAGCCAATAGCCCACTGCGGAATCAGCCGGCTCCTGAGCTAGGTTAGGGCTGCGTCTGCTGAGCCAGTAGAAGCCTGGGGGGTCTAGCCAGGGCTAAGGGTTCCAGCCAGCTGACCTCAGAGGCTGGCATGGGTGGCTGGGCACTTTTCAGTGCTGTGTCAGTGAGAAGGTGGGCGGTGTGTCCACCCCGCCTTGTGGAGTCCCTCCAGCACCCCTTCTGCTCTGCCAGGTGTACGTGCTCAAGAGGCCGTACGTGGACGAGTTCCTGAGGCGAATGGGGGAGCTCTTTGAATGTGTTCTCTTCACTGCCAGCCTGGCCAAGGTACCTGGAGGGTAGGAGGGGGGAAAGAACAGAAACCAGTGTAATGAGCAGGGGTCCTCGGAATGCCCCAGGGGGACCAGCACTACCAATTAAGGCCTCTTTTCTCCACCCCAGTATGCCGACCCGGTGACAGACCTGCTGGACCGGTGTGGGGTGTTCCGTGCGCGCCTATTCCGCGAGTCCTGTGTGTTCCACCAAGGCTGCTATGTCAAGGACCTCAGCCGCCTGGGGAGGGATCTGAGGAAGACCCTCATCCTAGACAACTCACCTGCTTCGTACATCTTCCACCCAGAGAACGCAGTGAGTGGTCCAGACAGGCTTGCGTGGCTGTTGGAACTGTGGGCATGCCACCCCAGGGTCACCCAGCAGCCTATAGGGGTTCCTGGCAAGGAAGGGGAAAGAGCAGTCAGATGATGTCCCTTTTCTCTCCCCCAGGTACCTGTGCAGTCCTGGTTTGATGACATGGCAGATACCGAGTTGCTGAACCTGATCCCCATCTTTGAGGAGCTGAGTGGAACAGACGATGTCTATACCAGCCTCGGGCAGCTGCGGGCCCCTTAGCCTTCTGGCTTCCAAGCAACGGCCAGCCCCAGTAAGGGACTTTGCTACACTGTGCCTTTCTGATCAGCCTGACTGACCCGACCAAGAAGAAGCTGGAATGCCTCACCAAACCGGCTTGGAAGTAGTGAGAAATGATTGAAAAGAGCTTTAGGCAGTTTAGATGCAGAGTGGGCAAGTCAGACCTACGACGTCCAGAGCTGCCTTCTCCGAGTTGAGTTTTGGGGGTGAGAGAGAAAGAGAGAGCGAGACAGAGAGAGAGAGAGAGAGTGTGTGTGTGTGTGTGTGTGTGTGTGTGTGTGTGTGTGTGTGTGTGTGAACTGTGGCTGTGGATGTTCAGTGTTTCCATGAGGGAGAAGCGGAAAGATCAACCCTCTTCCCAAGTCAGTTGTCTCCTCCTGTCGTCCTGTGAGCCACCGAGCTTACAGGGATAAAGACTATTGTGGGCTTCGTTGCCAAACCATGGCCTTCCTCAGCGTCATAAGGCCTGTGCCAAGGAGAAAGGAGGGGCCGGAGGCCACCTTTGGATGCCCCAGACACACACCTTTCTGAAAATGTAAGTCCTGCCAGCTGCTTCAGACAACGATGCCATTCTGGGCGGATGAGAAGGTGTTGGCAGAAGCAGTCACGTGGCCCCAGGCCTGCACCTGTCTCTAGCTGAGTGCCTGCCGTGGGCCTTTTCTGTGTCTCCCCCAGGCTCTGGCACTGGGCCTGCCTTCCTCATTACCTAGCCATAGTCTTGCTCCCAAGGGGAAGGAGGTCTCCCTGCCCTGGAAGAGGACAGATAACTGAATTCCGTTCTTTTGACTCTTTTAAAATTCTCTTTCTAAAACATGGAGTGATGGGCCTGGTTTGTTTCTGGCGAAGCTGTGGTCAACCGAGAGGAATGTGGAAGGGCCTGGGATACAGGGAGTCATCAGTCTGCAAGCAGAAGGCGCATCCCCGCGCTCACGGGTCAGCTGAGCGGCTTGCGGAGAGTCTGCTCTTCAGGGATTCTATGCTGGTGCTGGCACAAGGACATTAGTCCCAAAGGCTGGGGAGGGGGGCTCTGCTGCCCCAACCCCTCCTGTTGTATCTTCCCTGGAGGCCTGTCCTGGCTGAGCCCTGTGGGTTCCAGATATAGCCTTCCTGACTATTGATCTTCCTCTCTAGAACCTCTTAAGAATTCCTTTTTCAGAACTGAGTAAGGGATGGGTGTCTTGTCACTAGTTTGCCAACCTAACGCACATACCTCCTGCCCCTGATAACAGGAGTGAGAGAGATCTCAAGACCTGTGCTCTGGGGGACTCTTACTTTCAAAGTGAATGCTTTATAAAAATTAGCCTCAGATCGGAAGTTTCCCTCAGGGTGGAAAAGCAAAAGGGGAAGTGCTGCTGTCATTGGGAGCACAAGGGGCTCCCCAAGAGAGCCCCACCTCAGCATCACTGCCTTAATCATGGGCTCCCCAGGGCTGGTTTCTCTCTCTCCATCTTCCTGAGCCGGTTCTTGCTTTCTCCACAGGCAGGTGTCAGAGCTTTTGTGAGTTGCTTCCGGTGTGGTTACCGCCCACTCAGGACTCAGACAATTGAGCTTTATAGTTTCCACACACTAGATCAGGCCTCAGGACCTAACCAGCTTCAAGACCAGGTGGTGGAGCTCGGTGTTCTGAGTGGCAGCCACTGGCATCTCCTAGCGATATACCACCATCTCTTCTGGTTCTAAGGCTTAGACACCTTGGCAGGGACAGAATCTCCAAACTCGTGCCATTTTTTTTTTCCCCAGCATCAGTTACGGTGCCTGTGGGTTTCCTGCCCCAGGTGATATGGAAGGGGTTCCTGGTGCTCGCCAGGAACATAAACTCCTAAAGGAGTCTGAGAGCTCAGTTGTGGTTAAGAAACCTAGCCCTGGTCTCGCTGCCATCCTGACTCTTCAGAGGGACCCATTTCCCAGGCCCACTGAGCTAGCCCTTGGCCCAGCCAAACTTTTCTAAGCAATAAGAAGCTTACCACTGAGTTTCAAGGGCCCTTTCTGCTCTCTTGGATCTCTGATGGTTTCCCATGTGGAGGAAGAGCCCTCGCCCACCCACTATCCTGTCAGGCTTGTCCAGGAACTTGGAATGTGATCCCTGACCAGAGCCCGTGATGACTTGGTGGGGGCATCACGGCAGCTTTGCCACGAGCCCCCACTTTCTAGGCCCCTCTGCCATCAGAGGCCCACCTGCCACCTGCAGTTTTCTCTGGAGAAGCCGTTGCTACTCCACTCTTCCCAAACCTAGACGGGTCTGTCCTTGTGTTCCAGTGCCAGCCAAAAGTCATACTTGCTGTCTGCTCACTGGCTCCCGGCTCTTGGGTGAGTGGTGCTTGTGAAGTGCTTCTCAGAAGACTCGGGCCAACTTGGCTTTTGGTGGACGGTAAGACTGCAGGGTAACCTGCTGTCTGTTCTAGGGCTCGCCACCAGCCCTCCCTACCGCAGAGTGGTCTTCGAGAGTCAGTAGGCCACCAGCTATGGTGGCAACACCAACTCAAGCCATGCTAGGAATTTTGCCCACCTTCCAGGTGCAGCTCTTTTAAGGTGCCTCTTCAGGGACACAGTGTGTCTCTCTGATTGGGCTTCTAAGTCAAAAGCCTCATGTTTGTGTCCCTCTTATAGGGGGAGCTTTGGACACAGGACCAGTTTGGTAAAGGGCCGGGTCAGGGTTTCCACTCTGCACATTGTAGAGGGGACACTGTAGGCCCTTAGGTCCCTTTCTAGAGAAGTTGAGGGAATTTGCCTTCATGTAACCTGGGACCTTCTGTTTTGCTCCCTCTTGCTCCCAAAGATTTTTGTGTAAATGTACCCGCCTCCCCGTTCTCCCTCCCCAGGAGCAGCGACCCAGAGAAGCTTCTTTGACTAAAAGCATGGGAGTCTCAAGAAGTCATTTCCTGGGAACCCCCTGCCCTGCTCCCGGGTCTCGTTAGCAGGACAGCCCACACGTGGCTCTTCTGCATCAGTTAACCAGCCTGGTTAAGAGGATGAGGATGGTAGGCCCATTTTCTCCCTCGGGCCTTTTGTGGGCATTTTACTCATGTCTGTCCTTCGGTTATCTTTTTTTCTTTTTCTTCCTTTTTTTTTTTTTTTTTTTTTTTTGACAGGGTCTTGTGTATCCCACCCAGGCTGGCCTCAAATTTACTGTATAGCTGAGGATGACTTTGAACTTGGATCCTCCTGCCTATACTTCCAGAGTGCTAGTTACAGGGGCACCGTCGTGCCCTGCTCATTCATGCTGGGGATGGATCCCAAGCAAGCACTCTACCCTGTTTTTCATTTTTGTAAACACCAGTAAATATCTAAATGTTTAACCAGGGGAGAGGTCACTGATCTAGCCAAATGACCCACTCCTTTAGTGTGGGGCCTGCCCCTGCAGCCTTCCCCTTGGGCTGGTAAACTTTGCCTGTAATTACCCGACTTTTGCCTGTTTTCCCTTTCAAGATGCCATTTGGAGGGGAAGGGTCCACTTCCCACTGTGACTGGGCTATGGGATTCTGACTACCTTGCTTCATGATTTGATAAATTTGTTGTATTCAAAAACTTGAAATGTAGGACGCCATTAAGTGTCTGTTTATATTTTTGGAATATTTGTATTACTTACCGTTAATTAATAAAAGCTGGTTTTAAAAGCTGTCCAAGAGTGGGAGCTGCTTCTTGCCCTGCCCATGTGCAAGGGGCACTCTGTAGGGATTCTCCTTCCCTTACAACCCCTGTGACACCGAATCCAAAGAACTGGACAGAACAAGCACTGGGCTTCTGGTCAAGGTTACAGACACCTGACTACATTAGCTCTTCCGATGCAGAACCAACTCCATCGTCCCTAGGTGCTTAACAAGCAGATGTCTATCTAATGTGTCCTATTGACCTGGGCATGAGTTGGAGGAGAAGTGGAGTCTTGATTCTCCTTGCTTATCCCTGAAACCACTGAAATGCGTGGTCCAAGCATGGTTCCTGGCACACAGTGGGCACTCAAATGCTGATTGGGTTGAAGGATGACTGGTAGAGACCCCAAGAAACAAAACCCTCCTGACCCATCTTCCAGACTTCTCTCCCTCTGAGGCCCAGAAGCTTCTCGGGGAGGCCCGGTCAGTCTACAGTGGGCAGCTCCAGCCAGTCTCCTTTCATCAGCATAATGCATTCATAGTGACAATATGGCAAATTTCATATCCTCCATCCCTCTTCCTTGCATTATTGATGGGCTGTGCACTTTAAAAAAAATCAATAGAGGAGGGTGTGGAGCTAGAGTTTAGCCTTTAAAAGTCTGCCCTCCTTGTTTTTGCTGTTTTGAATAGGAACAGATAAAGCTTTCCCTCTGGTTTGAATAAGTCAAGCCCGGGGCTAGGCTGGCCATGATTGGCCAGAGCTAGGAAAATGTGGTTACGATGCAAACACAAGCAAATATATAACCCAGTGTCTGCAGCCATTGCTGAGCCAAGCCTGTGGGAACTGGAGCGTCCTGCCTTAGGGTAGCTGGCCTCTTACCTCACCTGCAGCTTCTTGTGAAAAAACTGAAACCTGGAGAGAAGGCAAGGTAAGACCTCTTACTTATGGGTGCTTTTCATACGACAATCCCCAGTGAGGCAGAAAGGAAAGGAAGAGGAACTGGAAATTCTTTAGGGTTTTTGTCTTCTGGGATGCAGCTTTTGAAAAGATTAAACCAGGAGTTTGTGACCAGTTTTATAAACTTTTTATGAAGGTCTCCTTTAGAATAGAGGGGGCGCATTTTCAAGAGGGAAGGAGGACAAGACCCCTCTCATCTGTTCCTCAGGACGTGGGGCAAAGAGAAATTTAAACAAGCTTCCTGAGCTGGGGTGCCATCCACAGGGGCATCACTCCGAGATTAAAAACTTCTGGTGTGAACCTGGAATTTTGAAACAATATCCCATGTCCATTGTGGGACCCTCTCAGGATGATGATAATACACAGGACTTGAGGAAGAGACCAGAAACCCAGCCTTGGGGGACCTCAGTGTTACAGATGGAATTGGGCTTTCTGGGTGTGGCAGCTCCTACTCTTGGAGCTCCCTCAAGATTCTGAAAGCCCTACTGGGCAGTGACACCCTGTTGGGGCTCCAACACTCGGCGCCATCGCCAGTTACTTGGGCTTCTATCAGGTTAACCCGGCAATCTGTTGGTCCTAGTCCTCCTGCCCCAGGCTGACTCATGCATTTGACTAAAGAAAAGCTGAACAAATAATTTGCTGGTGATTCTGAGCAGCCCAGGGCGGGGCTGCACAAGTTATCAAATTAAATCCTCAAACACCAGCTGTTCCCTACCGTGCCTCTGCTTTTGTCCACCAGTAACTGTGCACAAAGGGACTTGGCTTTTTTGGTGGTTCTTTTGTTTTTTGCCAAACTCTTACTAGATAATGGTATATGTTCTCTCAACTGGGTTTCATCCATGGAAGCTCAAAAAAAAAAAAAAAAGAATGCTCAGACATGCTCTTTTTTTAAAGGTGCAGGGCAGTGTTAAGAGTCCAGGTCCTCAGATCTGCTAGGCAAAATGGCCTACCATTTGAGCTACACCCATCCCAGACACGCTCCTTTCAACAAGCCCAGTATACCGCCAAACAGCTGTCCTGTGCATAAATTCATAAATCCACCAATCCCTTCTTCCTCTTTGCCTCTTAGGAGAAACTAGTCTAGCATTCATTAGTTACTTTTTCTTCTCAATATTTTACTTATTGTTGGAAGGAGGGAGGGAAGGAGAGAGAAGGTGTATCGTGCCACACAAGGTTAGTGTGAGGTCAGAGGACAACTTTCCCAAGTTGGTGCTCTCCGACCATCGTGTGGACTCCAGGGTTCAAACTCAAGTCACCAAGTTTCCCTGCTGAGCCATCTCACCAGCCCTTCGTTAGCTGTTCATAACGGACTAAACTGAGAGCAGGAATTACTGAAAGAGCAAGTACATACAGTTTGGAGGTGACCTTGGACCTGCCATGTTCGGGCCTGTGGAGAGTTAAGTTTTCCAAGAGTAACGCTTTCCAGAGAAAACAAGGGTCTCCTTGTGAGGAGAAGGAAGCCATCTACCTATAGATGCCCACAGCCCCTCGCTGGCATCCTGAGCCCTTTGTCCCAGGACCTGCCATTTCGCTTTCCCTTTCTTCTGCAAGACCCAGTGGATATATTTACCATGATTTAAAAAAACAAACAAGGGCTGGAGAGATGGTTCAGGGGTTAAGACTCTGCCTTGCAAGCAGAAGGTCCTGAGTTCCTATCCCAGGTCCCACGTAAAAAACACCAGATGGAAATGGTGGTGGGGAGGGGGCTGTACTTTTGGCTCTGATGGGCGGAGCCTGGGAGATCCCAAAGCGAAGCAAGGAAATAGAAGCAATCCAGGATAATTCCCGAAATCATCCTTGGTCCTCCACAGGGACACACACACACTAAATAAATAAATACACATATTAAACAGGTAGGGTGACTGTGAAAACCTTCCAAGCAAGTTGCTGGGAAGACTTCGATGAATAAGAGGGAAAGAAACTTCTGTTTAAAAAAAAAAAAAATTTTGGGCTGAGGTTTCTGTTCACAGCAGCTGAAAATATGGCAGTGCGCAGTAGTGGCTAAAAACACAGGTTTTCAAGTCAGCTGCAACAGGTACCCTATAGAAAGCTGGGTCTGGCGGTACAAGCCTGTTCTCCAGCCTTTGGAAGGTTGAGGCCGAAAGAATTTAAGGCCAGCCTAGGCTACACAGCCAGATCCTATTTCTAAATAAATAAATATATAATCAGATAGATTCCACACTAGTGTGTGCCCTGAGTTCTTCTCTCAATCTCATCTGTAATACGGGTCACATGAAAACACATAGCCACTGTCGGGGAATTGAGTGAGATAATGTGTGCAAAGCGCATCGGCACAGGGCTTCATGTTCATCACCCGCTTCAAGACATGCACACTGGGGCTAGCGCTCTCAGCCGAAGAAGCACCGGGCAGGAAGCAGGACTTGGGACTGGGGACAGCCTGCCAGGCTCCCATGTGGACTTGGACACGGACACGTCATTCCCCTGCCATAGTGCTACAGTGTGGTGATGCGCCACAAGGATGCACAGCAGAACGGGAAGTCTCTAGGGAAAATGGTGGGTCCCCAACCGCTGCAAGGGGCGTCACCTCTGGCTCTGATGTTTCAGTTCTGGGAGGACCAGCGCTATGTCTCTGAGCGGCGCCTTCAGGGCTGTGGGTAACGACCCTGGGATCATCACGTGGAGAATCGAGGTGAGCTGCGCAGGAGGCACGCCCCCTGCTGACCGCGGGCGGCTGAGCCTGGAGCTTGGAGGGGCAGCGTGGAGGGAAGCACAGGCTTTCCCAGCCTTGGGGGGGGCAAGGCAGGAAGGTGGCGAGCACAAGCAATTCTCCTAGCCCTAGAAAGCAGGGCGCCAAGCAGAAGCGAGCTTGTCCTTTATCTAACCATCCACTCTGTGAGTCTGCATTTCCAGTAAATGTCTTGGCAGGATGGGTCCCCTCCCAGGAGACTCCTGGCTCTCGGTCAGAGAAATGGAATGTACCATCTTCAGAACACTGCTTTCGTCCAGGGCGAGGCCCGTGCTGCACTTGGGGAGGGTATTCATCCTTTCACCTCAGGGCTTGGTTCCTTCTGGGTGGCTCTGAGGTTGGCCTGGGTCACCTGCCAGACATGAGGACACACCCCCCTACCTCCAATCAGTTGCATAAATACCACAGGGAACAAACACCTCCCTTCACCCTCCTCATTCAAAAGAGGGAGTCGCAGCTCTGGATAAGCCAAGGCCAGCTTGTGCGAGGTCCAGACCGCCTCCTGTGTTCTCAGGCTCCACCGTCACTTAAAAATAAAATAGGTACTAAAATGGGTTTCCAAAAAATATCACTCGTGACTACATAGAATACGCACACAAGCAGGATGCAGGTTTATCTCATTTATAGATCACACTCGCCTGGCAGTGGAGAGCCACAATCACAAACATGGTTTTCCCGGAGTTGGCCTCATTGTGTGATGGAGAACTGTGTTCCTGCTTTCCCCTGGGGAAGGGAGGGGAAGAGAAGTGAGGGTCACTCACACCTGAGACTGTGTGACTGGGGACAGGCAGAACATGCAGAGACAAATCTGCACTCTGAACCAGACTCTGCATATGGGACCCTTGGAGTGCAGCTGCATTCCACTAGCATGCTCTACTGCCATCGCCCTTCTTGGCTGCACAGGCTTGGGGCTTTCCTTCAGGACAGCCTGGCCGCCCAGATGATCAGAGTCCAGAGAAGAGAAAGGTGTGTCCAGAGGAAGGTGTGTTTTACTTAACAGGGACATTCGATTGATTCCTTTTCCCTGCCATGGGCTGCAGGGAGCTCAAGCAAGGTTCTCCAGGATACAGGAGATGAGATCAAGTGGAGTACTAGGTTAGAGGAGGGAAACTACAACAGGACCCAGACCCAGGGTGATGCAGGCAGTTCCCAAAAACTAGAGCAGTGGCTGCATAAATCCTGTGCTGGCTGCCCATCATATATGGTGTGTATGGGATGGGGTGGGAGGGGAGGGGACTTCCCTACATCTCCCCTACCACCTGGACCAAAGAACAGTGGAGAGGGAGGCTGCAGGGGAGGAAAGAGGGAGGGAGTGCAACTGTATATATTCTTTGTCCTTCCAGAAAATGGAGCTGGCGCTGGTGCCCCTGAGTGCCCATGGCAATTTCTATGAGGGGGACTGCTACATCGTCCTGTCGGTGAGCATGAGCCCTGTGTTCCCGGGCCTTCTTCCCTGAGGGCCAGTCCAGTCCCTGGCTCTGTGGAGAGCTCTGGTAGTGAGGGAAGAAGGGGATTCCGGTGGGTGTCTTTCTCTTGCCATGCAGAGCATGCCTCAGGTCTGACTGTACAAGGCTGGAGGCTGTCCTCGCATCAGAGAGTAGGTGTGAGACGCTGTCTGGACATCCACAAGTCGCCTGTCAGTAGCACTTCGCCCTCCCAGAGCCCCACATGTGGAGGTATAGAGAAAGGTCAGACAAGTAGAAGGCCTGTCTCTGACCTGGAAATCCTCACTGTATGATAGATATGGATGGTAATGCCGGCACTCGGGAGGCTGAGGGAGGAGGATCATGATTCCCAAACCAGCCTGGACTTGAGGGAAAGACCTGTGGTATAAAAACCGGGTACAGTGGCACACTCTTATAATCCCAGCACTTGGGAGGCGAAGCAAGAAGATCAGGAATTCAACACCAGGCTGGGCTACATGAGACCCAAACCAAAAGAAAAAAAAAAAAAGTGTTCATAACAGTGGAGAAAACACCACCCTACTTGGTAGTGTAGGTACAACTGCAAATGTATGGGTCAGCTATGCAGCTGCAGGGACCTGTATGCTGAGTCCAAGTCCCAAGCTGGGCAAAGATTCCCTTCTGCTCTCCACTTACTTAGGGGCCATTAGGCTGTTAACTTTCCCAAATATAGGACAAAATTGAGGCTGGCAAAGTTTGAGCCTCCACAACAGGTTCATACGCGGGTTTGGGCCGCCCATGTCAGGCTAGAGATATGATCTTGCCCTGTGCTGTGAGCTGGATTCTTACCTGACTTCTGACTGCATCCTAGACCCGAAGAGTAGGCAACCTGCTCGCCCAAAACATTCACTTCTGGATTGGGAAGGACTCATCCCAGGATGAGCAGAGCTGCGCGGCCATTTACACCACGCAGCTGGATGACTACCTGGGAGGCAGCCCCGTGCAACATCGCGAAGTCCAGTACCACGAGTCCGACACCTTCCGTGGCTACTTCAAGCAGGGTATCATGTGAGTAGTGATGGACAGATTTGGAAGCCTCCAGAAGGCAAGACCTGCAGGGCCAACACACATATGAAGAAAATCTCTGGAGAGACACAGCGTCAAACAAAAATATCTCTCACATCTATCAGAGCAGCACAAATTACATAGGGAATGATGCCAAATGCTGGTCGGGATGTGGGGAACCGGAGCCTCACTGCCTGCTACTGGGAGTGAGGACTGGCACTGCATTCTGAAACTACCACTAATGCGAATTCTATTTCCATGTATACAACTCAAAATAAAAGTCCTCTCATACCCATGTTCATAAAGGCCCATGTAACAGTTGGTGCGAAGCTATGGGTAATGTAGATAGCCCCCACATACGAACACACACTGAGATACATGCCAACTTAAATTTCACAAGACCAGTGTGCACAAGCAACTGGACACATTTTACTGGAATGAAAGAAGGGATGTTAAACTGTCAGAATGGAAGCCATAGCAGAATGAGAATTGGAAGGGGAGAACACAAGTGCAAGGGAACGTCCAGGCATTTAACAGAAGAGGGCCTGAAAGGTCAATAGGGATTATGTTGCATCCCAGGGGAGCTTAAGCTCAAAACTTTGCTTTTAAGATGGGAATCAAAGCAGGAGCAGGGTGTGATAGTTCATAGCTATAATCTCAGCATTTGGGATTGAAGGATTTAGGATTGGAAGTTTGAAGCTAGCCTAGGTTACATGAGGGCCTATTTAAAAAAATCAAAAGCAAAAAATGGGAGAATGAAATATATATAGAGAGAAACAGACACAGAGAAGGAGAGAGAAAGAGAGAGAAAGAAAAAGAGGGAGGGAGGAAGGGAGGAAGTCTTTTTGGCTTAAGATGTCAAAGGAAAAAGAGAGAGAGAGAGAGAAGTCCTATGAGCTCCAAAATTCTAGGCTACCTTTTCAGATTGTCACGGATCAGTCGTCTTTGCACAGTGTAGGATGCCGTAGGAAGGCTGATTCCTGGGGTAGCCATCTGAAGGCTGTAGCAATCTTAAAATTTCTGGCTCTGCCTTACTTGTGTTCCTCTCTGTGTTGCACACTGATATTCAGACAGTTCTAGCAGCAGGGTCAATATTACTGATGTTCTGTCTGCCTGGAGCACTATTCCTTTAGCATCTAAACTAAAGTGTCACTTATGAGAAGACAGTCCTGACCTGAGGGGGCTGCAGCTACGGTAATCTGCACTTACTTATCCATATGGACAGAGCTGCCCCAGGTAATCACAAGAGTCCCCACCCCTTGAACGTATCTCATAGCAGATGCCCAACAAATAACTAAATGAATCTCTCCTCAGTTATAAAAAGGGGGGTGTGGCCTCTGGGATGAAGCATGTGGAGACCAACAGCTACGACACGAAGCGGCTGCTCCATGTGAAGGGAAAGAGAAACGTCAGAGCCACTGAGGTACCGTCCACTGACTGTCCTGGGCCAGTACGCCTCCCCTAGCTCCTAAGAAGTCCCTGAACAACGCGACCCCTCCCACAGGTGGAAATGAGCTGGGACAGTTTTAACCGTGGTGATGTGTTCTTGCTGGACCTTGGGAAGGTTATCATCCAGTGGAATGGCCCAGAAAGCAACAGTGGCGAGCGCCTGAAGGTCTGGCTTCCTCTTTCCCTCAGCCCTTCTCCTCCCAAGGCCAGATGTTGGGGCGCTGGGCTGTCTTGAGTACCTTTTCCTTTTTCCTTCCATGCTGGCTGATCCCTAATTCCAAGGTGGACCCCTGCTTTACTTTGAGTACATCTGTCTCACAGACAGGCCAGGGATGTGAGTCACTCCCTAGGGCTCCTCAGTGTCAGAGTAGCTCTGGGGTCTGGGAAAGCCATGGGGAAGAACGGGGTACTGAGCAGGCGTGCCGAAGGCTCCCCTTGGGCTTCTTGGACAGGCTATGCTTCTGGCAAAGGACATCCGGGACAGGGAACGAGGGGGCCGTGCTGACATTGGAGTGATCGAGGGAGACAAGGAGGCAGCCAGCCCAGAGCTAATGAAGGTCCTTCAGGATACTCTTGGCCGACGGTCAATCATCAAGCCTGCGGTTCCTGATGAGATCATAGATCAACAGCAGAAATCAAATGTCATGTTGTATCAGTAAGTACCTAAACCTGGCTGCTGGCTGCAAGCTGGGTTCAGGGACGTGTCACCTAGAAAACCCATCTTCTTGTTTTGGGTGCAAGGCATCTGGCTTTGTTCTCAGTCCATCCTTTTTAACTCAGAAACCCACTCTAGAAGAGGCGGCTCTATTTTTTTCTCTTTCAGAAAGCCTCGCTTATTTCCTATACTCTGTGTATTCATGCCCATGAATGTTAAAGGAATAAAACTTGAGACAGAGATACACGGAAGTCTCTTCCAGAGAAGAGAGTAAACATTCCTGTCTACATCCAAGCCATGTCTGTCTTAAGATGTCAAACCCGGGGCTGGAGAGGTGGCTCAGGGGTTAAGCCTCTGCCTTGCAGGCGGAAGGTCCTGAGTTCAGATCCTAGATCCCATGTATAGATGCCAGGCAGAAGCAGGGGCGGCCTGCGTTTCTGGTCCTGGTAGGGACCTGTGAATCCCGAGACAGAGTAAACAAGGAGGAAGTCGAGGCGGTCCATGGTGGTTCCCAAATTCGTCCGTGGTTCTACACATACACACTTACATATACACACATACATACACACACGCGCACACGTGCATACGCGCACAATTGAATAAATAATAAATAAAAAAATTTAAAAAAACAGATGTCGAACTCTACCTAGAAAGTCCATGCTAAAACATCGAGTTATCTTAGAATGCTTTGAGGCAGAAGTTGCAGGCTAACCTATCTCTTCAGCGTCTCAGACTCGGCTGGACAGCTGGCAGTCACAGAAGTGGCAACGAGGCCTCTGGTCCAGGACTTACTGAACCATGATGTAAGTAGAGCTGAAGGAGCCTTAGTTTGGGGAAACCAGACACGGCTTCAAACTCAAAACTTGGACCACATCTTTCCTCTGTCTTAAGTGGAAGTAACTGTATTTATCCCTGACTGCTTCAGGACTGCTATATTCTGGACCAAAGTGGAGCCAAAATCTACGTGTGGAAAGGCAGAGGAGCTACAAAGATTGAGAAGCAGGCAGCCATGTCCAAAGCCCTGGTAGGAGCCACACATGTACAATATGACCCAGATAATCCTACCAGCATGACTGCAGATGTGTGCTGAGGGCTGTGGTACACATGTGAATTCAAAGTCATATAGACAAACCAGGATTCAGATGCACATGCTCAGAACAAAACCAACGAATACCTCAGAGCATCAGTTGTCCAGACCTAACAAGGGCAATATCTATCTCCTGGGATTACTATGTTAAGACCCTCTCTAAAGTACTCAGAACAATACTTGGTACACAGTACCTGTCCTACAAATGCTGTTATTAGTGAAGAGGGTATTTTTGGTATTCATGAAAATCCAGAAAATGACCCGAGTAAGATCACTTAAAAGCAGTGAGTGCTGGGGAGATGGCTTGGGAGTTAAAGCCTTGCCTTGCAAGCAAAAAGACCTAAGTTCAGATCCCAGATCTCACGTAAAGATGATGGGCAGATATAGTGGTACCTGTAATTCTGGCCCTGGAGACCCTAGAACAAAGCAATAAGGAAGTAGAATAATCCAGGATGATTCCTGATGTGGCCCTTGGGCCTCTACAGGCACACACACTAAAGTGCCCTCTTACACACACACACACACACAATCAATAAGTGAGTAAATGATTATAATATAAAGTTGAGTTGCCTAAAGGCACAGCATAGAATATCTTGCAAAATCAAATAATAGTCATGATGATCATGGCATGAGAGATGTCAAATGTTCTTCTCAGTCATTTTTGGAGGAATAAGTTGGTACTTGGACAGAAATACATTAGAATTTGACCCTAATGCCCAGGGCAGAGTGGGAGGTGGGGAATCCTACCAACTGGCTTCAAATGAGTGAACTAGCAGACACACAAAGAACTCAACATTTTCCCTGACTGACCAACCTGCTTTTGTATGGGGCACGGGGACACAGGACTTCATCAAGATGAAGGGCTACCCCAGCAGCACCAATGTGGAGACCGTTAACGATGGTGCTGAGTCGGCCATGTTCAAGCAACTGTTCCAGAAATGGTCAGTGAAGGACCAGGCCACAGGCCTGGGAAAAACATTCAGCATTGGCAAAATCGGTGAGTCTGCCCCCAGAGCAGACTCTTCCCCTGGGATTCCAGAGAAGGCGCGGGTGCTTCTTGCTCACTTAACTTTCCCAAACTCCTCTCCAGCTAAAGTTTTCCAGGACAAGTTTGATGTGACTCTACTACACACCAAGCCAGAGATGGCTGCCCAGGAAAGAATGGTGGATGACGGCAACGGGAAAGTCGAGGTGAGCTGCTCCTGCCGCAGAGGAAGGCGGCCCGTCTGCTTGACTTTCCTTTCTGGGTATCTCGCTACCCTTTAAGAATCTTAGACTTGGCAGTTCCCTACCATGCTTTGGAGGAGGTAAGAGGCATTCCCCTCAGTAGGACCACCTGGCAGACATACTCGAATCATGGCGAGTCTGCAAAGACCCAGCTCCCTGACAGGAGGCACCAGTGTGATAGTGTGATAGTGAGACATTCCCCCCTCCCTAGCCTCAAGACTCACATCCTTCAAATGTGATGCGCTTCACACTGGTGGGGAAGACTCAGAGAAGGAAAGAGGAGTCAGGGTTGGTCTTGGCACCTCAGCCCCCTGGGTTCTTAGGCCAACATGGCCCAGTTTCCTTCAAGTGGCATGATCTGGGGAACCGTATCTCCTTCTGTGTCCAGGTCTGGAGAATTGAGAACCTGGACCTGGTGCCCGTGGATCATCAGTGGCACGGCTTCTTCTATGGGGGAGACTGCTATCTGGTCCTCTACACATACGAGGTGAACAGGAAGCCTCATTACATCTTGTACATCTGGCAGGTAGGCCGGGCACGAGCTCTCGATTCTGGATCTACATGTTTCTCTGACCTCTAGATTGGGGTCCATCACTCCCTCTCACCACCGCAGGGTCGCCACGCCTCGCAGGATGAGCTGGCAGCCTCCGCCTATCAGGCCGTGGAGGTGGATCGACAGTTTGATGGGGCCCCTGTGCAGGTCCGGGTGAGCATGGGGAAGGAGCCACGCCACTTCATGACCATCTTCAAGGGGAAACTGGTCATCTATGAGGTGAGAACCTGGAGACAATGATATCCCAAGAAGAAAGTCACAAAACTAACTGGGACCAAGAGAGAGGCAAGGAGGGTGAGATGGGAAATGAAGCTTAGCTTAGACTGAGACGCTCCAGGGACTCCAAATACCTAGAGCATTAAGTCCAAACCACAGTCTGGACAATGCGTATGGCCTGAGACACGTTACCTGTGTGGAGTAGCCTCAGATCCCCACCTTGTACCCTCGTAACATTGTCCTGCCTCCCCACCACCCAAACATGTCCCTCTTCAGGTCCAAGGCCTACTTCTAGGGAGCCCAGCGAAGGCTCTGGCGGGTAATACATAAAGTCACATGCTAGATTTTATACAAGTCTGGAGCCAAGTCTGATTTCTGGCATCTATAAAGCCAAGTTTCTACATCTTGGTTTCGTCTCTCCTATGGAATAATCACATCTACTTCACAGAGTTATTCTAAGGGCCAATGAAGTTGTGTAAGGCCTCAGTCCCAGTCTTCCCTCATACTTTTTCCAGGAAATACAGGAGGTCCTAAAGGGGAGGGAATGGTGTCAAATACGTCCACGTTCCACAACAGCCATCCTAGTGCTCTGTGGGGCTCTATAGTTCTGGCCTGTTTTTCTTCTCTCTAGGGTGGGACTTCCAGGAAGGGAAATGCTGAGCCTGACCCTCCAGTAAGACTCTTCCAGATCCAAGGAAATGACAAATCTAACACCAAAGCAGTGGAGGTTCCGGCCTTTGCCTCCTCCCTAAACTCCAATGATGTCTTTCTTCTTCGGACCCAAGCGGAACACTACCTGTGGTATGGCAAGGTAGGACGGTAGGGCCCTGGGACCCACTCTGTGCCTAGATCCCATGCTCTGTTCTGTCAGCCAGTCCAAAGGAACTAAAGAGTAGATTGTCACAGTCCTCAAAAAGGGGAGCTTTTTCTTAAAAAAATCAGATTCCCCACAATCTGGATTCCACTGGAGGTTCGCAGATACTCTGCTCATCCCCAGGAGACACGCATGCTGCTGTCGGCCTTTCCCATAACAAGACACGTGCTAACAAGGAGAAAAACACGAAACTATGATGCCATTACCTCACAGGGCATTAGTGCCTTAGAAAGCACGAACAGTATCTTATACAAGAGAATTAAAGGTCAAGCATAGAGATACATCCCTGTACTCACAGCACTGGGAAGGCTGTGGTAAGGGAGAGCGTAAGTCTGAGGCCAGTCTGCCTGCTTCAGCAGTGTAGTGAGACTCTACCTTAAAAGATCAAAAAGCTGAGAAGGGGATAGGTGGACAGGCTCATGGTGGCATGGGCCTGCAGTTCTAGCTACCTGGACGCTGACGCAGAAAGATCTCAAGTTTCAAGGCAGCTTACGCTGCATGGTAAGACTCCATCTAAAGAAAGAGAGAAAGGGGGAGAGAGAGAAAGGGAGGGAGGGAGGGAGGAGAAAGAAGAGGGAGGGAGATGAGACAGACAATTGGCTAAGCAAGTATTCAACATCATTAAGTATTAGAGAATGCAAATTAGAGCTTTAATGAGGCATTATATAGCTAGAAGGATGTCTAAAACATGAACAACACAAAATATGCTCAAGGATGCAGACCAACAGAAAGAACCAACAGTCCACACATGACTGGTATAGATACAAGATGATACAGCAGTTTAACACTTTCTTATAAAATTAAACGCGTACTTAATTATTATCTACTAGCTGTATTCCTGAATACTCACAGAAGCAAAATTAAAAACTATCTTTAAACAAAGGCTATATACAACTTACTGCAGTGAGACTTGTCCTTACCAGACCTGCATGATGACTGACACACCAACATGCCCTCAATAGACTGTGGAGGAATTCAAGAGAGATAAGAACATACAGTGGAAACCTTAGGGACTAGAGCTGGGGGAGTGAAGGGAAATGCCTCTATTAGTGGGGTGACCCAAAGAAGGGCAACTTGGTATGTCACAGAAGCCTGAACCTCCACAACAGTAGACAAGCCAGAGGGAACCCTGGGGTCCATCGAAGCAGACAGGCAGGATGGTGGAGGGAGTAGGACGGTCTGATGAAGGGAAAGGAGGGGAATGGGAGAGAGAGGGGATGGAGGGAAGCAGAGATAAGTACTCGATATGCTTGTAAAACTAGAAAAAAAATGTAAAAGGCTACATACAAATGTTACTCTTAATCCTTCCAAAGTCCAGCTACGGGTGTGCCCACACAATGAACTACTACAAAAATAAGAAGGAATGAATCACTGATGCACACTAACCAGGAAAGTCTGTAGCTCATGCTGAGTGAGAGAATCCAGACACTCAAAGCTCCACGTATCAATCTGGAAAAGGCAAAGCTATCAGCTTAGTGGCTTCCAGAGACGAACATGTAGGGCTTGGCTTCAAAGGGGTAGTCTCTAGTGCTCTTAGAGAAGAAGACAACATAATCTTGTGAAGTTGTAGGCCAAACAGTTTTACTGTATAACTTAGATTCTCTAAATACAGGGGACAGAGGACAAACGCTTGTCCAGCATGTGGAAAACTCTACTTCAACCCTCCAGGATCAACACCTCAAAATAAATATTTAAACATCAGGTGCTTGTTGAAGCTGAAACAATGGTTGACTCTTGTCAACATCCAGCAAGATTTTGGAGTAGAGTTGCCAGGCATCCTGGCGGAGGCGGGTGGAACCCCGTGCGCTCAGGCCACCCAGGGCCACATACTGTAGTGTTCCTCGCCAGTAGGCTCTTCCTTCTCTTCTTCTCAGCCCTAGCAGCCTCGCTCTCCCCACCCCAGGCACTGTGGCTCAGTAGCTGAGCCAGATTCCAGCCTCAGAGGCTTGGCTTGCCCTGTCAGTGGCACCAGCCCACGAGTCATCTGTGTTCTCCTTGTCCCGCTAGGGGTCAAGCGGGGATGAACGAGCAATGGCTAAGGAGCTGGCTGGGCTTCTCTGTGACGGCAAGGAAGATACCGTGGCCGAGGGCCAGGAGTCAGCTGAGTTCTGGGACCTACTTGGAGGGAAAACGCCCTATGCCAATGACAAAAGGTGGGTGGACGTGGCAGCCCCTCTGCTGGGCTCCCCCTGCCTACAAGCTGTGACCTGCATGAGACCCAAGATACTTTTTTAAAAAAATAATTTAAAAAAACAGAAAGAAAAAAAAAGTGATCTCCAAGCCTCTAAATGACTATTTTGCAGACTACAGCAGGAAATCCTGGATGTCCAGTCCCGGCTCTTTGAATGTTCTAATAAGACCGGTCGGTTCCTTGTCACCGAAGTCACGGACTTCACCCAAGATGACCTGAACCCAGGGGATGTGATGCTCCTGGACACCTGGGACCAGGTAAGACGCAGCCACAGAGCTCAGAATGGATGGCTAAGATACCCACAGTTTAGGATTCTTATGCGCAGTTATCGCCACCCAGAAAGAACCAAGGCTGGTCCTGTGCCAGCCCCAAGTTAGACACCTGCCAGTAGTCGCTGATGGAAGGGCCTGCTTTATACCATGGTCAGAAAAGAACAATGTTTAAAACTCACCATCCTTGGGGCTAAAAGGATAGTGGAGCTTCTAAAGTGCTTGCCATGCAAATATAAAGCCCTTGAATTTGATTCCCAGCATCCACATAGAAAGCTGGGTGTATAATAACAATGAAAAGCTGGACACATTTGTAATTCCAGCACTGGAGACAGGAGAGACAGGTGGATTCCTGAGTTCACTGGCCATTCAGCTCCACCTTATTGGTGACCATTTGACCATCATACATTTGAGCACAAAACCTACCTCACCAGCCTTAATTCAGCACAGGGGCACCTGCTTATAATCCCAGCATTTGGAAGACGGAGTCAGAGGATCCCAAGTTGGAGGCAGCCTGGGCTACACAGTGAGACCCAGTCACAAAGCCTAAACAAATGAACTCAGTTCTCTGGGAATTTTCCTATCTTGCTTTAGAAAGCAAAGTATATCATATCCTGCCCTTCTTCATTTTAGGAAAGCAAAAGGTTCCAAATCAAGAAAATGTAAGTCTTTTAAGGAACATTTGAATGGGATGCCCCCACAAGGCAGTTTCTTTAGACCAACTTAGGAAACATACCCAGTACCTCCTTCCATGCTAGCTGAGATGCTACATGGATGTCACTAAGGTGAAGGGCCCAAGTTTTCAGGTCTTACTGGCTATGGGAGGAGCCTGGCAGAGAAACATGAGTGCATTGTGATGAAGCATATTAGATGCGCCACAGAAGCACAAATACAGGGTGTCCAGCACTTAGGAGACTTCCTGGAGATGACTCAGAGGATGAGTAGGTATTAACTGGAAGAGAAGGATGTGGAAGGCCTGTGGAGCAAAAGGAACAGCACCCAGAAAAGTAAAACATGTAATATTATCAGAGGGTAAGATAAGCCAGGCTTAGTGGCTTGGGTCTGCAATTCCAATATCTGGGAGGCTAGAGCAGGATGCTATGAGTTTGAGGCTAACATGAGA
This sequence comes from Typhlomys cinereus, assembly GCA_023101885.1. Taxonomy (NCBI): domain Eukaryota; kingdom Metazoa; phylum Chordata; class Mammalia; order Rodentia; family Platacanthomyidae; genus Typhlomys; species Typhlomys cinereus. The sequence continues at coordinate 6,817,215 of JALPQD010000090.1, read as the reverse complement.
CATGGAATGAAAGTTGAGTTCTAGGCCAGCCTGAGACCCCATCTCAAAAATAAGTAATAGGTAAATGAAAGTTAAAAAGGTACCACAAGAAGTGGCCCCCTTTGGTCATCGCTCACTCACCCTTTCAAGTGCTACACTTTATTCTGTAATAAGCTGTTATCTCCTACACTCTTATCTTTATACTAATGCAAACTAAAATCACCTCAAAGGAGAGGAAGAGAGGAAGTAGGTATGGGCCTGACCTACCATGTCAAGGAAGAGTTGCAGCGGGCTGCCCGTGGACAGTGCAATAGGGAGAGAGCTATGGTGACAGGTTTAACACCTGCCTAGGAAATGAAATTAGGCAGTTCTCATAACACAATGAACTCAGGTGTTATGGACCTGACTCCAAGTTCTGCCTTATGTGACTGAGTGGATGCTACTTACCAAGAGTAGAAGTCCAGATAGGTATTTAGCAAAGGAGACCTACATTTGGAAAGAGTTTGAGGTGCTCCAAGGCAGCCAAAAGGTATTTCACATGCAGTTAATTCAGAAAGCTTCAAGAGAGCTTAGGTTTGGAGATGTACATTTGGGAAATAACACATGGCAATTAAAATCACAAGTATCAAGCTAGTTCTGGGAAAACCTTGCTCTTTGCTGAACCATTAGGCTGAGAACATTTTTCTCACGCTATAACTGAGAGGAAATGAACAGTGTATGTGATTTAGCACTTAGTCTTTGGCAAGAATGCACTGATGAATCTCAAATCTCTGCTGTAGGTGTTCTTGTGGCTAGGAGCCGAGGCCAATGCCGAAGAAAAGGAGAAGGCCCTTGTGACTGCCCAGGAGTACTTGCGCACACACCCCAGTGGCCGAGACCCCGACACACCCATCCTGATCATCAAGCAGGGATTTGAGCCTCCCACCTTCACAGGCTGGTTTCTGGCCTGGGATTCTCACATTTGGAGTGTAAGAGAGACTGGGGGGGAGGGGGGTTCTTGCTATGGGAGTTCTTAGAAATCAGAGCACAGGGGGCAGGTGGGGTGCTGACTCAAGGGCCAAGTAAAACCAGGACTTCATTCCCCCCATTCCCACTCTACTCTCTTTTCTTTTCATCCCCCTTGTCTCCATAGTGGGGAGTTACTAGACTACCCACAGCTGTCTCATCAGAAGGCATCTTTTTGATGTTTACAAGCACTTGTGAGCCAGTGCAGGAATTATGCTTCCGAGTATATAGATGAGGAAGCCAAGAGGACAAGTTATTTGTCCCAAGTCACAGTTGATAGAAGAAGGCAGGTTTCTGACTCCCTCGTAACCACCGGCAAAGAAGGTTGATCATGTTTCCCCTCCTTGGGCCCTCGAGGGAAAATGCTTTAGGATTCTTCCACATGTTGCTTTTCCTGGAAATACACACCACGTCCCCTCTCCTATCGGCAATACCTCATCCTGCTTTGTCTCTCCTCTCAGGCAGGAAAATCATACGAGCAGTTAAAGGAGGAGCTGGGAGCCGCTGCTGCCATCATTCAAATCACTGCTGTGAGTTGGGTTCACTCTCAGAGCAGCACAGACCCAAGCCGAGAGGGCACGTGCTGTGCACGCCTGATGGGCAAAACTGTCTTGTTCTAGTTGTCTGCTTTGACATAAAGGGCTTTTGAGTTCTGTGTGGGGGTCAAAACTGGAATGTATGAATGCCACCGAAGCTCTCTACGACTGAGTTTTCCCATTTTCATGCATATGTATATGGAGTTTATATGTTTACCTGTGGGTGGGATGCAGGTGCGCATGAATGTGAATGTGTATGTGTATGGAGGTCTGAGGGTGATATGAAGACTCATCTTCAAGTGCTCTTTCCATCTTATCGTTTTGAAGCTGGGCCTCTAATGAAACCCAGCGCTCTCAGGTAGGTGGACTCTAGCTAGTCAATTTGTTTTGGGAATTCCCAAGCTCCACCTTCCAAGGTTGGAATTACAGACAGGCCACCATGTGTGCCCAGAATTTTATGTGGGATCCAAATTCAAGTTCTATTGTTTATATGATAAGCACTTTAACCACAGAGCCATCTTCCTAGCCCCCAAGATTTATTTTTAACTTATTTATGTACTTACGAGAGAGAGAGAGAGAGAGAGAGAGAGAGAGAGAGAGATGTTATGGCATACAGGTGGTCAGAGGACAACTTTTGGAAGTTGGCTTTCTCCTTCTACTACATGGAATTCCAGGGATCAAAATCAGCTTATCAGATTTGTGAGCAGAAGCGTTATCAGCTGAACTACTTCACCTCACCAGCCAAGATTTTTTTTTTTCAATCAATAGAAAAGTAGCACTTGGGAAGCAGAAGTAGAATTCAAGGCCTCAGCTACACAGAAAGACTCTGTCTTGGACTGGGGAGATGGATCGATAATTAAAATCTTTGCCTCACAAACAAAAGAACCTGAGTTCAGATCTCCAGATCCCATGTAAGAGATGTCAAGTGGCTGTGGCTCCTCACTTCATTTGTTTTTCTTTTTTTTTAATTTTCACATGTGAATGTGTCTGTGTACACCAGAAGGCACCGTGTTCGCCTGTGGAACCCCAAGGGTGACACCCTAGATTCCTTCTACCTCCTATTGCTTTTGTTCTTCACCTGGCATTTTTATGTGGGATCTAGGATCCGAACTCAAGGACCTTCTGCTTGTGAGGCAGAGGTTTAACTCCTGCGCCATCTCTCCAGCCCACCGCACCTGTATCTCTAGCACTGAAAGGTGAAGTCTGGGAATCCCCAGAGCAAGCTGGCTACACAGAGTAGCTCTAACTGCAAGCTCTGGGTTCAGGGACCCAGCATCAAACAGTAAGGTGGAAAATCTCTCTAGGATGAGTCTTGATGTCTCCCTTAGGCCTTCATATGCACACACATACGCACCCCCCAACGTGCACCCCATACATGCACACATGAAAAAAAAAGGGGGGTGAGGAGGAAAGAGGAAAAAGAGAGGAAAAGCAGGTCTCAGAGCCAAGTTCGTTATTTTACTGTCTTCCAGAATTCATAGCAGAGCTCCTATTCAAAGAAGAACAAAAACTAGGTGTGACAATATACTTGGCAGGAGGATGAAGAGTTTAAGGTCATCCTTGTCTATAAATCGAATTTAAGGCCAGCTCGGGGCACATGGGACCCTATCTCAAAATAAATAAATATGAACAACAATAAATTCAAAAACTAATTTTATTATTCAATTCCATCTGCTATTCAGGAGAGATTAAGGTTACTGACCATTGTTTTTCAGAAATAAGCATCTAACCCAAAATATATTTTCATTAGGTTTTTGGCAGTGAAACCCACAGAAACTTAGGTTATTTACCCATAGTTAAACAGACAAACGAAGTGGAGCCTTTACCAGGAAGCCCACGGCTGTGCAACATAAGGAAGGAGCACACAATGCCAGATGTTCAACATCTGGTAGTGTTGTCCTTCCCTCCCCACTGAGTCAGAGTGGGCTAATGGTGATGTAGCATCTTTAAACTGTTATTTAAGAAAAGCCTGACTTTGGTCTGAAGATGTTTAGAGGCTAGAAATGTAAGGCCTAAATACAAGTGTCAAGATAAGTATGTGACCATGGTATTTAGAAGAGTCTCAGGCTAGACTTATAGCTGAGAGCAGAGCACTTGCACAAGATCCGGAGTTAGTGCTCTAGCACGGCATAAATAAATTCAATAATAAATTAGGTTAAATTAAAAAAGACAAGTACAGCATGTATACTATCTGCCTATAGGACTCGCCCTAGACTTACTCAAATCAGAGCTTTCCCAGGTGGTTTTGGCTTGTATCCAGGGTTTGGAGACTGCTGTTCTGGGTGATGTGGTATAGATGGAAACACAAATGTTATACACATACAGAACTGGAGTCACATGAAGCATCACATTCTTTTCCCTTATCTGTATTCCCGTCTTAGGACATGAAGAATGCAACTCTCTCCCTGAATCCTAATGACGGTGCGCCAAAATATTACCCTATAGAAGTTCTGTTGAAAAATCAGAATCAGGAGCTGCCAGAGGATGTGAATCCTGCCAAAAAAGAGGTGAGCGGCTAAAGGAGCTGTATTTGGTGGGGGTGGGGCTTTTACCAGTTAAAGCACCCATTTCAGTTAGTAGCCCAGGGACAGTTTCGCACTGTTCACACTGAGCATGTGCGCTGCAGAGTGACTCAGACTAAAGGCTACATCTTGAATTTCTCCCTCTCCACACGTAAACTTATCAGGTAGCCCCCTTTACTCCCTCCATCTCTTGACTACTAGTCTAGTCATCACATACTGTGATTCAACTAGCTTCCACCCCCTCTCTATAATTTATTCCCCACATAAGCATAATTATTAGTAGCTAAATCTATAAAAGCAAATGACAGTGCTCTATTAAGATATTTCAAATCATTCCTCATCACACTACACAACCCGGTCTTCATCCCCTCAGGGATTCTAGCCCACATAACATTAACCCTACTTACCGCCCTTTAGCCAGTGCCTGTTTCTGGCCCTTGCGCGTACTCATCCCAGTCTTGAGGCAGTTACACTTGGCAGTGTGCTGTGACTTCTTCCCCCAGAATACTCGAGAGCCACTCCCTTCCCACCATTTAGGTCTCAGTTCCGCTGTCACCTCCCCTGACTGTTCTTCCCTCTACATCTCTTACCCCCTCCACTCCCTCCAGATTCCTTGTTTATCCCTCCCTCTAGCAACCCCCATAGTTTCTGGTTCTCATCATATTTTAATCTTTTCAGCACCTAAAACTGTGTCTAGCGTAGACATATCTCAGGTTTTGGTTGAATGAATTCATATATTCATGTTGAATGAATGAGTGAATTTTCCCCTTGAAAGAGCTGATTTGGGAAAGAAGTCTGGATTTCTCCATAGTGTCTCATCTAACCACGTCTTAGGTGCTGTACTAGAATGTTGGAAGCAGAGGCCACTGTTTAGACAGGCATGGTGGCTCACACCTGTTAATCCCAGCATTTGAAAGACTTTAGCAGGGGGTCAGCCTGGGCTACACAGTGATACTGTTCCAGGACAGCCTGGGCTACAGTGAGATTCTATCTTTAAAAAAAAAAAAAAAAAAAAGCCATACATGAATAGTCTTAACGTGGACACAAAAATACAAGTTTTTTTCACAGTATGATACACATGATCCTCTATTTGGAAAATTTGCTGAGGGTGGGGAGCCAGAAATATAGTTCAGTGGTAGACCACAACACGTGTGCATCAGCCCTGGGCTCAATCTTCAACTCCCCCCCTCCCACAAAAAAAGTAAAGTTCTGGATAAAAATTGTAGTTAAGGACATAAAGCAAGGAAAAACTGAGTAGTTTTCTACCCTTCCAAAATCTGACGTTCATAATTCATATAATCCCATTTACTGTCATTCTGGCAAGAAACCAGGACAGTGAGAGCAATGAATCCAGTCAGCTTCTTTCACAAGCCAAAATGGGACTCCACAGCCATGAATAATTTAAGTCTGTTGCAATCTTCCCGTGGATTCTCCGTTTCCCACTACAAGAGACGACCTAGGCTTCCTTTGTTTGTGGTCTTACAGCTCAAATCCAAGGCCTTCTGCATGCCAGGCAAGCACTCTACTAGAACCACTCTCCAGCCTATGCCTCCCTCCTGCCCACTCTCCCTACTTACTGGTGGTGAGAGGTGCCATGTTTTCCTTCTAATCACAAACTTGATTTTCTCTCCTAGAATTACCTCTCTGAACAAGACTTTGTGTCTGTGTTTGGCATCACGAGAGGGCAATTTGCTGCTCTGCCTGGCTGGAAACAGCTCCAGATGAAGAAAGAAAGGGGGCTTTTCTAAAGGAGACACCTACTTGTCACAAGACCATGGAAGACAGCAGACAGTGCCAATATAGGACAGAATTTACCTCCAACTTCTGCCTGATATCTAGCTACTTATTTAGATACAATCAATATGAAAATCCCAGCATGCTCTCCATTTTTCTTTTTCATTCTTGCATTTCTTGGTTGGTATATACAATGTTAACTAATGACTTTTTGGCTTTTGTATCCTTTAGCTAAAGTCTTAGCATAAAGCACTAAAACTGAACGAATACAGAGAAGTCAAAAGAAAGGGAAACAAAAAACTAAGCTTAAACTGTGTCAGGATTACTATGTCTGAAAGCCGTTTAATCCCCTAAGCATTGAAGTTATCTGCATGCACACCCAAGGTTGAAATCTAAATGCCTTTGTCTATTATGCACCCCACCTAAGCAAATGGAGTTCTTTCCAGAACTTGGGGCTTTCTTCTTATGGTGACTTTATTTCAGTACTGTGGGAGTAGAGTCAATGTTGAAGCCAGGTCTGGTGACAGAGATTGAGGCAGGACAGTAAATTCAAGGCTAGCCTGAGTAACTTAAAGATCCTGTCTCAAAAAAACAGCACAGCACTTACTTACCCAACACGTGTGCAGTCAAGCTCCAGCGCCACATACACAGACACTATTAAGTGAGCTGTGCAGTTAACTGGACAGTCCTGTCTCAGGCACACAATGCCAAAATCCCTCTTACAGCTGTCCAGGAACCCCCTGCGACCACTCCATCTTATTTAAAAGAGAACCATGTGTTACTAATTTCAGTAAATGAGGTCACACTAGTGTACTCCGAGAGAGCTTTCAAAACATGAAAGGGCTGGAAGTTCATCTGCTTGGGGGATAGGGGAAGATGGCTTCAAGGTTACTCTGCGGTGCCAGAGCTCTGGCCGCTCAGGTCCTCAGGGCCCACTGGCCCCAGGGCGCGGCTGTAGTGTACTCCATGGCTTCTGGAGGTGGTGTTCAGGCTACTGGTTTGCAGGGAGATCGTGATTCCATTCGGAAGGGACTGGACCCACACACTATGTTATCCCCAAAGGCTGCTTCAGGCACTAAGGAAGATCCAAATTTAGTCCTTTCTGTCACCAACAAGCGGACAGTGGGCTGCATGTGTGAGGAGGACAACTGTAATACTGTAATCTGGTTCTGACTTCACAAAAGTGAAGTTCAGCGATGCCCAAATTGTGGAGCCCATTACAAGTTAGTGCCCCACCAGATGGCCCACTGAACCTCTGCACTAACCCCTCAGAATATGGTATAAAGTTCTTCCAATAAAGACTAGCCATTGTGTTTGCTACTCCCATAAAAAACCAAACAAACATGAAAGGCATCAACAGAGAAACCCACATTTCCCAGACAACTGTGGTGTAAAGCAACCTAAGTGGGGAAGCTTCAAGAAGACACATAATCCAGAGTCACAAGCAGAACTGGAAGCAGAATGAGACTTCTGCCACGGAAGGAGTTTACAAAGTGTAAACTAGAAACTTCAGCAAAACCATAATAAACTGACGTGGAGGAAACGGCAACACATTTGTACTGCCTGTTATTCCAGACCCTGTCAGTCCCCTAGACTAGATCACCTGTTGCTTTGAAAGCCCAAAAGTTATATTCAATTCAATGGAAACAAGGAAAATACTCTTTACTATAACTATTTAATTATTTTACCCAAGAGTACATAATTTCCTTATAAATTCAAATAAAAAAAAATAACCCAGGGATTGAAGGAGTTTAGGAAATATTTTGTAATGCTGTCCAAAGCTAAAAATAAATATTTTCTCCTCAGTCTCAGAAACCTATTCAGCCTCCAAAACCTCTTCCCCCTCTCCACATTCAAACCGCACAAAGTCCACCACAGACACGCCCTGGGGCTGCACGTACTGCCCCAGAGTGATGGAGGGGTCCAGCAAGTAGGGCTGGGACAGCATCTTAGTTTCTGCCTCGTCCCCAGGCTCGTCGTCCAGGGAGCCAACAGAGAGAGGGGCCATGCCAACCACATGCTGCCCCAGGCGGCGTCCCAGCTCCTCCAGGTTTGTGTTCTGCTCCGAGGTCTCACAGATGACCAAGGCGCCATACTTCCCCAGCACCAGTTTGTGGAGTGAGGGGCTCTGCATCGCTCCGTGCACGTAAGAACCAACGTAGAACCCAGAAGGCACCTTCACCCAGGCAGCTCGCTTAAGAGTCATATTTTCTCCCAGTTTCCCTGAAAAACAAAACAAAAAACCCATCTGACACACAATTATGATGACTATGGTGCAATCGATGCAGCACCAAAGGGGGCCAATTGGGAGGGAGGGAAGGTAATCCTGCCTGTGCAACAGATCTGCAAGGACAGATCTCTAGGACAGAAAGATACAATCAATTTTCAGCTTCTGTTTAACGATGAAAGGACTGGAGAAGGAAGGAAGAGTCCTTAAAAGAGCACTACCTTCTCTAAGGCTGGGCACTCTGGAATTTAAAATGCAGGCTGGGGGCCACAGACTTAAGTGCCTATCATTTCTGCCTCTTCTTGGCTATGACCTTAGGCATTTATTAATTTGTCAAGCTTTAGTTTCCCCATCTACAAAATGGAGATAATGGTACCTACTTTTCAGGGTTACTGGGAGATAAAAAGGTGATAAAAGTGTTTGTTATGATACTGTGCACAAGCCAAGTACTTAGAACCCGACTAGTTTCACTACCATTAAATTTAGGCTTAGAGAATTTAAGTAACCTATTCAATAATAGGTGGTAGAGCTAGAATTACAATTCAGACCTGACTCTAAAACAATTAAGTAATTTTTTCCATTTCTATGACCAATCACCTCCCAAATCTACTGTAACTAAAAGACAAAACTCCTGATTGCCTACAGTATTGAGTAAAGGTCTATAAATAAAAGCCAAGAAAATCCCAAATCCATGTGATCTGATAATTTCAACTTTCTTTCCCATTTTCTCCTTCCTTTCAGGATTCCCTTCCAACAGAAATCCAAATAAGAAGAGTAAAGCTGGATCAGTTACAGTGACATGTAGAAGTTATGAAAAGAGATTCCAAGAAGCAAAAAAATATTAAAATAGTTCAAGGGCTGAGGAGATGGCTCAAGGGTTAAGGTCTTTGCCTCACAAGCAAAAGGACCTAAGTTCAGATCCCTGGATCTCTTATGAAAATGCTAAGCATATAGGAACAGCAATGATCTGCAATTTTGGCCCTGCAAGAAGCCTGGAAACACCAGAGCAAAGCATAAAAGGAGGTACAACAATCCAGAATGATTCCCAATGTCACCCTTGAACCTCCACAGGCATGCACACTCGAGTGCCCTTTAGTACACGTACAAGATGCACATGCATGCTAAAAAAAAAAAAAAAAACTTAAAATCTAACCAATACACTTAAACACTCAGAATCTCTGAATAAGCTAATTCATAAAACAGCTGTCTCACTGCTTTCTCATCCATGACTCACTGCAACAGACACTACAAGATGGCTTGATAAAAACAGAACTGACGACTTGATTGGAAACCTCAGATGAGCAGAAAATTCCCAGCAATTCCAGCACCACCCTCACTTCCTTCCCTCCACTGACTGTACATGAAGAAAGCAAAATCCCTGCTAAAGTCCCTCTACAAGGGTCCAGATGTGTTTCTACAGCTAGCAGCCCCTAAAACTAGGGACCCTCACAAACTCAGAACCAGTCTTCTCGAAGAGAGACCAAATTCCTGAAAAAGATGGCCCTATATTTTCCTTCTTATCTTTAATGTGCTTTCCCTACAACATATCCAGAAGTGTCAATTAACCCATCTCATCTCTGCCTATGGATGCTTTGCTTCGTCAGCACAGTGATTATTTGAACTAGTTACAAAACACTAAAAAGAATTCAGCAAATGAACCTAAATTTTTAAAAGGAATTTAGAAAATTTGATCACACTAGTAAGTCTAGTTCTCCCAAGAGTAACAGTTAGCTTGAGCTTGGTGGTGGCTCCTTCAGCCAAGAAGTTCTTCAGATCTCCCACTCCCCAGCACCTGTCACCCAACCCTGCTCAGTTCACATAATCTGGCTCATGTAGGCACGTGACCTCACGATTCTTGAGCCAGATTTGAAAGGGCGCCAAAGATACCAGAAGAAGCAGACCTTAATTTCTAGTTTCCAGAATCCTTAGATATACTCACCAATTGCTAATGCCAAGTGATCCTTTAGGCAGCCTTCTCTGCCAGGCCCAGCTGGAAGTCCAGAAAGCTCGGAAGAATTCAGGAACCCCTAAGTGCGTGAGAAAACAAAGATGAGACAATTTTGCTCTACTGAAATCTCCAAGAACAGGTGAAAATAGCCTAGGTGCAAGAAAGTGGTTAAGACAACTTATTTAAGATAGATGACACTTTCACTAAGCCAAGGATGTTAAAAATTGGTTAACAGCTTTGTGTTCATAAACATACTCTACTACTGCACCACCCCCAACTCCATTCTACTCCTATCCTCTGGCCTCACTTAGAATTTCCTAGAAGCCAGGAACAATGTGCATGCAATCATAAAATATTCAAGCTAAAGACTTCTATATTGATGAGAATGCAAAATGGTCCAAATCTAATAGAGGAAAGTGGAAAATGTCTAACTCCAAACACATCTATCCCTTAACTCTGCAGTTCTGGTTCTAGAAACTTGATGATATGGTTCCTTTTTCTGTTATAGGTAATTTTAACTGCTTTTTAAAAAATATTTATTCATTTATTTAAGACAGAGCAAGAATGCACGTGCGCACGCAAGAGAGAGAGAAAGTAAGAAAGGGAAAGAGAAGCATGAATGAATGCATGCCATTCATTCATGTGCACAGGTGAAAGTCAAGAGGATAACTTTTCGATGTCAGTTCGCGCCTTCTAATCAAATTTAGGTTGCCAGGTTTGAGAGCAGGCATCTTACCTGCACAGCTATCTCACAAGGCTCCTGCTTTTATTTGTTCATGTGTGTGTGTGTGTGTGTGTGTGTGTGTGTATCAGAGGGCACTGTGTGTCCCACTTGACTTAGGACAGTCTTGAAACTCACAATATAGCTTCGGCTTGCCCTAAACTCCTGACAAATCTCCTGTCTCAGATTCCTAAGTGCTGGGATTAAAGGTGCTCACCACAATCAGTCTGATGATATATTTTCCTTTTTTTATTGGTGTGTGGGTATACCAGAGAGCACTTGAGTACACGTGCCCAAGGGGGCCCAAGGGTGACATTAGAAATCACCCTGGATTGCTTCTACTTCCTTATTGCTTTGCTCTGGAGTTTCCCAGGCTCCACCTTTCAGGGCTGAAGTACAGGCCACCACCATTCTGACCCTCATTTTTATGTGGGATCTGAACTCAGGTCCTTCTGCTTCCGAGGCAGAGGCTTTAACTCCTGAGCTCACTCTCCAGATCTGATTGACATACTTTCAGTTACATGAAAACATGCATTTTTTTATAAAAAAAGCACATATATGTAAAATTATTTGCGGAGCAATATTTCTACTCACAAAACTCTGGAAAACAAGAGGTGACTCAGGGGTTAAGATGCTGCCTCATGAGCAAAAGAATCTCATTCAGATCCCAGGTCCCATGCAAAAACGCCAGGCAAAAACTGGTGACCTTCACGTTCCACTCTGGTGGGCAGAACCTAGGAATCCCAGAGTGAAGCAAAATGAGGTAGAAGCAATCCAGAATGACTCCTGGAGTCGCCCTTGGTCCGCCACAGGGATACAGTGTCCTGATACATATACACAAAAAATAAAAGAAGGAGAAAAGAAAACACAACATAAAAATAAATTGTAACAAATGAACAAAAAAAAAAAAACAAAGGAAGACCTGCATGAGCTGCTATGGACTGATTATCTCCATGATACATTATTAAGTGAAAAAAGCAAACTAAAAGTATGTCTGTCATCTTTATCAGGGATGATAAGTACACATGTGGAATTCCAACACCTGGGAAGATGAAGCAGATGGATCATGAATTTGATGCCAGCCTGGCTACAGAGTTGATTCTGAGAGGGAGGGAGGGAGACACCGAGGGAGGAGTAAATAAAAAAAACCTAACCACATTTAAAATTATTAACATAGACTTACAGAAAGACAAACATACTAATCAAAGTAGCTTGAATATAGTCTCCAGACCACATAATGTCAATGTAAACTACAAAGAAATCTTGAACTTCCAAGTACAGATTTATTATCTGCAGGGGTCTGATGTAGCAACTCTGAAGCAATTTTAAATATTCTGTAATAGGAAGTACATAAACATACTGAAGTTGCTAGAAGCCAGATTCCTTGGTCTAAGAGAAAGAAGATCTAACTACAGACACCAGCACTCAGAGACTGAGGCAGGAGGAAGATCAGCCTGGGCACTAGACAGCCAGGATTTATGTTGTACTTTCTTGCCCCACCCTTGGAATTGACCAGTTTTCTAAGAATTCCTGAGAAAGTAGGTGAGCAAAGGAAACAGATGTGCTCTCTCCATGGCTTGAGGAGCCTTGGAAGCACCTGAGTTCAGATTCCAAATCCCACATGGGGAAGGGATGGCAGCTGGCTGCACTTTTGGTCCTAGAGAGCAGAGCCTGGGAAACCCCAGAGCAAAGAGGACGTAGAGCAATCCAGGGCATGCACTCATGCATTAAAAAAAAAAAAAAGTTAAAAGGGCAGAATTTAGCTCCATGGTGGAACCTTGCCTAACATACATAAAACCCTGGGTTCAATTGAATGAAACAAAACAGGAGAGAGAAATAAGCAAATGCAGAAAAATGCTAACAAATAGTGAATCTAGACATATGCTAGAATATGCTGGACTTCACCATAGAATACTGTAAGGTTTTTTGTTTTTTGTTTTTTGTTTTTTTAAGATAAAAGGTATTTATTTAGCCAAAAAAAAAAAAAAAAAGGAAGATCAAAGTCCCTATTTACAGATAATAAAATAGAGGCCAAGGAAAGTGAGTAAACAGTCACAAATAAATATCGGTAGTAGCTACTCAGCATTGTTGCTAATAAATTTATTGACCGACAGCTTAAGGGAACAAGGAGTTTTATTTTGGCTTAGGATTGTCCAGTTACACTTCCTTACCCAGCTTGGCAAGAAGAGTCCACATCAATACCAAAAAGAGCCGAGAGAAAAGAGCCACACCAAATCCACATGAGTTCTGAGAGGGATAATCCTCACTTGCCAGACCATGTCTGGCCAACTATACCAAAGGATGCCAATCTCCTTAACCAGCTCCTCCATCTTATTCACCTGCCCAGAGATTAATCCCACCCATCATGGGCTAGGCTTCTCCCATTACTAGACAATCTCCTGCAGGTTTGCTTAGTACCTAACTCAACCACTAATTCTTTATAAATGTGCTCAGAGCTTAGCTTTCAACTGTCAAATTGATGCCTATATCTAATTATGACAATAGTAAAAACAAGAACATTTAGGGCTTGAGATATAGCTCAATGGTAGAGAACATCTCTATCATATGCAAGACCCTAAATTCAATTCCCAGCACAAAAAAAAAAAAAAAAAGAAGACCAGCAAGATGGCTCAGCAAGAAAAGGCACCTGCAGACAAGCAGACAACATGGCAACCTGAATTTGATCCCCAGAGCCCTCACGATGAGAAAACAACTGCTGAAGTTGTTCTTTGGCCTTCTCAAGCCGTGGAGAGTGCACATCTGTGCACTCTGCTCACCTACTTTCCCTTATTCTCCATATCATATAATTACTTAATGTCAGTAAGAATTGACATTTGGGCTGGAGAGATGGCTCAAGCGTTAAGACTCTGCCTCGAAAGCATAAGGTCCCAGATCCCATGTAAAAATGCCAGGCAGAGAAGGCTCTTTGCAAGAGTACCTAGGACATGTTCGAAGCCACAGCTACTGTTACCACACTTCCAACTTCAGCTCCTCAATGTTTCCCTTGGCCAAAAACGCATTGAGTCTCATCTCCAAGTCCAAAACATTCAGGAAGCAATAGCAAGAAAAGTCATCAGAAACCTTCACCTGATTTCCATGGTAAATATGGCAATGCTTTATTAGCAGGTGGCGCCATTTTCTGTGCTGCTACATGGACATATAGAGCAACGCAAACTGGAACCTGTCACCTACTGGCAGAGCCACCCCAAAGTAATGGAGAGATCAATAATCATCTGATTACTGATTACAAATCAATTCCTGAGGGATGTCATGGAAAAGAATTATGTATACATTAAAGTACGGCATATTGAAAAAATAAAGTACCTTTGAAATCTTAAAAAACTCCAGGCAGAAATGGTGGTGGCAGCTAATGGGCGGAACTTGGGAAATCCCAGAGTGAAGCAAAAAGGAGGTAAAAGCAATCCAGGATGAATTCCAAAGGTCACCCTTGCCCTTCCACAGGGACACACTGTCCTCTGATACACACATACATACACACACACACACACACACACACACACACACACACAGAAATAGTTTTTTTTAAAAAAAAGAATTGACATTTGCCTAGTAATTTCAGAATAAGAGCTTTGACACCCCACACCTCCCTTCCCCCACACGACTCATACACAGTGTTGAATAGCTGGTTCATTTTTGTCTTAACAATAAGGCAAATCCTAAGCTGCCTGATAGAATCCCTTTCTTTATCTTTCCATGCAGGAGAATGTTTATTCCTCTAAATTGTACCCCCTTTTTCAATATATTTGGAAACTCTTTCCTCAGCTCATTCCAGGTGTCTGTCAATAGGAAGCCTCGAGGGGTCTTGATCATTTTGGCTGGCCCCACCCCCACGTGAATTCATTCATTCAACAAAGATCTAGTGAGCCCTATTATGTTGTCCCCACTTGTCTTTCATCAGAGATACAGGCGTAGATAGGCAATCCCCTAACACACAAAGTTTTCTTTCTACTGCAGAATAGACAATACGGGCTGGAGAGGTGGCTCAGGGGTTAAGCCTCTGCCTTGCAGGTGGAAGGTCCTGAGTTTGGATCCTAGACCCCACATATAGACGCCGAGCAGAAGCAGGGGCGGCCTGTGTTTCTGGTCCTGGTAGGGCGGAGCCTGTGAATCCCGGGGCAGAGTAAACAAGGAGGAGGTAGAGGCACCCATGGTGGTTCCTGAATTCGTCCGTGGTTCTACATACATACACATACATACATACACATATGCGCGCGCGCACACACACGCATACATGCACAATTGAATAAAAAAAATACAGACAATACACAAATAATGTAAAGTGTAAATATTATAAAAAAAAATTTAGGTGCAGGAATATGGCTATGGGTAAAAGTTCTTGCCATGCAAGCCTGATGACCCCAGTTCAATTCCCAGAACTGATGGCAAGCCAGATGTAGTGGCATATGTCTAAGAGTCCAGCTCTACTGCAAGATGGGAGACAGACAGAAAATCCTCACATGCTCTGGGGCTACTACAGTCCAGCAGCAAATGAGAAATCCTGCCTCAAACCTCGTAGGAGAGTAAGGACTGACACCTGAGGTATCTTCTGACCTCCATACGCATGCCACATAGAGCACACACACACACAAAATTTACATATATATTTTTTAAATATATATATATTTTAAAATGAAACAAAGGTGAGAACAAAAGAGATTTCAGCAGCAATGTGAAATAAAAGACTGAGACAAGAGTGTCTAAAAAAAGAGTAGAGGCTGGGGGTACAGCTCAGTTATATAGCACATACACAAGACCCTGGGTTTGACCCCCAACACCAAGAAACAAAGAAGTGGGTGGATAAGTTCAGTCCTGCTGGAGACATCTGCAGACTCACTTTACTGTATGTGGAGAGCTGCTCCTTCAGGCTCTGACAATGCAGCATGGTTCCCAGAGCTACTTGCTGGACCAACTGTTGAAATTTCAAATTTCTGGAGACAAAATCTGTCTCACAGTTTACCTGTGGGAATAAATGGATATTGTTGTTTACGCTGCTTACTGACAGCTTGCAAAAGTGCCTGAAGATTGTAAAGTATGCAAGATATTGACAGAACTAGCTGCAGACTCAACAGAAATAAATGGTTCCAGTCTTAAAGCTGCAGTTCCCTTCTCCTGACACCAGAGGCAGAATGAAATGGCTCTTGCCATTGCAGGG
The DNA here is from genome assembly GCA_023101885.1 of Typhlomys cinereus. Taxonomy (NCBI): domain Eukaryota; kingdom Metazoa; phylum Chordata; class Mammalia; order Rodentia; family Platacanthomyidae; genus Typhlomys; species Typhlomys cinereus. The sequence continues at coordinate 6,801,370 of JALPQD010000090.1, read as the reverse complement.
AGTTAGCAATTACCTGCATAACTAGAAGGACTTTTCTGTGTCCTGAAGGGTCACTTCAAGCTTACCACTTGCCTGTACTATACACCACAATCTTCCAGCTTCCTACACACTTTTTTTTTTTTTTTTGAGACAAGGGTCCATAAAAAGCTCAGGCTGGCCTCAAACTCACTATATAGCAAAGGATGACCCTGAATTCCTGATCTTCCTACCACTATCTCTCAAGTGCTGAAACTGTCATAGCCACTGTGCCCACCCTCCAAATCACTTTTGCTATCACCTTGTCCCTTTTTCTTATTCTAAACTTATCCACATCTACTTTTATGTGAAGGGAGCATGCATGTGCACATGCCACAGGGTGCGTGTGGATAGAGGACAATCCTCAGATGCTGCTGTTCCTTGCCCTTTCACCTTGTTTGACATGGTTCTGATGTCTAAGACACGCTGGGAAACTTCTGGAGATCTGTCTCTGCCTCCCACTCCCATTCCCTGTAAGCGCAAAGGGATTACAAACATGTATGCAATTTGCAACACTGCTTCCAAAGCACAGTAGGATCTGGGGAGCTGAACCATGGTCTTCACACTTGTAGAGCCAAGCATTTTACCTGCTGGCTTCCCCAGACACACACTGACTTATTCACCAATTATGATTCTTAAGTCTCCTATAAATCAGCTATTTATTAAGACAATACACAGAATAATTTATTAATATAATTACTAGCTTTAAAATTTTTCCTTTAGGATCTCACTCTGTGTCATGGTTAGAAATGTGTCCTCCACAGTCTCATGTGTTCGGGACGGTCATGGCACCTTTGGGTCTTGAGGTGGATCAGTCCCATGCTACCTCCTGGAAAAGTCTGTTTTTGTAGCACCAGTCTTATAGCTCTTGGTCTCCAAGATGTTTGCAGTAAATTAGCCAGCCAGCCAAGCCACTTCTGTATCTTCCGTCTGGAACCATAAACTGAATAAATCTCCCTTTTTCTCTTAAGTTGTTTGAGCCTCAGTGTTGCCTCACAGCAACACCTAAGAGGTTGGCCTCAAACTTCAAAAGTGCTGGAATTGCAGATGTGAGGCACCACACCCTGCTGCTTTAAAATCTACCTGTTCCAGGAAACACGGTTGCTATGGACTCCCATTTAGTAACAATGACATGTTATAAGGCCATTTCTCATCAGCACACCTGTGCACCTCTATACTTAATTCCAACCTAATAATTGAGGTCCTCAGAGTTCTATCTCCAACTACCTTTATGGTTTTGCAAACATCTCTCTTCTTTAAGAAAGCACAGACACACGCGCGCGCACACATACATATGCACACACGCACAATTGAATAAATAAAAAAAAAAAAAAAAGAAGGCACAGGGTCTGCCGCAAGCATTATACCCCAAGACACAGCTGTTTCTAGTGTGGAATCCCCAACAACTCACCTCTACTAACACAGCTGTATTTCCTTCCTGCAACAGCCCAATCAGGCCTTCTTTAGTCTTCCTCCCGTGAAGCTTGGCAGCTTTACTCCAACCCTCCTTCTGGGCCTGTTTGTGGAGCCAGATCTCTGCCTATAAATGGAAAAGAAAAGACACACACAGACAGGCAGATAGAGAGAGAGAATAACAGAATTCAGAATTGACTGTTGCTTTAAAAACGTTAAATCAGCTGATTCTTTCTGTGTCTCGTACTTTCAATAATAAAAACTCATCATTTACTGGCAATCTACCACTAAATAAATGCTCAATACCAAGTACAGTCCTAACTGGTACTTTGTATAACTTTAACCTTCACAACTCCCCCATGGGACAGACCAGTATTTTCAGTATACGGACAAGAATGCAACAATTCTGAAAGATTAATTTCAGAATTGGGGTGCGGCCACAGTGTGTGCAGGCAACATAACCCGAGTGCTGACCAGGCAAACTTCAAAACACAAACCTTTTCAACTCCAAGCAGCAGCAGATGCCACAGCAATCATGGAATACGATTAACCGTGGGATTCTGAGTGGTTTCCTACAAAACGGGTCACTTCTACGTTCCCCGGATTGCATGGAATGCTGCCACAGTGCCCGCATCGCTTTCCCCACCTGTTTGAGGTCCCCGCCGCACGTCTCCAGAGCTTTCTTGCAGTTCACAAAGGAGTAGCCTGTTTTCCGCCGCAGCTTCATCAGGAGCTCCTTGGTGGAGGCGGAGGAAGACAACCTGGAGCCAGAATGGAAAGCGTGCCATGGCTGGGCCGACTGAAGCAGCAAGGACCCCGCCTGGAGGGAGGAAGGACAGGGCGATGAGCGGCAGGCAGAGGCCGGAGACGGCGAGGCAGGGCAGCCGCGCGCGGGGCGCAGACCTCGGGCCCGGCGGCCAGCGGGAAAGGGCAGCGCGGGCGGGAGACGCCTCGGGCAAGGGTAGAAGGGAGCCGAACGCGGGGCAAGAGAGGGACGAGTGCGGCCCGGACACCCGGCGGGGCTGCAAGGAAGGCAAGTCGGCCCGGAAGCCTGGAGCCCTCACCGGAACACTCCCGGTCCGCGCCGCCAGACACAGGCGCAGTGACTGCAGCAGCGACATGTCTCCGGCAGAGGAACCGCGGCCGGAGGGGCGCACAGCGAGACGTCAGCCTACGGCGGGGCGGAAGGCCCAAAACTTCTCCAGAACCCGTCGCGCTAGGATGGCGCCACCTGCTGGCCGGAGAAATCCAGTCGCCTCCGTTGTTCGCTTATAAAACATTTCACCACTGAATTGACCATACCAGAAGGTTAAAAAAAAAAAAAAGACCGCAGGATAAAGTCACAAAATAACAATGCAAGATCCGTGTACAACGCTTTCGATTTTCTTTATTACTATTATTAACAATTTTCATATTCATTAATCCATTTATGACTCACAAAAAACTTGCAGAGTAGGTAGATGGGCTCAGAACCTGCCCAAGGTCATCTAGAGAGTGGAGTCTAACTAAATAATTGCTGGCTTAGCAAAAAATCTGCTCAACACCTGTGTTTCTGGAGCTATGCCAACTCCAGGGAAGGTAAGAGATGAATGAACCACAGCCGCATCCTCCAAGATAATCTACTGATGAGAAAATAATCATCAAACCAGACATAAGACAAGGGAAGGTCCCTTAAGATGAGAAAACAGCCAAAGTATCTTAAGGGGAAAGAAATCACAACCAAACCGAAGGGCCAGTTTTCCAGGAAAGAAGCAAAGAATGAATTTTGACAGGTAGCAATAGCTCTTTTCCAGCAGGGAATCATCAGAAATAATGAAGCAAGTCAAGGAATCTTGGCATAGATTTAGGGAACAAAGAGAAGGCCTTCTGTAATTTGGTTAGAAGGTCAATACATGTAGGAAAGGAGTAAGAAATGAAATAGAAAGGTAATTTGAGCTCACTTGGGGTTAGACAGAATACCAAACACAGCAGCTTGTTCTTGCTTCTACAGGCACTGGAGGCTAATTACAGCTGACTGTTGGAAGAGTCTGAGTTTGAAGAAGGCTTGGAGGTTTGACCTCAGACCTGTATGCACCCAAATAGTAGGAAAAAGAGTCTAACCAAAGCTGCAGAGACCAGAAGTGAAGACAAAAAACAAACTAGGAAAGATAGTTTGATTTTGAAAGGCAAACCCACAGATGAGAAGAATCAAGAACTCAGTCAAGAATTCTAGACATGATATTCTGTGATCAGGCCTTGAACTTTGAAAAGGATGAAGAAGCTGTGCCCAGCCAGACAGCTCTCCTGCTTCTCCCCAGCCTCGGAGCCGGGAGGACTGGCTGTAGTGGGAGTCACGGTGCTGCCACCAGACTCTCATCTTGACAAGCAAGGCAGGTGGTTTGACGTATTTTTCTTTCCAGCTCTCTGGCAAAAGCTTCATTCTTTGGTTGCAGAAAAAAATCAATAATGCTCCTCTTTCCCTTTTAAAAAAAATTCATACAATTTGATTTTTAGGGCTGGTCAGATGGCTCAGTGAGTAAAGGCACCACGTGTAAACTTGGAGACCTGAGTTTGATCCCCAGAGCTCGCATGGTAGAAGGAGAGAACAGTTCCAAAAGTTGTCCTCTGACCTTTATACACATACATGGCATATACTACTCTCTCTCTCTCAACAAATAAAATCTTTTTTTAAAAAAAAAGAACTTGGTTTTAGGAGAAATTCATTCTGTATAAGACACCAGCAGGACTAATTGATTAGCAGCCACCATTCTCCTGTTTCCCTCTCTTAGCCCTAAAAGTCTTGCGTAATTTCTCATCCTCCACCCTTAAAAGCAAGAGCTAGAGACATTCTTTGCACTCTAAACCTAGAGGTTCCAGGAATTTATGCTTTTTTAGGAGCAGGTACCATGCTGCATTGGCCCAAGAGCGTCTGGGGGAACAGACGGAACGAAGTTGGGGCAATCCATCCTTCTTTGGTCCTCATGCTATGGCTCTGGAGATGTGCTGGAGATCACAGGAGGCTGGTGCCAAGCAGGCCTCACTTCCTGTGCTTGGCCCTGTAGATGTTCACATTCACAGCCTCGTCCCGCTGGGCGAGCTCCAGCTGGAAGTGCTGGGGCAGGAGGTGCTGAAAGAAGCTCTCTGTCCCATGCTCCTCTCTCATCTTGGCAGCCAGATAGATGGTGCCGTGGGGTCCACACAGGTGTCGGAGGGTCCCCAGCAGCAGTGGAAAGGTAGACTCCAGGTACACAATATCTGCCCCCAGTACCAGGTCATAGTTACCAGGAAAGACATGCTGGTCAGTGCCCCAGGACAAGGCGCACACCTGTGCTCGGCCTCCAGGTGGCACATTAGCTTGGACGTTGCCATGGATCTGCTCTAGGGCCAGAGGCAGGTCGGTGATGGTAACATCCCCCCCTGAGGGAGAGTGAGAAGAAGAAATACAAGTCAGAAGGACCAACCAAGGGCTCTTGGCTCCTACCCTGAGGGTCCAGAGACCTTGAGGATTAGAGGACAAGGTCTTGACAGCCCGAAGTCCACGCTCTGGTTTTTAATTGCCCTAACCTCAGTCTCAGCCACACTCTCGTTACTCTTCATTCTACAACAACATTCTCTCTGAGCTAATCTTCAACCGCTCTGCCCAACACACAACAATCAGGTGTCAGCAGAAACCTGGACACAACCAAGCTGAGATGAGCTATGCAGGTACTGCCACTGACACAAAGCTGCCTTCAAGGGCCTGGAAGGTTTCCCAGAAGATGTGACCTCAGCTGAGCCCCACAGGACAAGCAGGAGTTCGTCAGGTGGGGTTTTCCAAGTAAAGAATAGGGAATGCAAGCACCTGGCAGGCAAAGAGGGAGCCATAATCAAGGAAGGCTGCATTTCAGATGTAGAAATGGGAAGAAATGAGAGGACTTAAGGATGGTTCAGTGGGTAAAGGCTCTTGCAACATATGTCTAAAGACCCGCGTTCAATCACTTAAAGTTAGAAGGAAACTGGACAAAGTCGTCCTCTGATCTCCACACGTGTGCTGTGGCACATGCAATACACTCACACCTATGCAACATTCACACACGTGCAATGATAAGTTAAAATAAGAAAGAGGGGGGCAGCAAGATAGCTCAGCACATAAGACATGGACTCACAAACCTGGCTACCTGAGTTCAATCCACAGCAACCTATGTAGTGGAAGGAGAGAAATAACCCAAAAGTGGTGTTCTGATCTCCACCTGTGCAACATGGCATACGTGCATGTTCTCTCTCTCTCTCTCTCTCTCTCTCTCTCTCTCTTTCATATAAACAAGTAAATAAATTAAAAAAAAAAGAAAAAGAGCTGGAAAGATGGCTCAGCGGGTAAAGGTTGGTGTGTACACAATTGGCAACTGGAGTTTGATCCCGGGAGACCAGACAGTAGAAAGAAAAAACTGACCTCTGAAAGCTGTCATCTGGTGCCTCTCTCTCTCTCTCTCTCTCTAATAAACAACATATTAAAAAAAGAGGGAATGACGATTGCGACATGCTAAGGAGATTCAGGTTTGATATTGAGGGCCATCAGTTTTGAGTAGAGGCAGGGGTAAAAATGATCACATTAGCATTTAGAAAGCTTGATAAACAGAATGAATGCATACATTGAGTGCCTACAAAATGCAAGGAATGCAATGGTAGGCAAAAGAAACCCTCACCTTCCTTAAATTTCATTTTAGAGATAGAAACACCCAAGGCACTTTGAAAGTAACTATCTGCTCATAACCATGATGAGTAGCAGTACAAAAGGTGGAATTCACACATTCATTCTCATCACGTGGCTGCAGGCCAGGTGTTGGGAATACAGCAGAGAACCAGACAAGAATCCACTCCTTCACCCCCACCAAGGCGTTTACAGAACAGTGCCAGGATCTGGGCAGGGTGGTGAGAGTACATGTGATCCCAGCATAAGGGAGGCAGAGCCAGGAGGACTGACAGCTAGAGATCAGTTTGGCCTACAGAGAAACACCCTGTCAAAAAAAAAAAAAGCAGGGTCGTAATCAGTTGGTAGATGCTTGCCTAGCATGTATGTGCAAGACCCTGGGTTTGATTCCTGGCACCATTAAATAAATAATACACATCTGGAATGATAGCATACGGCTATAACCCTAGAACTCAGAGGTGAAGACAGAAAGGTCAGAATTCAAGGTCATCCTCAGCTACATAACAAGTCTAAGGCCAGCCTGGATCATAAGAGACCCCCATCTCAAAATAGAGCTTTCAGAGAGTGGCGCCCACATCTGCAGGCATGGCCCCAGGAGCAATAGCTGAATATAACTGAGTGTCCCCTCCTTTTTTTTAATGTTGAAACAAATAAAAGTAGTTTATACCCTAAAAAAATAATGATAATCAATGGCCAACCATAATACAAAGTACTGGCAACCCAGTAAGGCTCACCCAGAATCAGACCAACCTAATTCCTTCCCATCCTAAGGCTTAGGGGACCCCGAGGAAGAGGGGGCAGTGAGACTGTAAGAACCTAAAGATGGGAAGGTTCACTGTTGGTCAAGACATTCCACTCAAGGCAGGACTGCTGCATCTAGGAACTCACTGCAATGAGACTTGTCCTTACCAGACCTGCATAATGAGGACATACCAACATGCCCCCGTAGACTATCACAGAACTCAAGACAGATAAGAATACACAGTGGAAACCTTGGGGACTAGAGCTGGATGAGTGAAGAGAAATGCCCCTATCAGTGGGGTGGCCCGAAGAGAGGTACACACTGATTTCGCTTAAAGAGAAGCACTTTGATGGCTGTGATGAACATACCACAGAAGAGCAGGCCAGAAACAAAGAGACCAGTGAGGAGGAGGAAGAAGCTACATCAACCCAGGCAAGAGATGATGCTGGTTGGCACTGGGGTCGAAACAATGGCAAAAAGTGGTCACAACCTGAACTTACTAATTGAACATGAAACAAAAGAGAGACAGAGAAAGATAGAGACAGAGGTTTTGACTGGGGATGGTTTTTCAATGTTTGGACTGACTAACTCAAAGACCAAATTGCCATTTACGTAAGTGAAAAAGGCGAGTTTTGGGAGGAGAGTATGGCTTTATTGTGAACACACCGAGTTTGAAATGTCTACCAGACAACCACATGAAGATACTGAGTAGACAGTAGATTAGGCAAAAAAGTTTGGATATAGAAATGGGAGAATCAAGGTTATCCAGATGAAAAAAAAAAAAAAAAAAGGACATTCAAGGCTCAGGGGTTAAAGTCTTTTTGTCTCATAAGCAAAAGAATCTGAGTTCAGGTCTCCAGATCCCACATAAAAATACCAAGCAGAAATAGCAACAGCCTGCACTTCAAGCTCTGGAAGGCAGAGTCTGGGAAACCTCAGAGCAAAGCAATAAGGTGAAGAGTAATCAAGGATGATTTCCTTGGGCCTCTACAGGCACGCACATTCAACACACACACACACACACACACACACACGCACGCACGCACGCACGCACGCACGCACGCACGCTCCCAAAGCAATGGGAGGGGAGTGGGAGATGGGGTGGGGAAAGAAAGTGTCAAAAGGCTACTCCTGAGTTCTGGGACATTCGTTTTCAGCTGTGAGGGTGAAAAGGAATCAACAAGCCGAATGGGGAAGTGTGCCAGTGACGTACACAGAAGTCACAGCACTGTCACCCCAGAGGACACTGCAAGGAGAAGGGGGTGCTGGTGTCATATCAAAGGGAAATGAAGTGGGCTGCAAACCGACTCCTGGCTTTAAAACATGCAGTTGGAAGTAAAGCTCACAGATCTTAGCTGGAGTCACAGAAGTGAAGGGCGGTGGAGCGAAAGCCTAAGGGAAAAGAAGGTAAAAAAAACAAGTGTTTTGGACAATGGAAGAATAAATGGACAGAATAATTACGACAGGCTTGCAAGATGGCACTAAGGCCCACCTAAGCTCAGCAAAAACAAGTTTAAATGAGTGTAGTTGGGCCAGCAAAATGGTGCCGTAGGTAAGATGCCAGCTTCCAAACCGGGCAACCTGAGTTCAACTCCCAGAAACCCACACGGTAAAAGGAAATGACTTCTGTCACCTGTGCATCATAGCATACAAGTTCTCGTTCTCTCTCTCTTTCTCTCACTTTCTCTCTAAATAAATAATAAATAAACAATCTCTAGTCGTAGAGACTGTGTAAGTACCAGGGGATCCAAGCCAGTCAGGGCTGGGAGTATCAAGGAAGCCTCCCTTGAAAGCACACAGAAGCTGACTGAAGAATGCAAATTTGTCAGCCTGGTGGTGAGAGAGTTTCACAAAGGAAATCAGCCTCTGTAAAGTCGCTATGGAAGTCCACGTCACGAAGGTGAGCAGAGCTGACAGAAGGGCAAAAGAGATCACAAGGAGGACGGGAAGAGACAGACTCAGAGGCAGGAGATGGGAGCTACCTTAGAGGTGGTGGTTCTGCCCTTGAAAACAAGAAGCCATGAAAAGATCTAGGGGAAGGATGGGGGTGATGGTGAAGACAGCTGCATTTTGAAGAAGTCCTTCTGACTGTGAGGTGGTGTGAGTAGGTGGAGGTCACCTCCCCAGTACTGAGATTACAGGCGTATGTGTCTGGCATCAGAGCAGGAAGACCGGTTTGACTAATTACTGCAGTCTGAGGAAGTAGTGGTGATGGCAGGATTGGAAAACACAAGAAAATTAAGCGCTCTCTAGGAGATAAAATTCACAGGACTTGAATAATGAGTGTGAGAGGATGAAAAGCAGATACATGTCAAAAGTGATGCCTATGTTTCCCATAGGGTGCCTGGTGGCTACATTCACCATAAAGGGGAAGCTTGAGAGGAAAAATAGGTCTGATGGGGAAAAATCATGAGATCATTTGGGAAAGGTACACTTTCCCTTAAGGAAGCGTGAAGATATTTTTTAAAATCCAGTTAGTCCAGGTCATGGACTAACTAAATGTGTTGGGAGGAAGAGACAAGTGTACAGTGTTAGGATGCAGAGATGGGCTAATGTCTCAGATGGGAAGGGAGAATGCTCTTGCCCTCAGTAACACCCAGATCCTAACGTGGTAACTAAATGGGGGCAATCAAGAGCAATAGTCTGACAGGAAGTAAAGATGGGGTTTCCTTTTTCACTCTCTTTTCTTTTTTCTACTTTATTTTAAAAATTATTTGAGAGAGTGCAGCTACGTGTACATGTGACATGTGTGTCACACAGCACATGTAGAAGTCAGAGGACAACTTTGGGAAGTGAGCTCTCTCTTTCCACCATGTGTTCAACAGGTGCCTTATCTTCTGAACCATCTTTTCAGCTCTCTTTTTTCTTCCTTTCTTTCTAATATTTTACTTATTTGACAGGGGGAGAGAGAGGGAGAGAGAGAGAAAAGGAGAGAGAGCAGGCATGCTGGTGGAGGTCAGAGGACAACTTTTGGGAGTCAGCGTGTCCTTTTACTGTGTGAATTCCAGCAATCAAGCTTACCAGGTTTTGGGGCTCAAATGCCTTTACCTGCTTCATCATCTTCTTGGCCCTTCTTTCTTTCTTTTTGAGGCAGGGTCTTACTCCATAGCCCATGCTGACCTCGAACTTGTAATAAGCCTCCTACCTCAGCCTCCTAAGTTCTGGGACTGCAAGTGTGAGTCATTACACCTGGCTTCCTCCCTTTTAATGTCAGAACTCTTTCATGGACAAGGTACTGTTGACACACTGTTGAACTCCTCGCCTAATCAAGCTTGCCCCTGGTGGTTCCCAGGGCATCCAGGTGAGTCTGGCCAAGTACATCTATGCTCTCCACTCCCACCATACCTCATCATAGTGCCTGTACAATGGCACCTTCCCAAATTTCTCCCACAAGACCACAAGTCCCTTCGAGGGTGGAGGAGAACCGTCTTATCGAGTATTAAATACCTAATCCCCTCCCCCAGGCATGATTCTCAGCAAACAGGCAACTTAGAATACAAATGAATAACAAATGAAGAATGAGTGTCTGCCTTTGGAAAGACTTGGTTTAATGTAACCTAGCTCTGTCTATAAACAAGGACTTTCTAATTTGCATGACTTCCTAAGTGTGTACAAATAAGGGGGCTTGGTGTATGGTTTTGTCTGCTTTCTAGATTATAAGGTAAGGAACTTTTTAGTTCCTGGCTCCAAATAAATCTGAAGTGCAGTTTTCCTGACCCCCCTACATTCCCCCCCACCCTGCATCTGAGATACTTACTACTCCTACTTCCAGAAAAACACACCCTAGTCATCCCAAACTCATAAACTTTTTTTTTCTAGCAAAAAAACCTTAAGGATCCAGTGGGATGTGGTAGCACATACCTGAAATCCCAGCCCTGGAGAGATGAAGGCAGGAGGATGACAACAAGTTAGCCAGCCTGGGCTATATAGTTGAGAACATGACACAAGAAAAAAGAGGAAGAAGAGAAGGAGGAGGAGGAGGAGGAAGCAGCTGAATGTGGTGGCACACACCTGCAATCCAGGCACTCGGAGAGCTGAGACAAGAAAACCAGGAATTCAAGGCTATCCTCTGTTAAATAGTGGCTTTGACATGAGGCACTATCTCGATTCTCCCCAACCCAGCCTTCCCCTCAAAAAAAGAAAGGCTAGAAAGGAACCTAATATATAATAAGGAAATCATAAAGCAGTCATGAGGTTGTTCCCTCCTACAGAATACCCTCGTATTCAACAAAAGATCATGTCCAAATTGAAGAGAATTTTAAGTGATATTCTCCATGAAAGGAGCAAAAAGGTGGAAACACCTCCCTCTACAAGGCCTGCCTGATTCTTATTTCCTACCTGATATTTAAGCCCTACCCTTATATCATCAACTCTCGTTGAGTTCTGGATGCCGCTCTGTCACACAGAGTGTGAAGTTTGTAAAAAGTTAAGATTGAGCTGAGCGCAAAGCCCTTCCCTCTCTCGGAAATCCACGTAGAACTTCTCCGCACCCTCCCTCCTCTCCGTTCTCCCTCTCCTAGCCACGAAGCCAGGTCACACACCCTGCAGTGCCGCCAGGATTCCCACGATGCCCGTCCCGGCGCCCAGTTCGATCACTTTCTTGCCTCGAAAATCCACATTTTGACTCTCGAAATAGTTGCACAGGCTCAAAGCCTACGAGGGACAGAAGGGAGAGGGGAGGGGATACAGTGACGGTGAGGGCTCCATATGGGAGAGGTGCGGTCCCATGCGCTGACCTCCCAGGGACCCTCACTTCGAACAGTCCATTCCTCACCGCATCCCACACGCGTGCCGCCACCCCAAGGCGCGACCCAAAGTTTTGCGTGATGCTCAGCTCGTGCCCACAGAAGCAGAAGCGGCTGTTCTCCGAGTACGTGTCGGTGAAGAGCCCGACCTCCCGAGGGAATACCGAGTCAGGTTCTGACTCAGGATCGGGGCCGGAGCGGGCCATCAGACGGGGAGAGGGGCCGAGCACCCCGGCCAGCGCTCGGATCCCGGAGCTGCGGGGTGGAAACCGGGGGCCGCCGCGGGTCTGCGCGGCTTCGTGGCACCGGCCACGCCTCCCGCTCGGCCACCTCCCTCCTCCAGTTGCACTTCCCAGAGGGGGACGTGTTGCTGACAGCCCGAGTCCCTAGCGCACACCTGATGGAACGCACGTAGGAGCGCACGGAGCCCACTCCACTGAAGCGCTCTGAGACCCCCCGAGCCGGTGCTTGGTTCTACAGCAAGCCCTGGCCTGCGGGGCGCGCAGGTACCAGCCGGGGAGCCCGGACCAGGCAGAGCGAGCTAAGATCCGCGCCCGAGCGCCTGGGCCTGGCCTTCCAGCCCCCACGGAGACCCGCAGCAGCGCCGAGGGTCTCTCCCCGGCACGCGTCCCTCGCGGTGCCGCGCCCCGCTCGGCTCAGCCCCGGGGGCTCGGGAGACTTTAAGGGGCGGGACTTGCTCGCAGCTGGCAGCCGCGTCATCATCCTGCGCCCGCGGCCGCCCTTCTCCACGTGGATGCGCTGGCATCATGGCGGGAGCCGGCACTGGGACCTCCGCGGGGGCCGAGGCCTCGCAGCCCCAGAAGCGCTACTACCGGCAGCGCGCCCACTCCAACCCCATGGCGGACCACACGCTGCGCTAGTGAGCGAGCGGGACGGGATGTGGGGCGGGAGGGCGGGACCCCCGTGGCAGCCTGGAAGAACAATTAAGCTGACACCCTGGCAGGAACCTGAGGACCGGGAGGCTCGGCTAGGTGACGTCAGTGGGGGGTGTCTGGAGCGTGGAGTTGATCAGTAGGAGGAGGTGTGGTGGTTTAGGAGGAGCCTAAGTCTAGGTGCCAAGTCTAGGACGAGGGGAAAAAATGTAACTCAAGGTAGAGTGAAGACGCAGGTCGTCGCTTCCTTCTTTCGATTTTGTTAGATGAACTTATAAAAGGACATGCATATACACAATCGCGACCGCTTCTTACTCCATTCTTTGCACAAAACACTAAAGTAGCGAGTGACCCAGCGCCTTAATCAGCCTGTTCTCTGAGAAAAGAACTAATGGTGCAGAAAGGAAAGCTTCCCGCCCAGGGATACATCAACTCCAAGAAATGGAGTTGGGCAACTCAGCAACAATAGTCTTATGACGGGCCTATGATTCACCGCACATGTCAGGGGACTTTCTATGGCGACTCAGTGTTGCAGAATTTACGAGAAATCTCCCTCCCGTCTACCCTCCCACAAGCAGAAGCATTTCTAATGGTATGATGGACCTTCTGATGTCTCATGTCTTCTTTCTATTAGCCCTGTGAAGCCAGAAGAGATGGACTGGTCTGAGCTGTATCCAGAGTTCTTTGCTCCACTCTCTCAAGATCAGACTCGAGATGATCCAAAGGACACAAAAGAAAAGCAAGTTGGTGCCCAAGTGGAGTTTGCAGACATAGGCTGTGGCTATGGTGGTTTATTAGGTAATGCTGCGGGCCAGAAGAGGCCTCAATTCTGCCACCTCAGTAGGTTTGGTAAAGGCCAGAGTTGACCTTTCCCTTGGAGCCAGACACTGGTGACATCAGCAAAGAGCTCCTTCACCTTCTCTTTACTGTGGGTCTATGGCCTTTGGCCCTGGAGAAGGGAGGGCCAAAGATGTTTCTCAGAACCTGAACTACTCTGTTTGGCTCTGATCCCCACGTGAGCCATTTCACCTGCCCTGTGCTGGGTCAATGAGCCGGTCAGCACAAGCGTCAGAGATCGACCACTGTGGCCACTGATCCTGAACTGTCTTTCTTAGGGATTCCACCGTCTCTCCTCCCTTTGCTCCCTTTCTCACTAGAACACATTTCTTTCTGCTCCAGTCTTCCATGTTAGGGGTTCCTTTTATATTGTGTGCATTGTCCTAGACATGCATACAGACACCCACCTTCCCTATTTTTTATATCTTCCCCTGTAGATAACAGCGTTACAGAGCAAAAGAGCATGGTACTTAGATTCTGAAAACCTTGGCTCAAGTTCCAGCTCTCCCCTATGATCTTGAGCATCTCTGATGTTTTATATTCCCCATCATCACAGTCTACCAGGGAACATTATAAGGGTTAGACGAGACCATGTATGGAATTACTGTGAAAATTCTAAAGCAATTGAAGATTGTACCTGAAGTCCTAGCCTTTCCATTCTGACATACACATAATCGTGACCACACAAAGTAGTGTCCCAGTGCCTTAGTCAGCTGATTCTCTTTTTTGTCCTCCCTGTCACTTCTGTGCAGTGAACTAGTCCTGTAGCTGGCTCTTCTCACGCTCCTGATTTAAGTAGTTGCAGACTGAAGCACTCTTTCTTGTGTTAACTTATGTACTTCCTGTAAGTATGTGTAATATGCGTAAATATGAAATTGATGATCTCATTGCTATTTCTGTCTCCAGTGGAACTGTCACCACTTTTCCCAGACACCCTGATCCTGGGTCTGGAGATTCGGGTGAAGGTGTCAGACTATGTACAAGATAGGATCCGGGCCCTACGTGCAGCTCCTGCAGGCGGCTTCCAGAATATTGCCTGTCTCCGCAGCAATGCCATGAAGCACCTGCCTAACTTCTTCCACAAGGGCCAGGTGGGAGCCGGTTGGGTGTGTTAGAATGGTGGTCAGGTAGAACATGGTGGTCACGCACTCACCACCCATCCCCTTCATACGTGTATCTCACAGCTGACAAAGATGTTCTTCCTCTTCCCTGATCCACATTTCAAGAGGACAAAGCACAAGTGGCGAATCATCAGTCCCACACTGCTAGCAGAATATGCCTACGTGCTGAAAGTTGGGGTGAGTCAGGAGGGAAGATCTAAGTGCTCTTCACTAAGAATTAGGGGGGAAAGGGACATCCGAGCACTCACACTGTCCCTTCCCAGCATCTTGCTGCTCAGATGCATGTAGCCCCTATCTGGGTGATTTTTGCCTATACAGGGCCTGGTATATACTGTAACAGATGTGCTGGAACTACACCAATGGATGTGCACCCATTTTGAAGGGCACCCACTGTTTGAGCGTGTGCCTCTGGAGGAGCTTGTAAGTAAGATGCCTAAGGGAAATTGCCAAGCTGGTCCTGTACTCTTTGGACCTAGCTTAGAGTCAAGAGCATGGAGTCTGGAAACCAAGGGCAGTTTGACAAGGACATATTGAACACTTCTTCTCTAGAGTGAAGACCCCATTGTGGGACATCTAGGCACTTCGACTGAGGAAGGAAAGAAAGTTCTACGTAATGGAGGCAAGAACTTCCCAGCCATCTTTCGAAGAATACAGGATCCCATCTTGCAGGCGATGACCCTCAATCCCACCCTGCCTGATCACTGACCCTAACTTAACTGGACCCCATCTTCCAAGGATTGCAAAGAAGATCAGCCCCTTGGCCTTTCTAGCTGACACTGCTCCAGCCATGGGGCCTGCTGCTCCCCTCCCCACCCAGCCTTCTTCCTCCTCCACTGACAGCACAAAGCAAACACAGTTGACTGGGAAGGTCAAATGACTTTTAACCAAAGAGACGCTATGGAGGGGTTTAGGGGTTTGCTCTACCCCAGAATTCCCTTTTCTTTGTGGGGTTTCTCAGCTGGAGTGAGGAATACAGTGCTCCACTTTTAAAACCGTGTGCTTGGCTCAAGTTGCCCTCCCCTTGTGTTTACTCTGCAGTCCTGGGGATAACGTGTATGCACCCACGTGCCCATGCTGCTATTTCTCAGGCCGGACTGGGGCATGTATCACGTGCTATCTCCTGTCTTCTCCCTCCCTGCAACTCGACCTGGGCAGTTTGCTCTGTAATTGTTGCTAACGTCTCTGGAGGGCAAGGGGGTGGAAACCCTTGCCCTCTCCATGTTAACCTTTGATTCCAAAGCTTGAGAGCTGATTGATTGGCATGATGCCTGATAGGAGGGGGAAGGAGGGATGGGAGCTTAACAAGGATTTTGAGGTCAGAAAGGCACCAGAGACAGAGCCCTCATTCGTCCCAAAATCCCAAAAAAAATCTTCGAATTTCTCTACTTTACAAAATATTCCTTCGTTTCTATTCCTTAAACCTCAGTTCCTATGGCTAGGAAAAAGGGGACTTGTTAAGAGACCCCCCCTTCCCAAGAAACAAAGGTGAAGGATGACTAGAGCTGTTTTACCCATTATCCCACGTGCCATCGGGACTGTTCCTATTAAGTGCAAGTGGAGAGAAGTGTGGCTAGTACAGGAAGATTCTGCTCTCATGAAGAGAGCAGATCAAGGAGCCGAGAATATGGGGACAGCTGGTAAGATGGTCCAGCAGTTAAAAAACACTTGCCCGGGCTGGAGAGGTGGCTCAGGGGTTAAGCCTCTGCCTTGCAGGCGGAAGGTCCTGAGTTCGGATCCTAGACCCCACGTATAGACTCCGCGCAGAAGGTGGGGGGTGGCCTGCGTTTCTGATCCTGGTAGGGAGGAGGTGGAGGAGGTCCATGGTAGTTCCTGAATTCATCTGTGGTTCTACACATACACACGCACACACAATTGAATAAATAAAATTTTTTTAAAAAACACTTCCCATGAAAGCAAAGGACCAGCATTCAGATCGTAATTCCAGCCTATAAGGCAGATCCTCAGAATCACCAGAGCAAACTGACTTGTAGACTAGCTCTATCTCAGTGAGTTCTGAGTTTAAGAAACCCAGCCTCAAAACAGTAAGGTGGGATGATAACTGACAGCTCCCTTGTACCTACACACACAGACACAGATTGTGCACCCTTCCCACCTGCCAAACTCTCATGCACAAACCCCAAATACATGAAAGTAGAAAGAAAAGTTAGAATATGGGGCAATACAGCTGTGCCTCCTTCAAGTTTTCCATTCATGAGAATGGGGAATTCATGAAGATGGGCTTGGATACCTAGGGAAGCGGTGGGAATACCACCCTGTCAAATAGCCTTCCCCCACAAAAGACCTTTAAGCTGCTGGACCAGGGTATTAGTGTAGGAGGAGTCAAGAAATCATTCCTAGCCCCGCCTACTGTTCTGGGGGGCTGATCTCTAGCACAGACCACTCTGCAGAAGGGATTGGCTGAGGAGTTTAGAAAGGGGAGTCACCTCCTGGACCAACAGTTAAATAGGGAAGGGTTCAGACAACTAGGGGAGATGCCCTGGACAAGTGCTCTCTTGAAGCTGCTGGAACCTAAACCATGACCCATACTGTTAAGCTCGCCTCCAGAGTGTTCCACCGAGTTCGCCGGCTTCCACAGCCGCCTGCCTCATTGGGCTCCCGAGGCTCCGAGTCACAGCTTCAGAGCTTGGCAGACATTCCAGGGCCCTCTTTGGCTAGCTTCCTGGCTGAGCTTTTCTGCAAAGGGGGGCTGTCCAGGCTACATGAACTGCAGGTAAGAGAAGCCCGTCCTTAACCATTCCTGGGACAGAGAGCTGGGTAAACCGGCTTTACTATCTCTTGCAAGGACAAAGTAGTGAAGAGCGCAAGGGGGATGTGAGAGAATGGATGGGTATGGATTATGAGAAAGGCCAGGCAAGTCTAGGGGAGGTGGCTCTAAGCCCCGAGGTCCATCCTAATACCCAGCACCACGTGAGTCCTCTTAGGATCCCAGAGACCAAATCCCCCATCCCAACCCTCACAGTCTAGCTGGACCTGGAGGGAGGTCCCCAGTCCGTTCACTCCGAACTCTCAGGTTGAATCCTGTCACTGTACCAGGCTCACTGGGCAGCCCTTGAGGGATTTCTCCACCTAGACTAGACTCATGACCAAAGAGAAGTCGTGAATGCCTGCTTCAAGTGTGATTCCTCTGTTTCATCCATCCTACTCAAACTTTGCTGGGATGTAAGAAAAGAAAAAAATGCAGTAACAGGACCACAAGCTAACCTGCCACAGGAATAACTCCCCCTTCCCAAGACTGGCCAGTGCCTGTGGCCTTGACGAGAGCCAAGCTGAGAGTTCCTGTGTCCAGCTGTCCACATGTCCAGGGCGCGGTTTCTTCCAGGTACAAGGCGCTACGCGCTTCGGGCCGGTGTGGTTGGCCAGCTTCGGGACACTGCGCACTGTGTATGTAGCCGCCCCTGCACTCGTGGAGCAGCTGCTGCGACAGGAGGGTCCTTGTCCCGAGCGCTGCAGTTTCTCATCCTGGGCAGAGCACCGTCGCCGCCACCAGCGGGCTTGCGGGCTGCTCACCGCGTGAGTTCTCTTAGGATCCCAGAGACCAAATCCCCCATCCCAACCCTCGCAGTCTAGCTGGACCTGGAGGGAGGTCCCCAGTCCGTTCACTCCGAACTCTCAGGTTGAATCCTGTCCTTGCCCCCACCTATTCCCTTATGGTTGAGATAAGAATTCGAGGAACTCCAGGGACGGAGGGAATGGGCGAGGACACTAGGATCTCAATAGACGTGAGCCCCTGTGACTCAGGTTACCCGAGAACTCCCACCCACTGGGAGGAAATGAGTTAAGAGGAAGAGGGACGATGGGCAGGAGCAGGTTTCTACACCCGGAGGGGGCAGACGCAACACTTCTAGTCACCCCAACTTTCACACCCCCTCCCTGATGTGCCCTCTTATCGACCCCTCCTCCCCATCCCTACTTGGGCAGAGAAGGCGAAGAATGGCAAAGGCTCCGCAGTCTCCTGGCCCCGTTCCTCCTTCGGCCTCAAGCAGCCGCTGGATACTCTGGGATTCTCGATGGAGTGGTCCGTGATCTTGTGCGACGGCTTAGGCGCCAGCGGGGGCGTGGCAAAGGGTCTCCTGCCCTGGTTCGGGATGTAGCAGGAGAGTTTTACAAGTTTGGACTAGAAGGTGAGTTCCCAAACCAGGTAAGGGGCAGGTACAGGTGACGCGATCCCGCCACTCCAGTGTCTGACAGCGCCCCCTCCCCATCAGGCATAGCCGCAGTGCTGCTAGGTTCGCGCCTGGGCTGCCTGGAGCCTGAAGTCCCCCCAGACACAGAGACCTTCATCCGTGCAGTGGGCTCCGTGTTCGTGTCCACCTTGTTGACCATGGCGATGCCCACCTGGATGCATCGCCTTGTGCCTGGCCCCTGGGCCCGCCTATGCAGAGACTGGAACCAAATGTTTGCCTTTGGTAGGGCACGGAAGTGAGGAGGAAAGGGAAGGCGGAAAAGCCGCACAGGAGTAGTGGGCCGTCAGTGTGCCTTTTTACCTCGCAGCCCAGAAGCACGTGGAGCGCTGGGAGGGCCGGCAAGACGGGCCGAACCAGGGAATGCCTGGGGAGGACATATCATCCGGGCCTCATCTGACCTACTTCCTTTTTCGGGAGAAGTTGTCTATCCAGTCCATCGTGGGAAATGTGACAGAGCTGCTACTGGCTGGAGTGGACACGGTAGTCTTCCATTCTGTAAACCCCACTTCAGCTTACAGCATCCCGAGCCTCTAGGCTGACATTCCTGCTTCAAGAGTCCTCTGCCCATTTAGATCAGGTTGGCTTAAGGCTTCCTTGGCAGTGGACTGCCCCCTTTCTATCCCTCTCACCTGAGTTTCCCATGCCTAACACCTCAGACCTTCTTCTTACTTGTCTCGACAGGTGTCCAACACTCTCTCCTGGGCTCTCTATGAGCTGTCCCGGCACCGAGATGTGCAAACTGCACTCCACTCTGAGATTGCAGCTGCCCTGGGCACTGCCCACTCCCAAGTCACTGCTCTGTCCCAACTGCCCCTGTTGAAGGCTGTGATCAAGGAAGTGCTAAGGTGAGATGGAAGGAAAGAAGGAACTAAAGAAAATGCCAGGGGAGGGCCGGTAGAGGCAGAGGAGGGGAAAATGGCACTGTACTCTCGGCTACGTGAGTTTGGAAGCAGGAGGCAGTGAGAAGGAGCCCCCACACTCACTTTTCTGTCTCCATCTTTTGCCTTGGCACCTAGACTGTACCCTGTAGTACCTGGAAATTCCCGTGTCCCAGACAAAGACCTTCAAGTGGGTGGCTATATTATCCCCAAAAATGTGAGTAGAGAGAGGCTTTTGCTGAATATTCTTTACTATCTTGGGTTCTGGCTATTCTCAAACACCAATCAAAACCCTTTACAGCCCTCACCCTGACCCAAATGGACAACAGAGAAACTTCTCCATACTATCCAGGGCCTACTTTTGTCCCAGTTTACAGACCTTAACTTTATCTTCCCCAGCCTTCATTCCTGCGTTCAAACTGATAAGTCTGTACATTTGGGAGGTTTGAAGAGGTTGAGATATGATCACGCTATGTAACCCATGCTAGATTTGAACTCATGATCCTCCTGCTTCTACTTCCTGAAAGCTAGAATTATAAGTGTTATCTCTCTGTGTGTGTGTGCATGTGCGTGTGCATGTGTGTGTGTGTGTGTGTGTGTGTGAAACTAATAAGTGTATGTTCATTCCCCATCAGACTCTGGTTTCTCTGTGTCACTATGCCACCTCAAGGGACCCTACTCAGTTCCCAGAGCCAAACTCTTTTCATCCAGCTCGCTGGTTGGGGGAAGGCCCAGCCCCCCACCCATTTGCATCTCTTCCTTTTGGCTTTGGCAAGCGCAGCTGTGTGGGGAGACGCCTGGCAGAACTTGAGCTGCAAATGGCTTTGGCCCAGGTAAGTGATCTAGAACCCAGCCATCCCCAGATGAGAAAGGCCCAAACCCACTAAGGCTAGGTGTCCTCATCCTCTGACAAGCACAGGAAAACACGTTAGACTCAGCAGACCTACTCCTCAGAAGTGCGATGACCCATCATAGGCCTGGAGTGTAAGTGAGGATACTTAGACTAAATTTTTTTCTTTCCTCATCCCTTATCTTTATTAACCAGAAATCCCCTATTAAGCCTTAGGTGCCGTCCCAACATTGGCCATTCTGCTCTTTACCAGGCACTCCTTCCATTAGGATCAACCTACAGTGATAGCCTTCTTCTTCTATTTCCAGATCTTGACCCATTTCGAGGTGCTGCCTGAGCCAGGTGCTCCCCCAATCAGACCCATGACCCGGACTGTCCTGGTACCTGAAAGAAGCATCAATCTACAGTTTGTGGACAGATAGTCCTATGAAAAGGCAAAATAGGGCATTCTTTATTAGGCACAAAACCAAAAGATGCACTTTACCCAAGGCCTGTCTGTCGGGGTAAACCTCAGGAGGTACTCTTGACCCATGTGTAAAGTATGTACTTGGCTTGACTCAGCAAGTCCTGGCAGAATCATGGGTTCTTCAGTACTTCTCCTGTCAGTGCTTCTCCTGATCTTTCCTCATGGTACAAACCAAATCCTGATACCCTTCAAGGGCCAGCTCAGATGTTAATTAATAACCCTGGGTGGCCTGGGAAAGGATTCAACCACTGTTCTTTCGATGCTAACACTGTCCACTGATGCTGCTGGCTAAGCTTTTAGCATAGCATGAACTAAGCAACTGTGCGTGTGGTCTGCACCCATAGGCTTTCCCTCTAAGCATGTGAGCTCTGTGACAGGAGGGATGAAACCTTACTGGTTTTTGCTTACTTGTTTGTTGTTTGAGACAGAATCTTGCTGTGCAGCCCAGACTAGCCTGAAACTCACAATCCTCTTGGTTCACCTTCCTGAGTACTGACTGCAGACACGAGCTGTCCTTATTTGGTCTGTACATCTCCTGTCAGAGCCTAACCCTAGCTAGGTCACACCATACACATTCTCATATTGAATCTGAACCATATGGCAGAAAGGATGGACAGAGTACCAGTCTCTGCCCACCTTCATCTTGCCCCTCGGTAGGCAAATCTGCTCTAGCCTGGCTTGTAATATTTTTTTTGCTTGTAATATTTTTAAAGTTCTCCTGAGCTCTCTGGCCACTCATTAGTGGACTTAGCCCGTCCCTTAGCTCCTCTCTTTGGGCCTGCCCCTGCCTGGGCCCATTTTTTTAATACTGAAATGTTTATTATTCATGTTTGCAAATAAAAAAAAATTAAGACTTGGCTTTGGGTTTATTTTTCTCTTATTCCAGGCAAGATCCTGACCCTTTCCCACCCTCCCCATCCCATCTTCCACCTTAGTTTCTTAAGTCCTGGAAGTTATTCCCATAACTATGGGAGGTCCAGACCCCATCTGGGAGAATGATTCATGACAACCCCAGACATGTTTCTGTCTGTAGTAGAAAAAGCCAAGTCTAGTTTGGCTTCCTGGGAGAGATTAAGAGGGTAGTGGTGAATACTAAATGTAGGCGCTAAGTTCTAAAATGGGTCGGGAAGCTAGGGATTTGCAGAGATGGGCAAAGGCGAGGGACTCTGGAGTAAGAAATGCTTTGGGAACCTGTACTGCCGGGATCTAAGGGCACCCAAAAACGGTCACTCTGTCTTTCTAAGTTACTCCAAGATGATTTCTTTCAGAGAAAGACAAGGACACAGGCAGGGCAGTGAAGTCAGCCAGACAGGATGAAAGCCAAAGCCCAGTGGCCAGAGGCCTGGGCACTGAGGCAGGAGAAGCCTCTGCTTCTCCGAGTCGGCACTCTCAGGCCCCCCTCAGTGCTTGCACAGTACTGCCCTTGGGATGTAGACGAATTAACTCACCCTCCACCCACTAAATCTCTCAGCACTCTACATCTGCATCCCAGCTTAACCTCCTCATGCCAGGGCTTGCCCCTTTCTCTTTCCCTCACCATTTGTTAGCTGGGTGTACATTTTTGCTTTACACTTCATCTGCACCACCTCTGCCCCTGTTCTGACATGGCTTCCTGACCACGAAGCTGTTTAACAGAGGTCCTTCCTTAGGCATCGAATCTTTCAAGATCTAAAGGGGCAAAACATGCACAAAGGCTTGGGCAAAGAGACCAAGGTTATTGTGAATTAACTGCTCCCTTCTCAATTCTTCCTATACTATATACTCAGTCTTCATCTTTATTCTATGACCAAACTCAATTCAAACATAGATAACCTGATTTTTAGCAGATTTGAACTTTAGGGAAGAATAAAGCCAGTCTGCTGCCAAACCCTTTTCATTAAAAATCAGTAATACTCTATCCACTGTGGGCGCCCAGTGGGCAAAGGGAAATACACACTTGAAGAACTCAGAGTACACATGGGTACTGTGTGCAGTGTGTCTATGTTCTTGAATAAGTCTAAGCTTCTATGAGGAGTCATCACAAGGGACATCCCAGACTTGGCACAGAACTCCATGTGTCTTTAAAAAAAACGTGTGTGTGTGTGCTGTTTGTACCAGAAGGCACTTAAGTATTTGTGCCTGTGGAGGCCCAAGGGAGACTTCAGGAATTATCCTGGATCGCTCTACCTCCTTATTTCTTTGTTCTGGGGTTTCCTGGGCTCTACCTTTCAGGGCTGGAAGTACAGACAACTGCCAGCATTTCCACTCAGCATGGGATCTGGAGATCTGAACTTGGGTCCTTTTGCTTGGGAGGCAAAGGCTTTAATCCTTGAGCTATCTCCCTAGGTCTCCATGTGTGTATTTCTTGAGTAAACTCTTTCCACCAACAGACATTAGTAGCTACTCTGATTTTCTGTTTCATATCTCATTGCCACCAGCTCTTCTGTCAACAGCAAACCAGTAAAGTCTGGCCCTTCTGTCTCCTTGGTTAGTGAGTGTTAGGAGAGTATGTCTCTGGAGAGAGTTCCCCCACTGGGGAGCTGGAGAGCTCAACCTCTGTTCCCTCTTCACCCTGACCCCCTCAGAACCTTTACACTTTGAAGTAAATCAGACCCCAGTACAGATTTGATTTCTACCCCCATGAATCTGGTGCCAGCCAGCACCATGGACAGCAGCCAAGACCCCCTTCCGAGGAGAGAAGTAGAGCAAAGATAGGTGGGCTGTCAGAAGGGAAGCAGCTTCTCCAAGCCACCCCAAGGGAAGAGGCAGAATAGAGCCTTCTGCAAGAGAAGGACCAATGATAAGAAAGGCCTCTGGGTCTGACTGTACCAACATAAAGAGTTATTTAATCGCTCATGAACGGTCCACTTAAGACACTCTCATCATACAGTACCCAGCACCCAGGCTTCAGGAGAAATGGACCAAGCTTCAAACTGATCTGCACTTTTTTTCTTCTTTTTTTTTCCCAGTGGTATGGATCAAACCCAAGACCTCATGCATGCTAGGCGAGCATTCTACCATTGAGTTACACCTCAGTCCTCTGACCCACATTTCAACCAGTCCTTCCACAATCCCTTATAGCACCACTCTATATGACTGCTGCTTTCAAGCACAGTACCTTCCACTAATACCACCAGCTGGGCACATCAGGATCAGACCCGTGACCCTGAACTACCACAAAAATAGTTAAGACACACACTGGGGGACAGGGATTCCCTCCATCTCACTCCAAATGAGTTCACATTGATGTCACACCATTTTTCTGGGTGAGCACAGTACTGGAAAGAACTAACAGAACACAGACACCCTCAGAACAGGAGTGGCTCCAGCTTTCTCCACAGCCCTTGGATCCCAGTGTTTACAGAGCCAAAGAGGTTTCATTCCTGTAATAATCTTCCACATTCTAGTAGCTCGTCAAAACAATGTCCTATGCCTCTCCTGATGAGAAACAGAATTAGGGGTTTGTTATACCAACTGCAGTTTGAAATAAATGGACCTTCATAGTCCAGAAATCGTTTCATGCCATTATCAATTTTCTTTGCAATGGAGCCAGCCTGTGCTCAGGCCTCATCCCGACCCTACGAGGTAGAAAACCAGCTGAGGAATCATACAACTCACAGGTGGCAGTTCCTCCTCTCCTTAGCTACCTCTGAGCACTGCCACCTAGCAGCCTCTGTGAATTATTCACCAGCAAGTAGGAGTCCCTCCTTCAACTTTCAAAGCAGTGTTGCACCTAGGATTTGCAACCCGTGCAGAGAAACCTCCCCACATCTCCCAGCCCTCCGGCAAAAACCCAGTTGAGAAAGGAGTCTCCACGTGCATATAAATGATCCTTTATGCCCTTCCCCCATGCAATGGGGGGTGGAGCAGGGGGAAGTCCCCCGCCCTCATGCAGGGGACGGAGGTCAATGTTTACTAGTCTTATTGCCAGATGCCCTGTGGCCCTGGGGTGGGGAATGGAGGTCTACAGCCCCCTTTATTCTGGCACTGGTTTCCCTTTGCCAAGTCACCATGGTGGAGCCAGGGGGCTGGATGCTCTAGAGCTGAGGTAAAGATGGTTCTCTCCAGAAGAAAAGCTGCTCTCCCCGCCTGCCTGCTGACCATCTCGAGATGAGTGTGAGGCGTATCAATGGGAGCTGGGATGTCATCCAGCTGTCTCTACCCCCTAGGCAGTAGAGGCCAAACAATGTCTCCAGCTTGAGGTTGTCCACAGAGATCTTCAGTGGGGGGGATCACTGTGCCCCCAAATGCCTTGTCCAGGTTGTACCTCCAGCAGCTGTAGATTTCATCTCTGGCTGATGCACTGACTTGAGATCCCTGCTCTTGGGTCCAGGTCAGACTGTGGTGACTCTCATGACAACCTCTCGGCCAGAATGGGAGCTGGAACGGGCATCTGGTGGCCGAAGCTGTCCAAGGAGGTGCAGGATTGTATACCCACAGCGCTGTGGCAAGAGCGTCCGCATGCGCTGGGCAGCTGGGGGCCGACTAGGGGCCCCAGCAGGGGGGCCCGTCCGTGAGGTCCTGGGGCCTGGCTTCCCTGCTGTCCCTCCCCCTGCATCTCCTCCTATGTCCTTGGTCTTGTCATAATTCAGGACCTTCCACTGTTGGTTCACTGCCTGCCAGCGCTTGAAAATGCGGTAGACCGAAGAGCCTTCATGGACGATGAGGCCTGAGTAACAGGGAGAGGAAACGATTTGGGGTCAACGGCTGCCCAGACCACAGGTCTGTAAGCATGCATTTCTGCAGAGTGAGGAGACAGAGCTGCAAAGGATCCAAGAGAATCAGGGGAGGAAGGGACACCGGGATAGCTCTAGCAGCCTCCAAAGACAAAAATCACGGCCTTGAACCTGAAGGGATGCGCCATGGTAATAGGTGAGTGGGTAAAGGAAGATCCTGAGAGGTACATGGGAGAGACTTCCTCACCTATGCAGACGACATCCATGAAGCCATACATGCCATAGCAGATCTGGAAGAGCAGATCCTGCCGTTGCCATTTGGCCGAAGGACTGAGTGAGGACCAAATGAGCCAGGAAATGCTGGCGACGAGGAAGAGCGAACCGAGAACTATGGCAGCAATCTGGACCTTCTCGATGACCGTCAGGGAGATGGCCTGCCACTATGTGGGATAAAGACAGAGGAGCAGAGGGTGGGTGACTGGCCTCCCTTCCTTAAACCCTTCAAGCAAAACTAACATCTGTCTTCTCAAGGCCCTGATATAAACTAAAATGCAGCACTTACCTGACACCGTTTATCTGCCTTATTCTAGAAAGGCAGGATTGGACAGGGCTCTGTAGCCTAAATATGTAAGTTTGAATTCCAACCTTAACTCCATCACTTACTGGTTAGGTAACCTTGGGCAAGTTTATCTCTTTGTACATCAGTACCTTCATTTCTAAAATGATGATAGCAATGGTATCTAGTAAGATTATTATGAAGATTAAAAGAGTTAACATACACTAAAATGACACACATAAAAAAATACAGTATGCTTGCTGTGAACAACATTATCCTTTTTTCCCCCTATTATACCAAGTGCCTGGAACAGGGTCAGAATACAAGATGGAATCTGGTAAGTATCTTAGCGAATACAGGAAGGGAGGATTTGTAGATCATGGACTGCCATACAGTAGGGAGTAGTGGTTCTTGGGAAAACAGTAAATGAGAATAAACAGGTGCCCCGCAGGGTCCCTGGCTCAGTGGGCTGAAAGGTCCTTGTCCATTCTGAGTGCTCTCCCTGCATCTCACCTGCAGAGGGTTCTTGGTGCTGATTGCCAGGACCTGGTACTTGAAGTAGCAGAGTTCACAGCTCCAGGAGCCCCTCTCACTAATCCATCGGATGAGGCAGGGCTGATGTGTGCATCGGACTGAGCCGTCACAGCGGCAAGGGCTCAGGAGCTCCCCCTGGAGGAAGGAAGGAGAGGGGACCTGTCAGCTATCATCACCTGGACCCCTCCGCCGCGCTCCTAGAGAGGCGAAACCTTTTCTTCAGGTCAGTCACATTCCCACTGTTAAAAGCTCAAGCCTTTCACCCAAAGCAAGGCGAGAGGCTAAGACTTCGGAAATACAAGAAGAGAGGGCTAAAAAAAAAAAAAAAAAAAACTTCCTATGCCAAAGGGATGAAGGATGGGTTGGGAGAAAGACTGAATCTCCCCTTTCTATAAGGTGGAAAAGGTGATATTAAGACTTCCCGAAGGGACCACCCTTCCCGGGCTTTGGACCATGCCTTCTTTCACACACTCCACCATTGCTAAGCACAGTGTTACATAGATCTGGTGGCAACTGGGATGGGTTAAGGTTTCTGGGTTCTATATATTAAAATGAGGAGAAATCCTGAGGATGAATGGAGCATGTTCCCTTTTTTAGTCAAGGAATCATTTCTCCCCACCCAGAGACACTCTCCGGCACTATCCCGAGACAACTCTGCCCATCAAATCTAACAAAGAAGGCTCTTTGGAATAAGGTGGAAAGTTGCAGAATGGTAAGTGAAAAGTGCCCCACGAAGAGAAGCACTGCGCGAGGCAAGGTGCTGGCTGGCCCCTCCCCTTCAGGTGGGAACAAATGTACTCTTCTCTCTGCCCATCTCCGAAAGAACAGGGCCCCTCGGCCAAAGGCTACTCTAGGGTGAGGAGGCCAATAGCGGACAGCCGTCTCGGTTAATGGGTGAGCGGAATTCGGAGCCCTCCCAGCAGAGAGCCCCACCCCATCCTGGGGACCCCAGACCCTCCCAAACCTGACCCACTCCAGGTTATCTCCAGCCAGCCCCACCTCATCCCATTTCTACCCCCGGTCCGGAGTCCCGGGTCCTGGGTCCTGCCCAGCCTTCCCAGGCCCCGCCCCCTGATCCCGGTCTCCCCAGGCGCCCCAGGTGCGCGCCCCCACCCTTCCCCGCCCGGCCAGGTGCCTGGGCCTGACCTGCTCGGGGCCCTGGAAGCAGATCCGGCACTGGGGGGTTCGGAGTCCACTTTCCAGGCTGCTGCTGAGCGACAGGGCGTCCAGCGCTCCCGGGGGCGGTGGTGGCGGCGCGGGCGGCGGCGGGGGTCCGACCCGCGGTTCCTTGTCGCCGGCCAGGCCCCGGATCCGCGGCTCCGACCCGTAGTACTCTTCCTCGTCGCCGTCGCCGTCCCGGGTGGAACAGCCAGCGAAGGGCGCCCAGCCGCAGCCGCCCCCCCCGCCCCCCCGGGGCTGCGGCTCGGCCCGGGGCCGCCCCCCGCCCGTCAGCACCAGCAGCTTCAGCTCGTTCAGGAACATGCGGAGCCGAGACTTGAGCATCGTCCGGGCGCCGGAGGGCGGGGGGCGGCGTGCAAGGGGGGCTCTCGGGCGGCGGGGGGAGGGGAGAGGACAAGGCCGGGAAGGGGGCGCGCGCTGGAGAGCCGAGCCCGGCCGGGGTCTTCGGGGCCTGCAAGCGCCGTTCACGGCTGCCACCGCCGGGGCTCCGGAGATTGCGGGGCCGAGAGGGCCGTCGGCCCGGGGGCGGCGGGGTGGGCAGCCATGGCTGGGGTAGGGGTAAGGGCAGGGGGCGGGGAGGGGGGCTCAGGGTGCCGCGCCCCGCGGGTCGGGGTCCGGAGCGGGCGGAGCCCCGGGGGTTACGCGCCCGCGTCCTCCTGCGGCGGGGCCGCCCCCCATCGCCGTCGTCCGGGTCCTAGTCCTGCTCCGACTCCCGGATCCGGCTCGGCTTGGCCCGTGCGCTTAGCGGTGGCAAATGGCGGCTCCTTCCGGCGGCGGCGGCGGCGGAGACCCCCCCGGAGCGGCGGGCGGGCGGGGCGGGCGGGGCGGGAGCCGGGGAGCCGGTGAGGGATGGAGGGAGGGGCGGGGCGGGGAGGGGGAGAGGAGGAGAGGGGGCCGCGACTGCGCATCCCCGCCCTGCCCTGCACGAGCAGGTGTCCCCAGGGGCGGGGCGAGTGTGCGAGACTGGGGAGGAGGGGGGAGTGGCCAAAGAAGGGGAGTGTTCAGTGGGGTAGAAGAATAGGTGTGTGTGTGTGCGCGGGTGGGGGTGAAGATGGAGAAGGTGAGTGGTCCAAGGATGCAGGTGTATGCAAAACGGGAGTGTACAGAGTGCGTCCCCTCTGCAAGGGTCGGAGGCGTGGGGGAGGTGAGTGGGCAAGGGATGGACAATAAACACTTTTCCACAAAAGACTGTGAAAGACTGGTGTGTGAGGCGTGGAATTGGTTTGTGTGAGAAAGAGCATTGGGTTGTAATGT
This sequence comes from Typhlomys cinereus, assembly GCA_023101885.1. Classification (NCBI taxonomy): domain Eukaryota; kingdom Metazoa; phylum Chordata; class Mammalia; order Rodentia; family Platacanthomyidae; genus Typhlomys; species Typhlomys cinereus. The sequence continues at coordinate 6,772,361 of JALPQD010000090.1, read as the reverse complement.
GTAAGGGAAGTGAGCGAGCAAGACAGGAGTACTAAAAGGATGGGCGTGTCTTTTTTTGGTACTCTTTTCTGGTATTCTCCTGCCTTCATCTCCACTATTCTGAAGCGAATACCACACATATACACTGAGATCTTTGTTTTAAGGGAAGCTTGACCTCTCCCACGCATTTCTATCCAGCCCATCACATTTTTTTAAACGGGGGACCTTATGCTTACATCCTTCCTCTCATCCCTTTGTGATGCTGAGGGAAAAGAGATTCCATGAGAACCCACTAGGTCAAACACACTGGGAAAAAATTAATTAGTGAAAGAGTAATTAATGGAGAATGGAGGGGATAGAAACAGGGACAGACTGCCAAATCAAGGATCTTTGATAGAAAGTGATAGTAGTGTTTGTGTGTGTGTGTGTGTGTGTGTGTGTGTGTGTGTAAGTACTCAAGTGCTTTGCATGGATCTATGAATGAACTAGTAAAAAAAAAAAAACTGGACTTAAGCAGACAAAGAGAATGGCTGTGTTCTAAAAACAGCGGACTACAGTGGGCTTATGTGAGACTTAAGGAGAAAGTGAATGGAGTCCTACCTGTGTTGGGAGATTGACAAGCTCCACACAGCCTTCCAGAAGTCCAGCAAACCAAATAACCTTAACAATATAGTCAATGAAACAGTCACCATTTCAGCCTCTTAGTCAGTTCACATCATGAAGTTTTTCATCTAGTCTCCCAGTTGCCTTTCTCAGTGAGGGGAAGCAGCAGAAGCAGCAGAAAGAAAATCTGCGTTTTGTGTCTTCCATGTTGCCTTGAATCATGACTTTTATCCACACTGTTACAATCAGCCAGAAAATTGGGACTAGAAGTTAGAGTGAAAATCATAGCAAATGGGATGTTAAAATGGTTTCAGGCTGGGTGTGGTTTGGCTCACACCTGGAATCCAAACACCTTGATTGCTGGGAGTTGGAGGCCAGTATGGAATACAAACAAACAAATGAAAATAGATATGGTTGGAGCATATCTATAATCCCAGCATTTGAGAGGCAGAGAGAGGAGGATTGCCAGAAGTTTGAGGCTAGCCTGGTCTATATAACAAGTTTTAGACCAGCCTGAACTACGGAATGAAACTCTTTTTAAGGGGGGAGGGGAAATGGTGGAGGAGAGATTGATCAATACACAAGATGCCTGCTTACAAACCTGGTGACCCGAGTTTAATTTATGGGGGAAAGAAAAACTGTTTTCTGAAAGTTTCCTCTGACCTTCACACTGTGCACCATGGCATGCATTGTCTCAATCTCTCTCTCTCTCTCTCTTTCTCTCTCTCTCACACACACACATACACACAAATAAGTAAATAAAACATTTTTTTTAAAAAATGCTAAATGTGATGGCACATGCATGTAACCACAGTGTACTTGGGAAGTGGAGGTAATAGGATCAGAAATTCAAGGTCAGTCCCTCAGTTCCATGTTCATTTTGAAGTCAGACTGCTACAGAAAACCCTGTCTCGTTTTTTTAAAAAGCCACAAAAGAATTAAGTAAAATGGAACCACGCATGGTGGCTCATTCTGTAATGCCAGCACATAGGAGGCTGTCAGTGTGAAGCTAGCCTGAGATTCTACTAAATTCTAGGTCAGCTTGAGTAACAGGGTGAGACCCTATCTCAAACAAAACAAAAACATGTTTTCAGAGTTTGGGGTTTGGGGTGTAGCACAATAATTGAATGCACGCCTAGTATGCATAATGCCCTGGCTTCAATCCCTAGCATCAAAAAATTACATAAAAATAGAACTAGCAAGATGGCTTAACAGATAAAGGCACTTGCTTCCAAGCCTAACAACAACCTGAGTTTCATCCCTGAAACTCACATGGTGGAATGAAAGAACCAACTTTTGCAAGTGGTTCTCTCTCTCTCTCTCTCTCTCTCTCTCTCTCTCACACACACACACACACACAGTGGCATACATGAACCTGCATGAGATAAATAAATGTAAAAACAATTACATGACTCCAGATTTTAGTCATTTCCATCACAAATTGGACAGTGAAACCTTAATCCTATGTCCCCATAGAGTTGAAAATAATAAACTGGAGCCAATAAAGTCAGACAAATCTACCTTAATCTACCTAGGTTTCTGTGGGCAGAGACCATTTGGAAAAGTTGTTCTAGGTAAAGATAATGCTAAAAACATTGCACTGGAGGAAAAAAGAAGTCACATTGTTTGCAGGATTTGGAATAAACCATTCTCAGCAACGAGGTGGTCTGAGGTGGTGGTGGTGACTGCCTTCCACGTGGTCGCTCTTGTATCTATTCACATTTTCACACACACAACACACACATACACACACAGAGTATAGAATCCCAGTGCTGAAAAGAACTTTTGAGATCATTCGTGTTTCCAGTAACTTCTCCATCTCTGCATTTAGTATTCTCAGGGAGGTTTAGAAGACAGCGGGGCATTAGCTTGCCGTTCTTCCTATTCGCTGGATTACTATACTAATCTTCCTTCAGTCCATCTCTTAATCTCAGCTTCCTCCCCATATGGAAAATGTCCATCTATTTTTAAAAGATCACACTATACTGCATTAGATAGCCTTATCACTACTTCAAAGAGCTGGTGACTGAGCCACCAAAACAAAAACATCACATACAAACTGGAAGTAAGCACTTAGTAAAATTCTGTTGAATGAATGAGTAAAACAAAGACACAAATAAGAAATGTTTTCCCATAGTGGTGGAGCGAAAATGTGACAGCACCGCTTCTGGTATCCGGATCTCCCACTCGCACCCGACCTCCCGCCCACATATAGACACCCAGAGACGCGTAGTGAGACAGGAGATGCGCTCAGGCTCGGCCTTCAGCCTGATGTTGGGAGCTGGTTGGCCCGGTTGCCATGGCAGCACCTGGGACTCCACCCTCTCTCGCCCCCACACCCACCTCCCTCCACAGCCTGGGGACGGCAGTCCGTCACGTGTCCCACTGCGTAACCACACCTCTGCTCCTCGGAGCAATGTCAAGCGGTCACGTGTGATAGCAACAGATCACGTGGCCGCCCAGGCCTCCGCCTCCTTGTTCCCCCATCCCCCTCCCGCCACACCCCTCCTGCCACCGCGGCTATCTGCGCATGGGTGGGGGCCACGTGCCCCCGAACGTCCGGCCTTCGCCCCGCCCTCCCGGTTTCCGCGCGCCTCTTTGGCATCTGGTCACATGGTGAGAGTGGGGGGAGAGAGGACTTCTCTAGCCTGAAGCCTGTATCTATGGTCCACCTCGAAGGGTCCAGCGGCCCCGGACTGAGCCCCGGTGTATGGCTCTGCAGGGATCGGTTCCCGGGACCTGATAACGGGCCCCCTCCCCAGCTCTCGGCTGGGCACGAGGTGAGTGCTCCCCCTGTCCGGGAATGGCCACTAGTCCTCCCCCTCCCCCCACGGCTTCCCACGCGTGCGCATTGCTGGCTGGTTGTAGGAGGGTGGGCCAAGGGCGGGAAGTGGGGCCTTTGTGGTCGTGGGAGGGGGTGCGATTTTAGGGAGTGAGACGTGGAATCTTCGGTGCAAGGCATGTACATTCTGTGATTTTCTTTGTGTCCAGCACGATGGCCCCTGAGTAGGAAAAAAATAGCATTTTTTCCTCCTGGGGCATCACATGGCTGGAGGGATTGTAGTCTAGAGTCTTTGTTACCACAGGGGTGGGCCCTTGGAAGTTTGGGAAGGGGGATGAGGTGTGGGGGAGATCGGGTGTTTGCACTGTTTCCTGCGGGAATCACTTTGTTACTTACTTCTGGATCATACCTTCCTAGCAGTGGAGGAGATTTTTTAGTAAAATCTCTGCGATTGTAGGGCATCCTCTCTGATCTGACAATGGCTACCTCTCGCTATGAGCCAGTGGCTGAAATTGGCGTCGGTGCTTATGGGACGGTGTACAAGGCCCGTGATCCTCACAGTGGCCACTTTGTGGCCCTCAAGAGTGTGAGAGTGCCTAATGGAGGAGGGGCCGGAGGGGGCCTTCCCATCAGTACAGTTCGTGAAGTGGCCTTACTGAGACGGCTGGAGGCTTTTGAGCATCCCAATGTTGTCAGGTGAGAAAAGTAGAGGATTGGAGAGTGGGAGGGAGGGAAAAGGGAAAAAGACTTATAAATATGTGGGGGGGGAGGTCAGGAGAAATGGGATTCCCAGGAAATCTAGGGGGCCATGTTGGATCAAAGGAGATTGACCAGGGTGTGACCATTTATTTTGGTCAGGCTGATGGATGTCTGTGCCACCTCCCGCACCGATCGGGAGATCAAGGTGACTCTAGTGTTTGAGCATATAGATCAAGACCTAAGGACATATCTGGATAAGGCACCCCCACCAGGCCTGCCGGTGGAGACCATCAAGGTGAGTGAAGTGGGCAGAGATGGACATGGTATCTTTGTAGAACTTCTTGGGATTTTGAGTATGGTGTCTAGTTTCCAGTGACCCATTGCTTTTCCCCCTTCAAAACCAGGATTTGATGCGCCAGTTTCTAAGAGGCCTGGATTTCCTTCATTCAAATTGTATCGTTCACCGAGACCTCAAACCAGAGAATATTCTGGTGACAAGTGGTGGGACAGTGAAGCTGGCTGACTTTGGCCTGGCCAGAATCTACAGTTACCAGATGGCCCTTACACCCGTGGTCAGTAAAAAGATGGTAGCTGAAATGGCTTGTGGATGGGATGGGGCAGGACTTCACTTCGCGTAGCAATTGAGAAGCCTTATGCTTCATGGTTTTAGTCAAGCTGTTGTGATTATTAATCAGGAGAACCCTCCTCCCGTTCCCCTTTAGGTTGTGACACTCTGGTACCGTGCGCCTGAGGTTCTTCTGCAGTCTACATACGCAACACCTGTGGACATGTGGAGCGTTGGCTGTATCTTTGCAGAGATGTTTCGTCGAAAGTATGGAACCCTAAACCACCTTGAATTCCACAAGTCTTTTTTGTTGTTTGGAGATTGATCTCAGTACCTCATATATACTAAGCAGATACTCTGTTAGGCGGCTGCGCTCCCAAATGGCTTACAAGCCACATCTGTATTTTTCTATTCTGTGTGAGCGCATGTGCTTGGAACCCAATGTATGTAGCATTAGCTAGCGCCATCCCACCCTGCCTGTTACTGTTGACACCTTACTTATACGCAAAGCTCTGAAATGTCCTGGAATTAGGAATTTCGTATTCTCTTATTTTCTGTACTATATACTCTATTTTGAGCCACTTAATAGTAGTCATTCTACAGTCTTTGCAAAATGATTGCTACTTTGACTCTTGTTCTGCCATAGGCCTCTCTTTTCTGGAAACTCTGAAGCTGACCAGTTGGGAAAAATCTTCGAGTAAGTGCCCACAAGTGAATTTCCTACTCTGAGTTCTGTTTCTGCCAAGCCGAGTGACATCTGACTCCACTAGGCGAGTAAAGCCTGGAGAAGAGCCCTCCTGACCAGGTGTCCTTTCCCTGCAGTCTGATTGGACTACCCCCGGAAGATGAGTGGCCGAGAGATGTTTCTCTGCCCTGGGGAGCTTTTTCTCCCAGAGAACCCCGTCCGGTGCAGTCCCTGATCCCGGAGATGGACGAGTCCGGAGCCCAGTTGCTGCTGGTAATGGACCTGGATGGGGTGTGGGGGGGGGGATAGGCCGGCTTGGGAAACAGTAGCCCCTAGGATCCCAGACCTTTGTGGTTCATAAATCCTAGTGAGTGGACGGGGCGTCAGGGTAAAGGAACTGTAGCCGTCTCTCTCACTCTCTTGGGGTGGGCAGCTGTGTTTTCTCTTCAGTTTCCCGACCTTTGCCTTTGTCTCTTCCCTTAGGAAATGCTGACTTTTAACCCACATAAACGAATCTCTGCCTTCCGAGCCCTGCAGCACGCTTACCTGCATAAGGAGGAGAGTGACGGAGAGTGAACAGAGAGGGCTGCGATGGCCCCTCCTGGGCAGTCAGTGGAGAGGACCCCACCGAGAAGGTGACCTCTGCCTTCCTCTGTAGCTTGTGGAGACTCCTCCCACTTTTTAAGCCTTAAATGACATTTCCCACCCCTCCTTTCTAGGCCTATCCTCTTTGCCCTTCTATATCTACCCTAAAGGGCATAGTATACTCACTCCTTCCCTCCCTACCTTTATATTGGGGTCCTTTTTTTATACGGGAAAACAAAACAAGACAAAGAAATGTCTTTTTTTTTTCTTCTTTAATGTTTCTCTGATTGGTTTTGTCATTGGGAAATTCTCAAAAGGTTCTCTTCAAAACCTTAAAGACTCCTGAAGTTACATAAGACCCAGGCAGGCAGCAGACCCTCTTGATTGGCAAAGATTGGAAAGAAATTTTAAAGTGTTTGTTTTGCACATCAGAGACTAGATGGAAGTTTAATGATGTTCCAGAACCATTGAATCAATCATAGGGAAAAGAGGAAGGTGTGGATGAGGTGGATGGGGAGGGGGGATTATAACCTCAGGGTTGGTGGGTAGGCTGAGGAAGGCAGGGGAAAGAAGTTCGCTCCCTCTGTAAGGTGATCTCCTGGTCTGTGGCCCAGACTAGGAAGTGTGGTCAGTCCCTGATCTTGACCCTTTGCTGTCACTAAGGATCAGGTAAGCATGTAACTGGCCATTAGAGGGCAGTGACCATCAAACAATCTCTGCCTTGAATGTGAGGGATGGAGGACAGGGAATTCTGTCACTCTTCGAAACCTTAAAGACACTCTCCTGACTTACATAAGACCTAGGCAGGCAGTAGACCCTCTTGATTGGCAAAGACTGAAAAGGAACTTTCAAGTTGTTGCTTTGAACATGCAGGTATAGTGATATTTTTATACTCACTGGACTTCTGTATTTAAATTCTTGGCTTCAGTGGTAGAAGCACTTGCCTAGCATATGTGAGATTCTGGGGTCTATCCCAGCAGACCACCTCCCAGAGGGTTTTTGGTGTTTTTTCCTTGGAGATAGGCTAAGGTGTTTTGAAAAGAGGGAAACATTGATGAATGACTCCAGTCCCATCCATGTATTTCCTGGAGGACACTATCCTCCTACAGATGCAGTTTTTCTTCCTATTCCCCATATTCTCGTTCCCATCAAAACGTAGAGCCTAGCCATTCAGTGCTTAGAGAAGTGGCCAGAGAGAAAAGACTTTTTCTGTTTCCTTTAAAAACTAAACAGCTCCAGGTTTTCAGAAGCCAAGAGTGGACTAAAAAAACTAGGTGAGAGTGCAGGAGAAAAGTCAAAAGGGTTCAAAGCTTTGTCATCCCAGCATTTGGGAGGCTGAGGCAGGAATATTGGGAGATCAGAGTCATTCTTGGCTATGTAGCAAGTTTGAGGCCAGCCTCTGGGCTATATGAGACCCTGTCAGGGGATGGACATACAGGTGTCCAAAGTTTCATAGAAAGGCACTGGGGTTGGCTCGGGGGTCTTTCTGATTTCGAAATCGCATTGCTAGCCACACACCAAGGATCTGCAGGAACAAAGGAAAAGAAAAGCACGAATCAATTTTGAACCAAGATTTAAGACAACAAAGAAAGGATACATGTGAGAGAAATGGAGAATGTTACCTCTGTAAAGCTAAAGAAGAGTCCGACGCCTCCTAGGATTTTCAGGGCTTCATCTGAATGTTTAAGAAACTTTTCTCCACACATCTGGCATGTAGAGCTCCTGCTCTTACAGATCTGAGGATAAAATATGTACAGAGTACAAACACGCCAACCTGCCTTATAATGAAATGTCCTAGAAATGATTTACTAGTATTTGAGTAGTCCCACTTAGCTAAATTCCCAGCCTGTGATTCCACTCTCCATCCCTTTAACACAAAGCTGTTAAGGAGGGAGGTAAGGATATTCACTATCCATTTACCCACTTGGGCACTGGGAGTACACACAGTTTCTACCTGCATGCACACCCCCCCATCCCTTAACTCACTGCATTGCAGGAGGAGTCATCTTGGTACGGTGTAGTAGTAAGGTTGAACAAACCACAACAGTCAAAACTTCTTTCCAGTTCATGCCGGGTACTGTTGCTCATGACCCACCAAGAAGCATTGATGACATCTGTCTAGAGTATACAGGCAGAGGGAAATTAATCCCCTACTACCCTGCTCATGGTTTATTGTAACACAGACAGTCTACAACCCACAGAAACATGACATATCAGAGTGGTCATGTTGAATGTGTCAGGGTACCAAAGAGAGTTAAAGGGGAAAAAACGGCATCTTTACCTGTTTACTTCGGTTAATTGCCAGACATGAGCAAGAGATTCCAAACTGGAAGATGAAGACCAAACCAAGGATGATCATATACTGAGAAGGAGTTATGGAAAAAAAAGTCTAGATTCCATTTGAAACACCTCACCCGGTGTTAGCACACACTTGCAATTGGGATGTGTTGGCAAGGGGATGGAGTGCAAGGCCATCTCGTTGCTTACAAATTACACAATTTGGTGGAGTTGAAAGTGAAACCGACTGGATTATGGAGTAGAGTATTGCAAGGAAACCTGGCTAAATTCCCCGTGTTTTTTTCATTTGTTCCTGAACAAAGCCTTCCCAAGACCCTAGGTGTCCCTGTAGCATCAGATCAGGATACAAAGAAGAGCAGAACCTGGTGGTGGTTAACAGCACCCACCAGTCCAGCCACTGCAATAAGAAGAAGGAAGACTCCCACAGCAATCACTCCTCCAATGATGTGGATGCTGGACACCAGACCCAGGCCTTTGCCCCAAGCTGCCACTCCAATGAGTAGTAAGCCCACAAGCTGCAAGAAACAACACACAATACATTTCACAGAACGTGACCTGGTGTAGCTCACACCTGCAATCCCAGCACTACAGACAGGCAGGACTGCTGTTGTAGCTCCGTGCTAGTTTGGGTTACATAGTATGTCTCCAAAAAGTTCTAGCATGCATTATGGCCAAAGGCCATTACAAGGGGACTCAGACAAAATAGGATGAACTACGTGGGAGTAAATGGGGCTTGAGGGGACGAGTACATGATATCCGCATCAAACGCATCCTTTGCAAATGGGTTGGGAATGGCTGAAGTAAGGGCAGTAGCGCCCCAATATACCAACGGAACCCTTAACGGAGTCCAGCACTTCTGTTTGGGGAAGAACGGGATCACAGAGGGAAGACTGCAACGTTAGGTATATAAATGAACCCCTCCCCATTCCTAAGCGAGCCCCCTCAACACCGGAAGCCTTCCCTTTTCCACCTAGGAATTCCCTTCTCGCCGGAAGTCCCTGGGAATCTTCCCGGAACCCCCAATACACCCCTCTTTCCACCGGAAGTCCCCTAGAGATTCTTCCCATTCGTCTTTCCGCCCCAAAGCTTCTCCCACCTCCAAAACCTCACCATGTAGACCACGTTGAGAGCGCACAGGGCATTCTTGGAACAGGCAAAGCCACCGCAAACCATCTCCCCAATTCTGGGGACCCAAGTGGTCCCAAGGACTTGGGGGGCTGGGTATTTGGGACCGTCTTCTATGTCTCCGACAGCTTCTGTCGCTTTAAATTGAAAGCAGCCAGACCAATTCTCTGCGCCTGCACCGCCCCACCCCTGACTCTAGATTGGTGAAACGCGTGGCTAATCCAGGCCACCGATGGTCTCAATGCCAATCAATTTGCATTACGTCAGCGACCCGCCTCCCGGTTCCTTCTTCAGCTTCCTCATTGGAAGAAACTTACAAACTGGGGGGACAGGGTTTCTAGACAGTCTCTGAGGGACCAGAGCCCCAACTTCAAAAGCCTGGTTTCAAAGCCCAGGTCCCTAAGATTGGAGTTCAGAGACCGGGGATCGGAGGGACGAGGCTCGGCGGGCTCAGGGCTCAGAGCTCTGGAACAGCCCTTGCCGCTGGGAGGAAAGCCTTGCCCCCACCTGTTTCCCTTCCCCTGCGATGACTTCACGGTGACGCCATCGTTTAGGTATTGTGTCATGCACTTGGGAACCCCCAGAGGAGCCACGTACTGAGCTCTACTAACCCGGCCAGGGAAGCCCCAGAACAGACATCCACACGCGGTTGTGCGTCTGCCGGACGCATGTTCTGTCCATGGTCCTTCCTCTGCGGTGCGAATATGCCAGAAATTCAACTGGAAACTGCCGGTTGCGAAAAAGTCACAGGCGCGCACACACACGGGCTGACTCGGACCTCATACAGAATGACATGAACTAAGGAGCTTGGGATATGAATATATGGAAGAGGACAAGAGTCCTCTTTTCTCACCCCAGGGATGGGTATACTGTGGTTGTTCAGCAACTTCGTTATTGAACAAACGTTTCGACATACGTCCCTTTGAATGGGAAAGAGGAGTGGCACAATACTTTCTCCTTCTCCCTACCCCTAAGGAAGAAGCAGTCTTAGTGAGAACAACAAATTCTTATCAACTCCAAAGAATGATCTAAGTCTTGTATATACAAAGATCCTGTGGCTGCTGGAAATACATACATACATATATATATATATATGTCTCTATATGTATATACTAAAGTTAGACTGCATGGGCTCCAACTTACTATATTTAGCTTTTGGACAGGTTCTCTCTGGCCTCATTTCTTGTGTGTGTGTGTGTGTATCAGAGGGCACTGTGTGTCTCTGTGGAGGACCAAGGGTGACTTCGGAAATCATCCTAGATTGCTTCTACCTCTTTTTGGCTTCCCTCTAGTATTTCCCAGGCCACTACCCTTTCTGCCAGGCATCTGCCTGGGACCCCAACTCAGGACGTTTTGCTTGTGAGGCAAAGTCTTAACCCCTGATCCATCTCTCCAGCCCTGTGCTTATTTCTTCATATGTAAGATGGAACTGATAATTAGACATCTACTTCTAACAACACTTTCTAATAACTTCTGGATTATTGTGAGAATTGAACGAGTTGATATACATAAAATGCTTAGATCAGTAATACTTAATGTTCTGGTTATTTTATGGAGTCTAGTGACTAATTCCAACCCCAATCCCTTTGTCTCCAAGTACATTAATACTTATCCTTCATAAGTCACCATCAAGTAGATATGAAAGAGAAGTTTGGCAAGACCTAAAAGGTTCAAGTCATGAAACAAAATAACAACTCGCCACTCTGCTGCATTTCCATTTTCTTCTTTGATTCCTGATACCTCTTTTCTTTCAGGGAATGAATCAAGGGCAGAAAAATATTAGGAAGAGGGGAATTGGGTATCAAGCATCTCAGTTGTGTGTATATATTAAAAGTATAACCAGATCTTTGTTCCATTTATTATTGGCCTTTCTGAATCTCCGTTTTCTTTTCTGCATAATAGGGATAAATAACTCTATCCCTTAGGCTTGTTCTGAAAATAATATATATGCAACCATGTTGTAAACAATTAAATGTTATGCACATATTATTATGATTATTGGAGCATGGCAGTTTTTCCTAGTTATAGGTTATTTGCATCCCCTTTAGCTAATTCTCTCCATAACTATTTGGTCCTTTTGAACAGCCGCTGACTGATGGTTTACACTGTAAAGTGTAACCATGCAGCCCTCATTGGGATGTATGGAGTTTTGAGTAACTGTCCATCAAAATGCAGACTTCTGTGGTGACAGCCCACATGTGTGTGTGTATTTCTGTGCAAGTTTGAAATAAAGTTACAAATTATCAAGAATATAAGATCGTTCCTGAGATAGTTCCAGAGATGTGGCTGGCCACATTCTCCCAGAACAACACCTGTCTTAGAACCTCCCACTGCAGGCCCTGGCAAATTCTTCTGCCACCTGACGAAGGGATCACCAGAGCAGGCACCCAGAGCTGAAGGGCCAACGCTAGAGGGGGCAGGAGGTGGAGGAGGTATTACTGTCCCGGTTGTGGGTTTGAAACTCACCAGTCAGGAAGTGAGGTTGACAGACGGAAGGGCGGGCAGGGGGGAAGGAGTACGGAGTTGTGGGGCACAGCCGAAGGGGCCTTCTGCAGCGTGGAGGGCTACAGGGACCATGGGCTTCAGGGCCAGAGGTTGTTGCTAGCCTGGCAAGACAGGTCTGTGCAACATGCTTGCCCAAAGGCAGTTGGCTGTAGCCACAGTAAGAGCAGAAGTCAGACGACATGAGGTGGCCAAGCAGGCTCTAAGCCGACTCAGGAAGCTGGCAGAGCGAGTGGCTGATCCCGACCTCCGGGATGGCATCCAGGCTTCACTGGACAGCATACGAGGTAAGACAACTGTCCGGCCCCCAACTTGGCTGTTTTGGGGACCAAGAAGGAGGGGCAGAGTGATCGGCTGTGTCATATATGATTTCTCAAGAAGCTACTTCCTAGTCCCCAAGATGGAGCTGGGACTCGGGCAGAATGCATTTGGGGAGGATGAAAAAGGCATGGGAGATATCATTCTTCCTTCTTCCCCAACTCCGATCTTTCTCCCTGGGGAACACTGTGGAGCTGATCTTTTTGGCAATGGAGAAGTGGGTGAGCATCAGGAAGACATGCTGTGACACACTCATGGTAGATGCACTCCCTGTCTAGGGACTTTAGAACAGGAAGCAGGGGCAGGAGGTTCTGGAACTGGGTAATGTGTTCATTCCCAGGACCCATAAAGGATCGGTGACCTTTTGTTCTCCAGCTGTAGAGAAACATGCACACACACACAAATAAACCATGAGAAGAAAATATCAGGCTTTTGTGCACATACTAACACTTAAAATGTCACATTCTGTACAGGTGAGGTGCAAATAGGTCCCCAGAAAGGTCCCACCATGTCTCCTTCTCCCCCCCATACACACACATGCCTTCCGTTCTACCTCCTTAGTGCCATCAGAGTAAGTGATGACAACACAGGGAGGAAGTGCTGTCATGGCAACACCATCCACCACATCCTCCTGCCCACCCTAGCCTTCAATCCTGCGGTGGGGCCCTGGCAAGTCTGTTCTCCATCCACGAGGCCCACCACTAAGAAATAGTGGAGCTGCTCTATCTCCTTCACCTCCAGAATAGTGGAGAACTTGTGAAGCAGGCATCCTTGTTTGAGAAGGGTGTAATGGCAAAAGCCTCTGTCGCACCCTGATCTCTTCCAGCCACTTCAGTCCTCTTCATTCTCAGCTGTTTCCTGGGGGGAGAAGTCAAGAGACCATTTTTTTCATCAACCGTACCTCCTACTAGACCTCTGTGAGGGACATCAGAGCATAAATAAGGGAGGGATTGGTCATTTTGGGTCCTTAGTAGAAGAGTCTGATTTCCTTTCCATGCCACCTTTTCCTCATCTCTCTCTGGAACTTAGTGTCCCTCACAGCTCCTGCATCCAGTCCTATGAGAGGAATTACACCTGACAGCTTCCCTGGCATCCTAAGTGATTAGAAAGGTGTGTGTGTGTGGGGGGTGAGTGGTCCACAAAAGTTCATAGGGAAGAACTCTAGAACACTTTTAAACTCTCATTTGAAAGGGAAGGGGGTTGGAACCAGGTTTTAAAAAACAAACTTCCCTTAGTCCTGGAAAGAGAGGGCAAGCCGGGGTGTATGGGGCATACCTGTTAGCCCAGCACTGTAGTCCCACAACTCAGGAGACAAGGCAGGACTGAGTTCCAGACCAGTCTGCATTTCCAACAAACCCCATGACAACCTCTTAATGAGCCAAGGGGGATGAGGAGGGGTGCAGTGAAGAGGCCGAGGCTGAGACCACTTTGTGTGTGTGTGTTATGAGGCTCGAACTCAGGGTCTCCAGGCCCCCTCCCATATGTCAGGCAAGTGTTTTGCCACTGAGCTACATGCTCCAGTCCAACACTTTTATTTTTTCACCCAGTCTGGTTATAGCCCAGGATGATCTTGAATTTTCAGCAGTCTTACAGTCTCAGCCTCCCAATTGCTGGGATTGGAAGGTGCATTACCGTGGTCTGACAAGGCTCTACTCTGCATTAAGTAATTTGTTCTCCTTTTCAAAAGTCTGGATTCTGTTCCCACTGAACATGAAGGAAAAACTGAGGCCAGCAAGGGAAGCAAGATTAAGGCAGCACCAGCAATTCCCCTCTACCCTCTCCATTAGACTAAATGTCATTAGACTAAAACGTCTCCTGTTCTGGGGATGGTGTCGTCCTAGTTTTGCCTTGGGTGTAGGAGAAGCTACAGACTTCCAGGACAAGACCTGGGGAGAATGGATACCCTCCTCTGGGGAACAAAGGGCTTCCAGCATCCCGGTTCAGCCCCCCACCCTCACCCCCTACCAGGCCGTGCAAGGCGCCGGCTCATGCCTCTAAGAGCCGCCCACGGCAGCACTTATTATAGTCTCGCTGCGTCAGGAGGGTGGGACGCCAAATCAAGGGACCATGGAGACTCTCCAAAACCCTGGCAGGGGTCTCCAAGACTTGAGGAGACTTCCTTTCACTCCTCCCACCCCATGGGGTCTCAGCCTCTCTTCAGCACTGGCTTAACTGCTCTCCCCAGCTGAAGGACAAAGCCTTGAACTCTAAACCCCCCAAAGGTGGGGAACGCGAAGTAAACAGTGTCCCGCGCCCTGCCTCCCTCTTTAACCTGCCTGAAGAGTCCTGCCCCATAAACCTCAGGAGACTGAATGCAGACCCCCTGAGAAGCTGGCTCCTGCTATCTCGGTTGAGGTGGTCTTTATGCTCCGGGAGCAAAATCCCCCACAGGTGGTAATCAGGTGTGAGTAGTGCCTTCGCTAGTCCAGCATCGCCCTGGTTGGTCTCCCACCCAACCTACACACTGATCCCTCTTCTCTGCTTATCCCCGCTGCTGCGGCTGAGGCACTCTAGGAGCTACGGTTGCTATGGAGACTAGATGCATTTTGGTAAGGGGAGTGTCAATCGGTAGATGCATTTTTTTTTTCCTTCCACCTTGAGCTGGGCCTTTGACTCACTCGGCACCCTGGGTTTAGACGTCCTCAAGTCTCTCTTCCCCAGAGGTTTCCCCCCTCCCCCGCCCCATTTCCTACCCAGCTAAATTCCATGTTTGTCCCCATCCCTGGAGAACATTTTCCAAGTTCACTTTGGGACAGTTGGCCCAAGTCGGAGCTTCCTTTAAAAATTAAGTATGGGATGCGAGTGGGGGATTTAAAAGGGAGCTGAGTGATGAAAAAGGGGCCGCGTCCAGGTACCCCAAGGAAAGGAGAAGGTCCTGGGAAAAAGATTTCAGGACTCTCTTCTTTCCCTCTTCAACTTCCCCAGAACTGACAGAGACCCGAAGAATTCTGTTTCCTGTGCCTGCACACCCAGTAGATCTATTTTCACTCTTGTCCCTAAATGTCACACCACACATTCGTGCTCCTTAACCTTGGTGTGCGTAAAGAGGGGGCTAGGTTGTTAGAGGTGAATCCATATCCCCGGGAATCCAGTCCAGGATTTGGGAGGAAAATCCGGTCCTGGATTTTGTACCGCCCTAGCAGACAGCGGTGCTGGTGGAGAGGTGGGGGGAGTTAGGTTGGGGGGGGTTCGGGGGCCGCCTCCTCCTCAATGTGAGGGGAGCGTCCGGACACAGCGCGCATCCGGACAGAGACGAGCCCGGGCGAGGCCCCCGGACTCTTCGCTGGGATCCACGCCCCTCCTCTCCCAGACCCCACACCCGTGGGTCCCCACCCCCTCCTGCTCTCTCCTTCCTCCCCCGCCGCCTCTTATATCTCCATCTCCAGCATCCTCCCGGTGCCCCTGCGAATCCCCCGCACAGACAGCCTTACTAGCTTTCCACCCTCAAGACCCTCCTCTCCGACTGCATCCGCGGCCCCTGTCCATCGAGCCCCCCATTCCCCGCCCCTGCCTCCCCCACACCCGTGCTTCTTCCCTAGCCTCGGGTCTCCGTTTCTGTCCGCTTTTCCTCCTTCCCCATTTGCCCCCACTACTGTCCTCCCCGCTCTCCTCCGCCCATCTCCGCGCCCCCACCCAGGCCGGGGTGCACGGTCCGGCGCGCCTCCCTGGAGCAGCACCAAGGTCCCGGGGCTCCAAGGGGTGGGGGTGCAGGGCGGGGAGCATGGGGAGGGGGCGCCCCATGTGATGGGAGGGGGGCGTAAAAGGAGGCGGCGGAGGCGGCGGCGACAGCGGAGCCCGGCCGGAGGCTCAGCGGGGTCCGGGGGCTGGGGGCAGCGAGCAGGGCGGCCCCATGGCCGGGCCCCCCTGAGGCAATCCGGGGGAGTCCCCTCCCCTCCCCAGCTCGGGGGTCTCTGGGCCCCATGAGCCGGGGCGCGGGCGCGCTTCAGCGCCGGACAACGACCTACCTCATTTCGCTGACCCTGGTCAAGCTCGAGTCGGTACCTCCGCCGCCGCCTTCTCCGTCTGCAGCCGCGGCCAGCGCCCCCGGAGCCAGGGGCTCTGAGACCGGAGATCCTGGCAGCCCTCGAGGCGTGGAAGAGCCCGGCAAGAAGCGGCACGAGCGTCTCTTCCACCGGCAGGATGCGCTGTGGATCAGCACCAGCAGCGCGGGCGCCGGGGGCGCAGAGCCCCCCGCTCTGTCCCCGTCTCCAGCCAGTCCGGCTCGCCCGGTGTCCCCGGCTCCGGGCCGCCGCTTGTCCCTCTGGGCCGCCCCTCCAGGACCCCCGCTCTCCGGGGGGCTGAGCCCCGACCCCAAGCCAGGTGGCGCCCCTTCTTCCTCCCGGCGCCCTCTACTCAGCAGCCCAAGCTGGGGGGGGCCAGAACCCGAAGGCCGGACGGGGGGCGGCGTGCCGGGTTCTTCCTCCCCGCATCCTGGCACGGGTAGCCGAAGGCTCAAGGTGGCGCCGCCTCCACCGGCTCCCAAGCCTTGCAAGACCGTGACCACTAGTGGAGCCAAAGCCGGCGGGGGCAAGGGCGCCGGCAGTCGCCTGTCATGGCCCGAAAGCGAGGGCAAGCCCAGGGTCAAGGGGTCAAAGAGCAGCGCGGGGACTGGAGCTTCTACGGTGGCCGCCGCCGGGGGAGGGGGAAGTGCAGCCGCGACCTCTGGTGGTGTCGGGGCTGGGGCTGGAGCCCGAGGGAAGCTATCCCCTCGGAAAGGCAAAAGTAAGACCTTGGACAACAGTGACTTGCACCCTGGACCTACTGCGGGCTCTCCTCCTCCGCTAACCGTGCCAGCAACTCCGATTCCAGCCGCTTCTATCACCTCCTCCGCGCAGCCTCTCGGGCCTGCACCCCCTATCTCTCTGGAGCCTCCAGCTCCCGGGCTGAAAAGGGGCCGGGAGGGGGGCCGAGCGTCCACTCGTGATCGCAAGATGCTCAAGTTTATCAGCGGCATCTTCACTAAGAGCACAGGGGGACCTCCTGGCCCCGGACCCCTTCCGGGACCCTCGAGCTTGTCTTCTAGCAGCGGGTCCAGGGAGTTGCTGGGTGCAGAGCTCCGCGCTTCCCCTAGTGAGTAAGGGCAGGGCCTGCGAACAGGGAGGGGAGAGCACCTGAAATGTTGACTTGGGGTGGGGGTGGGAGCGATGAGCAGTAACTAGGGACGCCGTTCTGTTGGGTGGGCGCTCGCTTCCTTTGCTAGAACTGAGGCAAAGAATGAAAGGTCCTGTAGCATGATGGAATGTGAGAGGTGAGGAATTTCCTAGGGGTTCGAACTGTCTGGAAATCGGTGCCTGAAGGAAGTGACTTCCAGGGAAGCCCCAGACCCCAGTTCCAGCCTCTGCTGGATTCTGGAAGCTCAGAGACAAGGCATAGGCCTTGTCTAGCGCGATGTTGGAGGCGAAGGAGCAGTGGAAGCCTCAGTTTCCCCAGAGTGCTTGACAGTGACCTTGCGGGCAGGTCCTCGCCAGGAACAGGTCCCCCGGGTTGAGAGCCAGCTCATGGTTTTTCCATGAAAAGGTGGACTGGGCGGTCCTCGGGTGCGGGGGGGGCAAAGGGGGAGGACGTGCTGAAGGTTTTAATGTGAACGGAGAGGGGGCAGTTACTGAAGCCTCCCGCGTTCCCCACCCCCGCCCCGTAGCAACAGCGTCTAAGCCCGCCGGGGGCTAACCCTGGAGTGAGTCAGGGGGGCGGAACTGCTGCAAGACAATTCTTACCCTAGGAGACTTGGGAGGCGGTCTGGGGAAGGCAGTGTTATTTTCTGTTTTTCTTTTCCGAGGGGGTGTCTTTATTTTTTAACTGGTAGAGACAAGCTCTGGGGCTTGATTGGGTTCACACTCCCGGAGGGGAGGCGGGTCTGGAAGCGGGGGCGGCCCCGGGGGGTTGGCTCCTGAACGGGTGGGAGCAGATGGCTCCCGGATCCCAGAGTTCCCGCCGCAGCTGCGGCGCCCCGGGAACGTCCGGCCAGTGTCAGGCGCGGGGGCTGGACCCTGCCGGCGGAAGGAGCATCCTTTGCGCTCAAGCCTGTGGCTTCTCTCAGCCAGGGAGCAGAATCCTTCACCGTTATTTTGGAGAGTATTTATGGGGAGACCTAGACGGGGAAAAAAAATCTAACCTCATCTTCCTGGGCTGTGGGCCGGGTTCAGAGCCTCTTGCGTTGATCTTAAGAAAGGGGAGGGAAACCTTCACCTCAGTTTCTGTCCTGTGAAATGGACAATGAGGAAAGAGCCATTTCCATGTCGTAAGACCTCCCTGAATCCGCCCTGCAACTCTCTGGGGGTGAAACCTATTCTCTTTTAGGGGGTGGGGAAGAGCCATCCTTAGCGGAATCTTGGTCCCCCTGGCCTGGGGTAGGGACCCACGTTTGGGGATGAGCTTTAAGGGAGATGCCAACTGAAGTATTTTTGTCTTGCTAGCGCTGTTGCTAAGCAACCACAGAGTGGTGGCAACAGCTGTAGGGAGAGCGCTGGGATGCAAGGACTGTGGACCACTCACTCTCAGACAAGCCTCATCCTCACACCTCTCCGGTGCAGCAAGGTCCTAGGGGTTAGGCGTGCCCCTCAGAGAGGAAGCTGACTGAAGGCTGGGGGTCCTACCTGATCGGAGTCTCACTTCTTACTGACCCTTTTTCTTTTTACAGAGGCTGTGATCAATAGCCAGGAATGGACTTTGAGCCGCTCCATTCCTGAACTGCGCCTGGTATGTGATTGTGGCCTTTTCACCTCTTCCCTTCTCCTCTCACTTTGAGAATTCTCCCAGTCTCCTGAGAGCCTGGCATCCTATCACTGTGGTGGGCTTGTTACAGTCTCACAACTTCTTTCCTGGTCCTTATACTCTGTTGAGGGCCCTCTTCCAGGCTTTTCCTCATTTTAGGTATTTTTCTTTTCTTTTGGTTCTTCACGTTCTATTGCCTAAAACTGATTACAACTTTCCGACTAATGTCTACGCCTATGAGATGCCACACACACACAGTAATGTGTTTCCTAAACAACACACAAAAGACTGAATTGCTGGCATTTCTACTTGAGCCTTGGGACCATTTCTTAGCACACCATCCCTTGCTCTTCCCAACTGACTGGAGGCCCTACTGGGAGGTTTGACAATGCAAATCCCTATGGGTTCCCCGGAAGAAGCACCTAAGCATCTTGTCCTCTCTTAACTCCTTATGTCTCCCCCCAGGGTGTGCTGGGTGACGCCAGGAGTGGGAAATCATCACTCATCCACAGATTCCTGACTGGTTCATACCAGGCGCTGGAGAAGACCGAGAGTGAGTTCTCGGGAGCCACAGTAAGCTGAGCCTGGGGGGCAGTGGATCCGAGAGTTGAGGTCAGCGCCTGGGCAGGACCAGGACCAGCGGGCACAGTAGCCGAAGAGCATGGGAAATGTGAAAAGGTTTAGTGATCTGAGGCCTCTGACCTCGTCATGCTTTCACTTCTCTCTTCTGGACAGGTGAGCAGTACAAGAAGGAGATGCTGGTGGACGGGCAAACTCACCTGGTGCTGATAAGAGAGGAAGCAGGAGCACCTGATGCCAAGGTGAGGGATGCAAGAGGGGGCGAAGGTAGGCCAGCTAGGAGCAGCATTGGAACACTCCCGGGCCCGCCTATAGACCCTTTAGATGGTGTTCTGACCCTCCACTTGCCCTCTCATCCCCTGTAAGTTCTCAGGCTGGGCAGATGCCGTGATCTTCGTCTTCAGCCTGGAGGATGAGGAGAGTTTTCAGGCTGTGAGTCGTCTCCACGGGCAGCTGAGCTCCCTGCGTGGGGAGGGACGAGGAGGCCTGGCCCTGGCTCTGGTAGGAACCCAAGGTGAGGAGGAGTGGGAAGTCCTGGTTTTTAGGGGAGGCCAAAGAATACTTCTGGGATACTGCCCGCCATGAGGGAGAACTTGGCTACGTGGTTTCTGTTCACCCCTGGAGGGAGCCTGATGCCCAAACAAGAAAGTCAGAAACCAGACAAGCTTCTCCAAGCAGGGAAAGGGGACGGCTAGGGGAAGAAAGAAAAGCCGCGATGGCCGTCCTTATTCCTCTCCTGAACTGTTGCCCACCTGTGTTCTCTCATTGACATTTCCTGCAGCCACCACCATGAGAAACAAAAAATATCAGGTCCTAGTGTGGATAGAAGGGCTGACACATTTGTAAAGAATCTCCTCTAAAAACAGAAAACAAGAATACATTGGAGAAACTCAGAGCAGACAACCTTTTTGTTCTCAAAAGCTGTGGCTCGGAGGTACTCAGAGTGCAGCAGGACAGGAAGAACTGGGCCAGGACCCACACGTGTCCAGCCGACAGGGCATCCTGTGAGTGCATATGCTGCTGCAGGTGCAGCTTCCAGATCTGCCACTGGCCTTCTGGTTTCTCACTACAGAATGAGCAGCCCACCTGTTACTCACAGGCATTCAACTTTTTCTTAGTTTCATGCCAGGAGCCGTCTCACTCAAGTCCAGGGTTCAGTGGGTTGGTAGGACAGGGTGATTATTGCTAGAAAGTGCTTACTTCTGGTTTATTCTCCCTCTGAACACACACACACACACACACACACACACACACACACACACACACACTCTCTCTCTCTCTCTCTCTCTCTCTCTCTCTCTTCACACACAGTGAGGAGTTGGCTCAGCATTCAAAAAGAGCTTATATACTAGCATTCTGCTTGAGGAAAGATGTTCTATACCTCCTATATTTTTAAAAAAGTTTTGATTTATATGCTTGCACTGCGCATGCACATGTGTGCGTATTAGAGGGCACTGTATGTAACTGGAGGCCCAAGGGTGACTTTGGGAGTCATCCTGGATTGCCTCTACCTCCTTTTTGCTTCGCTCTGGAATTCCTAGGCTTTACTTCCAGAGCCAGACGTGCAAGTTGCTTCCATTTCTGCCTGGTGTTTGCATATGGGATCTGGGATCTGCATTCAGGTCCTTCTGCTTGTAAGGCAGAATCTTAACCCCTGAGCCATCTCTCCAGCCCCGCCTCTTGTACTTTGCTTCAGGGCATCCAGGCTGGGTCTGGTGCACAAGGTAAAGGGAATCATGAACATTGGGGAAAGGCACCCCTCCACCAGTCCTGGTCTTTTCCTGTCCCCTCAGACAGGATCAGTGCTTCTTCTCCTCGGGTTGTGGGCGATGCTCGTGCCAGGGCTTTGTGTACAGACATGAAACGCTGCAGCTACTATGAGACCTGTGCGACCTATGGGCTCAACGTGGATCGGGTCTTCCAGGAGGGTAAGTATGGTGTTCCTCACACACGTAACAGCCTGGGTTATTCTAGAGGCCTACTATCTAGGTCTGAAATTGGCTTCTGGGGAAAGGGGGGAGAAACCTGCAGAGGTGTAATGAATAATCACTGAGTCTCTTGGGGTGGAGGGGTTGGTAGGCCACAGGTGGTATGGAGGCCTCCGTGACAGGGACCTTATCTCCACGGGATTTCTGGGAGAGTGGTCCTGCATATCTGCCCTGCTGAGGTCCCCTCCCCTTCCTGCTTTCTTCAGTGGCCCAGAAGGTGGTGACTTTGCGCAAACAGCAGCAGCTCCTGGCTGCCTGCAAGTCACTGCCCAGCTCCCCAAGTCACTCAGCTGCTTCTACTCCTGTTGCTGGGCAGGTGAGTTGGGGTGTCAGAACAACAGAAGGCACTAGGAATCCAAAGGCTGGTAGAGAATTCAGCAGAAGGTTGGGGGAGCAGGAATCCATGGCAGTGATACTATTTGTAGAAAGCTCATAGGACTGGAAAGCGGCCAGGCTTGCAATGTCCCTGAACAAGTCACTTAACTTCCTCATGATATCTGTGAGATTTCAGGGTGTATTAGACTTAAGATTTCAGTGCCAAACTTCAAGCACTATAGCCATACTACTGAGGGCTTGTATTACTAATAGGTTAATATGAATGAATAATGATGAGATCCAAGATTATCTCCGGTTGCTCATAACTGAATAAAAGCTTCCTGGACAGGGGTGGCGCAGCTCTGCTGACTCTTCTTTGCACCCCCAGGCTAGTAATGGGGGCCATACTAGCGACTACTCTTCTTCCCTCCCATCCTCCCCCAACGTTGGACACCGGGAACTCCGAGCGGAGGCAGCCGCGGTGGCTGGATTAAGCACCCCAGGGTCTCTGCACAGGGCGGCGAAGCGCAGGACCAGCCTTTTTGCGGTAGTAGACACGCTGACCCCCCTGTCCTGTCTTCTGTTGCCTACCCATCTCCTACTCACCAAAATTTGTCTTCGGGTTGTTCCTCATTTCTCTTCCCTGTCGTCTCATCAGTATAGCCTATCTGACTAATTCCAATTACCATTCCAGAATCGTCGGGGTAGTGACTCTGAGAAGCGGAGCTTGGACAGTCGGGGGGAAACAACAGGGAGTGGGCGAGCCATTCCCATCAAACAGGTGAGGGGGTCCAGGGACCGAAGGAAAGGTTGGACAGCTCTTCTTAGCTGGCTTTATTTTTCCCCACACATGCGTTCCTGTATTCCAGAGCTTCCTCCTAAAACGAAGCGGGAATTCCTTGAATAAAGAATGGAAGAAGAAATATGTGACTCTGTCCAGCAATGGCTTCCTGCTCTACCACCCCAGCATTAACGTGAGTGGCAGAGACTCACCACACTGGTCTTGCTCTACCTGCCTGTCTCTGACAAGCCTTGGCTTCGTTATTGGTGGAAAGCTGTAGTTCTGTTCTCTTAGGTTTAGAGCCTACTATGCGTCTTGCTGGGGGAGTGTGGAGGAACTTGGAGTCTAATAGGAAAGCACCCAAAGTAGGCCTTCTTGGCCTACCATTTAAAGGATGTTTTCGGGAGGAGATAATGCCAGGCTAAGTCTGATGGGCCCCTATCCATCCCATAGGACTGCTTGTTTCTCAACCCCACCAAAAACCTGAGCCCCCGCCCCTATTCTCTTGACCCTGTACCCCTACAGGATTATATCCACAGTACCCATGGTAAGGAGATGGACTTGCTACGAACAACGGTCAAAGTCCCAGGCAAGCGGCCCCCAAGGGCCATCTCTGCTTTTGGTCCCTCAGCCAGCATCAATGGGCTGGTCAAGGATATGAGCACTGTCCAGATGGGCGAAGGCCCTGGTAAGTGGGTAGATACAGGGGCAGGAAGAGAGTCGGGGATGGAGAAAAGGGGGGAGAGGAGGGAGTGGGGAGAGTGCTGGCCAAACGTGGCAGGAGACGGGTTCACCAGAGTCTTCTCTTCCTCTCCTCCTCCCAGAAGCCACGACTCCCATGCCCAGCCCCAGCCCCAGCCCCAGCTCCTTGCAGCTACCACCAGACCAGACATCCAAGCACCTGTTGAAGCCAGACCGGAATTTGGCCCGAGCTCTCAGCACCGGTTAGTGAGACTACACACTATTCCCTGGTTTCCATATCCAAACATGATGTGAGTAGGTAGTGAGATAGAGTAGAACTCGGAACATAAGAAGTGGCCAATGAATGCCTGGCATGAAGCTCGTACACCATGTCTTATTGTGATGGCTAAGACCACGTAGGTTGTAGAGCCAGACTGTCCAAATTTGGGCTCACCTTGCCACATGGGCAAGTTACTTGACTTCTCCATGCCTCGATTTCTATCTCACAGGAAGGGTTTAATAAGGACCTTGATCAAAATATAGTTAACTATTAGTGTTTGGAATGAAATAACATAACGACTGTGTCATGATAATCTTAATTGGGTCAAGATTATTATCCCCATTTTAGGGATGAAGAAACTGAGGCTAAGAAGATAAGTGACTTGCTCAAAGTCTTAAGGACAGTCAGTGGTCTGACTCTAAACCATTCATTTTCTCACCTCCCCAGGAATATGGGGAGCTCTTGGAAAGGGACCACTGAGGAGGGACCCTAAGATGCCAAAGCTAGTTCAGGGAAAGAAGAGACAGGCTATCAGGAAATTTGTGGAGGGGCCACTGAAGCAGCTGTGTCCTCCCCTTCCCTAAGACTGTACCCCATCTGGAGATCTCAGCCCCCTGAGTCGGGAACCCCCTCCTTCTCCCATGGTGAAGAAGCAGAGGAGGAAAAAACTGACGACACCATCCAAGACGGAAGGCTCTGCTGTACAGGCCGAAGGTGAGACTGGTAGGCGGTTCCTTTCCCACCCTGGACCCTCATCCCCAGTAGTGAGTGGAACCCCTGGCCTTGTTCCTGCAGAGGAGAAACAGTGTCGAGCTCAGTGCTTGACAACGGTTACCACTACACGTAACCGAGTGGACACTGCCCAATTCTTGTCCCGCTCCTGTTCCTAGTCCCTGTTCTAAGTCTGCAGCAACTTTTCCCTCTCTAATGACCCTCTAGTTCCTGCCCTCATCCCCACTTAGGATCTGAGCCTCTGCATTTCTGCTCCTAGTAATGCAGTCCATAAACTCTGTATCCCTGTAACTTCTCAGTAACCTGCAGTGATTGCCAAGCTCCCCTAAGAGCCTTTGACCTTGGCTGTAGTGAAGCCCATGCCTGGTTCCCAGGGTTCCTCACTCAGCCCTGGTGGCTTCTAAGCCCCAGGGGTCCTCATCCCAGCCTCTGTCCTTCGCCCAGAACCAGACCCTCCTTCCTCACAGAGAGCCCACTCCTCTCTGGTCATGATAATGGTTCCACCACTCCCTGCTCTCTTGCCTGGTGCTCAGACCCAGGTTCCAGATCTGCCTACTCTGACGGCTCTTGGCTTCTGCTCCGCTCTGCTCCGGGGCCACTGACTGTAGTTCTGCTTTCTCTCCCCATCTGTCTGTCCCGCTTTGTCTCTGGCACTCTGTCACCGTCTCTCTCCCCGTCTCTCCATCTGCCTCTCTTTCTCCTTTCTTGGTCTCTCTTTCCTTGTGCTCTCCATTCTATCTGTCTCCTTCGCTACGGGAAACCAGCCAAGCGCAAAATGTGGAAACTAAAATCCTTTGGTAGTTTAAGAAATATTTATAAAGCAGGTAACAAACGGGAGCCGGAAGGGGTGCGCTCAGCTGGGGTGCAGAGGGGTTGGGGGTGCCCCTGCCTCTCCTGCATGTGCTCGGGCTTCCTGCTTTCCCCCCACCTTCTGCTTCCCCTTCTCCCACTGCCCCACTCCCAGGGGGCTCCAATGGATATAAATCAGGGAGGGTTTGGGGAAGCCTCCCTCTCCCCGCTTGAACTCTGTAGTCATAAGCCCTCCCATCACCCACCCAGAGGAAAACTTTGAGTTCCTGATCGTATCCAGCACTGGTCAGACGTGGCACTTTGAGGCAGCCAGCTTCGAGGAGCGGGACGCCTGGGTCCAGGCCATCGAGAGTCAGATCTTGGCCAGTCTGCAGTGCTGCGAGAGTAGCAAGGTCAAGGTACTGGTTTGAAGCGGCTGGCAGCGGCTAGCAAGGCTGGTAGAGGGCTGGCGAAGGGAGCTGCTCTGCGGGAAAGCCAGAGCTAACCGCGCCTCTCTGTGCAGCTGCGCACCGACAGCCAAAGCGAAGCTGTGGCTATCCAGGCAATCCGAAACGCAAAGGGAAACTCCACATGCGTGGACTGCGGAGCCCCCAGTGAGTGCAAGGGCCCTGCTGGGGAAGTGTGATCCATGCCTAGGGTGGTGTGGTTGGCCGGAGTCCCGAGTGGGATGGAAGTCCGCGCTGCTAACTTGAGCCTGTGTTGCACTCCATCCGCAGACCCCACGTGGGCAAGCTTGAACCTGGGTGCACTCATCTGCATTGAATGTTCTGGCATCCACCGGAACCTGGGCACACATCTGTCTAGGGTTCGTTCGCTAGACTTGGACGACTGGCCCCGGGAGCTGACCCTGGTGCTGACGGCCATTGGCAACGAAACGGCCAACCGCGTGTGGGAGAGCGACACTCAGGGCCGCGCCAAGCCCACGCGAGACTCTTCGCGGTAAGGGTAAAGGACTAATTCGGAGAACGTGTGGTTTCTGGGAGGGTCTCCTGGGGGAGGGAGGGTCCTGGTTAGAAGTCCTTAAAACTCCTTCCCTCGGTCGCTGGTACTGCAGGGAAGAGCGGGAGTCGTGGATTCGTGCCAAGTATGAGCAGCTGCTGTTCCTGGCGCCGCTGGGCACGACGGAGGAGCCACTGGGCCGCCAGCTGTGGGCCGCTGTGCAGGCCCAGGACGTGGCTGCCGTTCTGCTGCTTTTGGCCCATGCGCGACATGGGCCGCTCGATACCAGCGTGGAGGACCCGCAACTCCGTTCGCCGCTTCACCTGGCAGCCGAGCTCGCCCACGTCGTCATCACACAACTGCTGTTGTGGGTACGTGAGCGCAGGGGTAGTTAGAGGGGTCTTGGACGGTTCCTAGCTGGCACGGACATTCCCAGGGGAACCTTGGAGGTGGACTTGGCAGGATCCGGGTACCTCTTGGCCTGGCGGTCACGCTGCTTTTTCCTCCCTCTAGTACGGCGCGGACGTCTCTGCGCGAGACGCGCAGGGCCGCACGGCGCTGTTCTACGCCCGCCAGGCTGGAAGCCAGCTGTGTGCCGACATCCTTCTGCAGCACGGCTGCCCGGGAGAGGGCGGCAGCACGGCCACCACGCCCAGCGCGGCCACCACGCCCAGCCTAGTCGCCACGCCCAGCCCCCGGCGCCGGAGCAGCGCTGCCAGCGTGGGCCGCGCCGACGCCGCGATCGCGCTGGTATAGTTGCTCAGCAGCGAGACAGACACCCACTCACCCCCGCGCGGGCTGGGCACGACCACACGGGGTGGACTGCTGGACTGATGCACCCACACTCACCTCTCCAATCCTCACTCCGCCCCACGGGAGCACTTCCTACCCTCACGAGGGCACAGCCGCCCACGCCTCCCAGAAGACAAACTCACCTCCCTTTCCCCAACGAGGCATGGAGACCCCAGCTCAACACGCCCCCTCTCCACTGTCTCCATACACGGATTGCTCTAGGTTTACCTGCTCTAGCCGGGGTATCGGCTTGAGGGCGCTTGAACTTGCCCGCTCGTGCCCCCTAGGGGCGAGAAAAAGACCTAGTCCTGACCGCGTTCAACAATCCCGTGGCCCAAACCCAGGCTGGCTCCTGGGGCGACGCCGCGCCAAAGGGGAGGGGGTTAGTACGTGGAGGGCTAGCCCTGGGACTTGGGACCAATACGGGGACCCCACCCCATCCATGCTGATCTCACTGCCCAATGGAGGGGGATGGCAGCGAGGGGCAGGACCCCTGCTGCCCATGAAGTGTGTGTGGGGGTCCCCAACCCTTTCCGTGAAAGGGACCATGAGTGGAAATCAGATGTCCCCCCTATAACTTAATTATGGATGGAAACTAAAGGGTCCAGGGAGAGCCAAGAACCTGGGTCCCTCCCCTATGATCTCAATGGGGGAAAAGGGGATGGAGGAAGAGTGGGCTAAGGGGACTAGAGAGGGGCCTTGTAATTTATTGCTTTGTTCCCCAGTATGGGGGTGGGGTGGGCAGGGGCGAGGGGAGGGAGATTTGGGGTAGGGGGAGTCGGGTGGGTGGGGTGGGATGGGGGTGCTCTCGGGTTGTGAATGTCTGTGACTGTGACTGCGTACCTGTGACTGTACAGCACCCGTGGTGATCTGGGGTAGGGGGCACCCTACAATGGGGTCCCTGCTCCGTTATTCGTCTTCTGTCCAGCCCCTCTATCCTACTGGGACAGCTCCAGTCCCTTCCTCAATCCCATTCTCCTTCCAAACCAGGGCTGATTGTGAGGTGGCTGGGAAGGGTTCCAAGTTCTCTTCCCCCATAGCCAAAAGGGAAAGGGGGGGTGGACCTATTTGGCCCCGCCCCGCCTCCTGCAATCTACCCAGGCTTTGGGCCCATCTGTGTCAGTGGTTCTGGTCTCTCTCTCTTTGTTTTCTGACTAAAATATTTTGCAAAAGACCAGGTATTAGTGGAGTGGGGCAGGGGCAGGGGGTGCCCCCCTTAATTCCCCTGGAAACAGGTGGTGTGAATCTTACAGCAATTAAAGAGAAAGTGATTTTGTCTAGGGGGTGAGTTGCTGGTCTGTTCTTGAAGAGGCAGGTCAGGGCATGACCTTGGTCAAGGTGGCAACTAGGAAGTGGACAAAGGGGTGCAGAGGTGCCCATACTGGGCTGGTATTAGGGCAGTTTGTACAACTATCCTGGGTTTATTACGTGGGGGCAACTGTGGGGACCTGAGCAGAAAAGCCAGACTCCCAACTGATAGCAATCCTGGAAGAGTTGGCTTGGTGCTTGGAGAGAAAGGAGGTGTGGAGGGGGTGGCGGCAAATGGGATTACCTGTTTTAAGAGCACGAGCAAATCTGATTTTGAAACCTGGTACTCCACTCCCTAGCCAGGAGACCTTAGGCAGGTGACCTCCACAGCACCATCTGTAGCCTGCTGACAAGTCCTATAGTTTTGGGGAGGGTGCCTTTGGCTGGGGTGCTTGCTGTGATCATTAGGCAGTAGAACAGAGCGAATAGAGTCCTTTTGCTAGCAATAATAAGGGTCAAAGGTTTCTTGGCCAGTTGTGGGTCCCCAATATCCACAAGCTCCATGCCAGTTGACAGGCAGCTGCCACTTTTATTATCATAGGGCCACCCTGATCATAGCTTGAGCACCATTCAGCTTAGTATATAGCCAACCCTGCCATATCTATGTGCTACAACGGAAAGCATCAGCTGATAGATGCACAGTAGAGTGAGACAGGTTGGGTCCCCATGTCTTTCACCCTGGAGAACCAGTTGGTATTACTTGCAGCTCCAAGTGTGTGCAGCTGTTGATGTGAAACTTAGCTGGCAAGCTGGTCCCAGTCCAGGTCTGACTCTGGGGCAGCTACTGTATAGGGCTATAGGCTGGATGACCACTGAGCATGTCAACATGAGCCAGGGAGAAGTGGACCTGGGGTTAGGAGCAGGTACAGATGCACCAGTGTGGTCTGGGCAAAACAAAGAGGGAGGCAGTGAAGATGATTTGATGGCTATTTGCTCATCCACTCAAACCCTGAACACCATGCTGTTACATCTCTTCTACCTTCCTTTCTCATGTTGAAAGCTTAGTCCCTCAATAGCTCAAACTGAGACGGGGAAGAAAGTAGGTAAGGCTTTGGACAGAATGAAGTCACATGTTAAGGAATCTATAAACAGTTGTAAAGTCAATAAAAAAAAAAGGGGGGGGGTATCAGCAAACCTTACCAGCAAGGAACCTACTTGATTCTTTGACAGCTATGTCTGTAGTCTTGTGGGGGAGATAGGGTGGCGCCACCTTCCAAGCTTTCCAGGTTGCAGTAGAATTGGACTCGAGGAGGTTCTTGGAGGTGGGTGAAGGCAAGATGTTGCCCTTTTACAGCCATGCCAGCCACACAATTGCTGTGGGCCTTCGTGCTTGGGTTCCTGTTGCCATCCCTGAATTCTCTCACCATGGCCTTCTGCCACGTGCCCTGCCACTTTCTTTTGACTCTTGGTGTACTAACCTCCATGGTAGCTTTGCCAAGAGTCAAAGGAAAGGGAAAATTTATTACTGAAAGAGCAAAGCGTTTCAGTCCAGTGAGGTCTCCACACCTGCTTTGTGCCATGCTGAGGTTTATCCCCATCAAACTAAAGAGAACTTATTGCCGCAATCTGTTCCCATCGCCAAGGAATCTGCTATCTAGCTCTACATCAGCTTTTAGGGTTCCTCTAAGACTTCCCTCCAAATCTCCATCTCCAGTGCTTAGAAACCGCTTTGTAAGTTGGTGCCAGTCCTGTGTGAAGACCATGACGCACACTTCCCCATTTGACCCTCACAACTTACTCAATTTATCAAGAATAGCATTTGAAAAGCGAAGGGGCTTGTTTGAAGCTCCGTCACAGAAGTGGACAGGTGGAGCTTGAACAGTGCCTGCCTGTGATCACCCTCAAGGCATTTCCTAGCTACAGACCCGTCCCTTAAGATTTGAGAAGCAGAATTTGTACATTTCAAAAAGTGTAATGTGCCTAAGTACTTATCCACAGTCAAGAAGAATCAGTTCCATGAAAGTTTCTTCTATTCATTTGGAAAGGATTCTTCCAAATCCTTCACTTTCTGTTTCTGGAGATGACATGGCTTGTCCTCAGGTACTTTTCCTATTGTGAGCCAGTCTCTGGCAGGAGCTATGGACCTTCCAACGGGGGACGTTGAGAGTGTCCCCAGGAGAGGAAGCCCTGGAGAAGCAGGACCTCCTGAGGGGGGGAGGGGAGAGGGGACAGAGCTTCCCTTGGTAATCAGGGAAAGCTGGTGAGGTCAGCCCCACCTGTCCTTGGCATACCATGAGGCTGGTGTGTGGGCAGCAGTCTGCTCAGGCCTCTTGATTAGATCTTTTCTGGGGAATGGTGACTATCCAGGTCAGGATGAGGGCTCGTTGACAGGTGGCATCTGCACTATGCAGCAGAGAGCACAGCAGAAGAAGATTCCCAGATGGGAATCCTATGGGGGCATATTTGGGCTCAGGATGTAATGTGGGAGAGGATAGGGAAAGAATTCTTTCCAAAGGAAGCAAATGGGATGGGGATTGGGATGGGGATGGGGATGTGGTTTGGTGGTAGAACACTTGTCTAGTTTGTGTGAGGCACTGGGTTTGTTTCCCAGCATGACCAAAAAAATAAAATAAAAAATAGGGCTGGAGAGATGGCTCAGGGGTTAAGACTGCTTTGTAAGCAGAAGGTCTTAAGTTCAGATCCCAGGTCCCACGTGGAAACGGCAGCAGTCTGCACTTCTGACTCTGGTTGGCAGAGCCTGGGAAATCCCAGAGTGAAGCAAAAAGAGGTAGAAGCAATCCAGGATGACTCCTGAAGTCATTCTTGATCCTCTACAGAGACACACATTACCCTCTGATACACACACAGGGAAGGGACAGACACAAGCAGGAATCAGGAACTGAAAATGTTTCTTTCAATTCTTGCCAGGCTGGTAGGCTTTGTTCAGCTGCCTAAGTCTGTGTGTGTGCCCCAGCTGCACCGATAGATACCTTCTGGAGGCTTGACCCTTATTCTTAAAGGGATAACCAAGCCTCTCTAGTAAGCATCCTCCCTCCCCTTTCTAAAAGGGTCCATGCTTTGATGGTCCAGTTCTTTATTTAGAAACCTGATTGCTGAAGAACAAGGGGAGGGGGGTGGTTCCACACCCCACCCTTTTTGCTGGGATTGCGTCTGAGGTGATACGGAGTAGTCTCCCATTTCCTCAGGGACAGAGGTAAAGGCTCCTAACTCAGAAGCACAGGTAGGACAGGGAACGGGAGCAAGGAGCACAAGGGAGGGGCAAGTGACGCCCACGGCAATGGGGCAGACTGCCTAATTGGGGTCTGCTAAAGGGCCCTGCTTTTCCCTCTGCCTTCACTGCCCCATCCACACGATCTTACCGAATCTCTGGGTCAGAGGAGCAAAGAGCCCACAAATCAGGGGACACTATCAGGGAGAGGAAGGGCATGTGGGGAGAACCCGAGGGAGCAAAGTCCACAGGTCTAGTGAGGTCTTAGGGTGCTCTCAGCCCTCCTCCCTTGGTCCCCTATGCCCTGGGGGCTGGGCCCCTGAAGTCCGGAGCTTAGCTCCAATCTGCCTTTTTTGCCGCTGGGGCTCCAGGGTGGTAGGTGAGGAGGAGGCAGAGCCAGTCAGGAAGAAGCTGGAGTCCTTGGAGGGCCTGCAGTGCCGGTTTCAAAAGTCATACTCGTCCAGGTCCCCGGTGCCCTCGCCGCCCGGGGAGCCCCACACGCGGCGGTAATTGCTCTCCAGGTCCTTCTGCCGCTGGCGCTCCTTGTGTGCCTCTTCGGCTCCCTGCACCTGGAGGAAGGACAGTAAGCTTGGGCTGCAAGCCTGGGGGTCCTGAAGCCTGCAAGACCCGGGCACTGGCACCTCAAGAGGGAGAGGCAGCTAGGAGGCTGGGGCTCAGCAAGCTGCCCGCTGGCGGCGAGCGCGGTGGGAGGGCGATAGCTGGCGGGACCAGACCTTGCTTTCAGCAGGGCCCACGACTTGGGGTGCGAAGCCTCACCAAGATATTAAAGAAGATCTCCTTGAGGTTTTTCGTGTCTTCATCGGTCAGCCAACGTGTGTCCTCCTCAGTCCCTTCGGCCCCTGGTCGAACAATTTTGATCTCAATCTTGCCTGGAACGAGCAGGGAGGATAATGAGGAGGGGAAGCCTGGGAGCTGCAGGGGGCCCCCCTGCCGCCCAGGTCCCCAGCAGAGGCTTCCAGTCCTCCTTGCCCGACCCCTTCACTGGGGCGCGGGCGTGGGCAAGCCCTTCCGACAGTCTGGCCACCGCCCTCCAGGGCCCACCTTCGGCCGCGAGTCCCTCCCTCTCCAGCAGATCTTTCACCAGCCCCTCGATTTGTTTCAGCTGTGGGTTTTCCCGTTTCATCTCGAGGACAGTCAGATCCTGATTGGGACCTCCGTGACGGAGCTTGGTGACCCGGACCCGGACTCTGTGCTCAGGATCCTCCTCTTGGAGGGGGAGACACACAGGGGACAAAGCACAGCAGTGACGGCAGGGCCCTGTGAGGGTCTCTCCCTAGCCGGTCTCCATCTCATGTATGCCAGCCAGGACTCAAAAGCAGGGCACTCCCCCAGTTACAGCCTTCCTCCTGCCACCCCATCCCAGAATTCTGCCTGGCTCCTCTAGAAAAACAACTGGTTTCTGAAAGCAAAACTCAGGCCACCTGTACCAGCAGAGTTGTTTTGTTTTAAGGGGCAGGCTGGAAAGCCATGGTTCGGTTGTCTGCATGCTGGGGCTTTAAAGACCTTTAGTGTTTATGAACAAGTGGGATGGAAGGTTCCACATGGGAATGTTCTGTGTGGAATGCCTCATCTCCACAACGGAACCATGGTGGGGAATGAACACAGGGGCATGCCCAGCCCGTGGCTATTCACACCCACACAGCTAGGGCTGTTCCCACTGCCACACCCTACCATGTCTATCTGTCCTTCACCATGTGTTGCCATGGAAACCCCTCAAACTGTCTTTCTCCTGCTCCCACCCATGGAAAACAGGCTGAGAGGGGCGCCTTCATAGATGTGTGCTCTTCAATATTTAGGTTCACAGATATCCGGTGACTACCTATGCGCCAAGAGGAGTGCTAGGCACTGGGCACTGAAGGGCAGACTAGGCACGGAGGCAGATTCTCCCAAAAGGATGACTAGGAGGTGGTCACACAGAGGAGGCAGTGGTGAGAAGACAAGAACAGAGTTCCAGAAGATGGGGAGAGAATCCCCACTCTTTGAAGGCCATGCCCTCCAGGAACACCACCGGCTGAGGGGAGAAAGACCACTGGCTCAGCCACTCCTGCTTGATGGCTCTCACCTGTGGTGTGTGCGGATGGGGGAGGCTTTTTGGGGGCAGATCTCCTTTTCTTGTATTTCTGCACCAGCTCTGGACTCTGGTTTTCTTGCAGCCTCTTAATGAGCTTGTCAAGAGTAGATGTCAGAGCCAGTATTGCCCGCTCGCGCTCTGACTCCTTCTTCAGACTGTCTGAGTCCAGCTCCTTCTCCGTCTGCCAGGCCCAGGGAAGTAGAGCAGTCAAGACTTAGGGGCATTGAGACCACCAGACTTCTCGGTTTCATCCCTCTCATCCACCTCCCTCGGGGTGTGAGTGTGTGTGTGTGTGTGTGTGTGTGTGTGTGTGTGTGTGTCAGAGGGCACTGTGCTGTGCTTGTGGAGGCACAAGAGTGACTTCGGGAATCAGCCTGCATCACTCTACCTTCTTATTGCTTTGCTCTGTGGTTTCACAGGCTCTACCTTCCAGGGACAAAATCACAGGCCTCTGCCACTCCCTCCCATGGGATCTGGAATCTGAACTCAGATCCTTTTGCTTTTGACTCAAAGACTTTAACCACTGAGCAAGCCCTGATTTCCTTTTACTAAGGGAGCAGCCACTGTTAAGGCTCCAGCTGCGCTAGGTTCTGTCCTTCATCGCGTTCTCCCTCAGCCTGTCCCACCACAGACGCAGACATCTGCAGCCGTCTCGGGCTCACCTCCTGGATGATGTTCTCCAGCTCCTGCTCCATGCCGGCCTTCACCTCTGAATGGAGCCGCTCTCGGTCCGATGGGAGCAGTATCCCTTCCAGCTCCTTCTCGAATTCCCCCAGTAACTGCCGCTCATCCTCGTCTTCGTCTTCATCCTCATCCTCATCCTCTTCTTTCACCAAGTTCAGAGGTGCATCACCCTTTTCTTTCACCTCTGTTTCCTGCTGGGGGGCTTCCGTGGCAGTGTCGCTAGGTTGCTCTTGACCTGTGCCTGGCTTCCCCTAGGTGTGGGGCGAGAAGATCCAGTTAGGGGGTTTCGGCAACAGTCAGGGAGCAGACTCAAGTGTCAGGGTGAGGTAGTGGCGGACGCAGGAGGGAGGCAGGCAAGGACGCGGCCTCGGCCAGCAGCCAGGTCCTGTCCCCCTCCCCCCAGCAGGGTCATACCTTTTTTGTCCCCCCTTTCAGCTCCTCTATCAGTCGAATCAAATCTGCAGGGCTCCGAATGACTTTGACCTGCACATTGCTCTGAAAATCTGAGGTGAGAGGGCAGGCATGGGTCTGCTGCTTGTTGCTGCTCCACTTGCTTATTGCTTGCTCTAGGGCTTCCAGGCTCTGCCTTCCACAGGGGAATTGCAGACCACAACCATTTCTGCTCAGCATTTTTTACATGGGATCTGAGGATCTGAGCCCAGGTCCTTTTGTTTTCCATGCAAAGGCTTTAACCACTGAGCCGCCTTCCCAGCCCAGGCCTCCTATACTTTAAACCCCTCCTGATGCCCAAGGGAGGCCGAGGAAGGTCACCTCCAGGAGCTCTGCCTCATGCAGGGCCATGGATGGGAAGTCCCGCTGAGGCTTTTTGGGCAGATACTCTAGATTTTAGAACCACAGAGGCCATCTTGAATTCTAGGGATCTTCTTCCCTGGATTCCATTTTCTCCTTTTCACAAATCTTAACCATTCATTATCTACCCAGTTCTCAGCACTCTGGCGAATTACTGATGTTTTCATTTAATCTCACAATGCTCAAAGGTGAGGCTCATTCCCCACATCTTGTGGATAAGCAAATTGACATGAAGTGGCGTCATCCAGAAGTACAAAGCAGTAAAAGGGGAGCCATGGAGCTCTGTTGCCTCCCTCAAGAAGTGTTGCTGTCCACCAAGAGGACTAAAAACAAAATCCCTGAGGCAGCCACATAGTTCGGTGGTAGACCGTGTGCTTCTAACATGTAAGGAAGGATCTTGGTTCAAGTCCCACCATCACAAAAAAGGGGGAAAGGAAAGCAGAAATTAATTTTCTGCTGGCCTGACTACCACAATCTCCTTCCTATCTCTACCCACAACCCACAACCCCATCTGAGCACTAAAGGAAAAACGCAGGGTTGACTAACCATCAGGAGGGTTGGGAACTGGATCTGCTCCAGCCTCAAGATTCAGGTCCTGTTCCTGATGAGAAAGAGCAGACACGAGATGAAAGCTTGTTTATGCCCACCATGCTCCTCAGACAATACCCTGGGGCTCCCTGGACAGGCAGGAGTCACCATGAAGTGACCTTTCCCCATTTCAAAGCCCGGGTCCACCCTCATCAGAGAAGAAGAAACCACTCTCACCCCTGCCTGTGTCTCCTCCCCTCCTGCAGCCTGCTCCTCTGGCTTTTGAAGCATCTTCCAGAACTCTGATTCCTTACTGTCATCCTTGGTTGGGCTTACATCTGAAGAACAGAGAACAAGAGAAATGTGAAAGAAAGGAAGAGAGGAAGAAAGCAAAGGAGGATGGGATGCATTCCTTCTCTACTGCAAAGGGGTCAGAATTCATGGTAATTTTCCAGCCCGCCCACACCCATCATTGCAGGATGGTAAGACCGGAGGAAGTGGAGACCAGTTTCATGCGGCAGGACAAACCCCATCCTACCTTCTTTCTTCGGGGGCACTACTCCAGATTTGGTCTCACTCAGTACTTGGGAGTCCAGGTCTTTTACTTCGTCTGTAATTTTATCTTCATACTGCTTTGACTCTATGAGAATATAGCATACAAGCAGGCTAGAGACCATTCCTATCTGCTGCTGGCCTGTCCCCCAGCATTCCCTCCCTCTCTCCCCCCCTTGCTTGTCCACTCACCAGCTTGCCTCTGCAGATAGGCCGTGTACTCATCAGGCTGCAGGGTAGGGTGACACAGGATGGCCTGCGGGGCGGCACTGGTGGGGGGCCGAAGGAGAGGGTGGGTGCAGAGCCTAGAAGTCCGAACTGTCAGCACGTAAGAGCAAGACAAGGGTTCATCCACACGGTCAATGTAGTCCCCAGAAATACCTGCACCTTCATCACAGAGGAACTGGCAGGACAGAAAAGGGAGAATACGTTGTAAACTACCACCAAAAACCACTCTCAGTGGTTTCAGTTCTCAGAGCAGCTCTGAGCCAGCCATCATGCCAGGCACTGGACACACACTGTGTGAACAATGCAGGGCACAGAGTAGCTCTTTATGGCTTCCAAAACCCAGGGAGAGAGGTATCAGCACATCAACTTTGTGGCCTAAGACATTGAAAACAAGTTTTGATGCGGTTAAGACACCTGCTCATGGGCTGGTGGGATGAGTGAGTGGGCAAAGACGCTTGCTGTGCAAGCCTGATGACCTCAGTTCAGTCCTGAAACCCACATAAAAAGGGATGAAGAAAATCAGCTCCACCAGTTGTCTTCTGATCTTCACATGTGTGCCCTGCACCTGTACTATCATTCACACACACACACCCGCCCAGGCTGGCCAGCAGTTAAGTGGCAAATATGGGAACAAATTCAGGCAACTTAATTATAGGCAAACCTTTTATTTTTACGTCATTTTCTTGCTTTATTATAAATATGATGTACATATATAATATATATTTGCTCAGGTGAAAATTTACATGAAACATTTAAATGAGACAAAATGTTTATTTACGAAAGAAAGACTCCTAGCCCTCCACTCCCTTCCAAAAAGAAACAGAAGGAAGAACCCAACAAACAAAACCAAGGGATGAGGAGATGGTTTAGTGGATAAAAGATTCAAATCTGAGTTTGAATCCCTAAAACCCATGTGAATGTTGGGCATGGTAGCATGTATGTGTAATCTCAGTGTTCCTACAGTGAGTGGAAGACAGAGATAGGAGAATGCCCAGACTCACGGGCCACCCAGCCTGGCGTCCACTACAGGAAAACAAGGAGCTCTTGTGCCAAATCCTGATGTTGCATGACCTCCACATGCACACCATGGCAGAGTGAAACAGAGAGAGAGAGAAAGAGAGAGAGAATCACCTCATCACCTAGCTGGGCACTTGAGACAGGAAAACTCCATGAATGTGAGGTCAGCCTGGTCCACATAGTGACTTCAAGACCAACCTGGGACACGTGACCAGACAGTCCCAAAACAACAGTAACAAAAGTTGAGAAAAAAGAAACTTTCCGGGGGCTGGAGAGGTGGCTCAGGGGTTAAACCTCCGCGTTGCAGGCGGAAGGTCCTGAGTTCGGTTCCCAGATCCCACATATAGACGCCAGGCGGAAGCGGGGGGCGGCCTGCGCTTCTGGTCCTAGTAGGGAGGAGCCTGTGAATCCCAGGGCAGAAGGAGGTGGAGGTGTCCATGGTGGTTCGTGAATTTGTCTGTGGTTCTACACACACACAGACACACACGCACGCACATGCGCACAGTTGAATAAATAATAATAATAAAAAAATTAAAAAAAAAAAGAAACTTTCCTCAATCTTTAGCACTGAAAGGTTTTTGTTTTTTGAAGCATGGCCTCACTTATTCCAGTGGAGTCTCCAGCTCACTACTTAGCTGAGGCTGCTCTTGAACTCCTAATCCTCCTGTCTCCACCTCCCAAGTGCTGGGATTATAAGTATGTACCACCATGCCAAGTTTAATTATCTTTGATTGATTTTTTTGAGGATTAAGGTAGAGTTTATTAAAGGAGAGAAGGAACAGAACTTACAGACTCCAGAAGTGGAGTACCATGAGGGACAAAGGCACCCTGGAGAACTCATGGACTCTAGGGATGGAATCCATGAGAGGCAAGGCGCTAGAAACGTATGTGGAGTGTGGGGAGGGGCAGGCACCTTGATTGACTTCTTGCTTAATCACACTACAGTCTGAGAAATCATGCCATTTAACTTTGAGTCCTTTTACATTTGGCAGGTTTTGTCATGTACACATCATCTGTGACTGTTTATGCCCGGAGACCTGGACTCTTACAGTGGCAATGAGTTTATAACACTTAAGCCTGCTGTGGCTATGTTCTCATTAAACCTCCCAGCTCCGTCTGGCATAAATTCTATTCCAAGTAAATGTGAGAGAGCAAAAGACGGTTTCAGGGCTGGAAAGATGGCTCAGGGGTTAAGACTCTGCCTCGATAGCAGGTCCTATGTAAAAATGCCAGGTGGAAATGGTGGTGGCCTGCACTTCGGGCCCTGGTGGGCAGAGCCTGGGAAATCCCAGAGCAAAGCAAGGAAGTGGAAGCAATCCAGGATGATTCCCGAAGTCAACCTTGGTCCTTCACAAGGACACACAGTGCCCTTTGATACACACACATACACACACAAACAAACAAACAAACAAACAAATAAATAAATAAAATAATTTCAAAAAAGGTGGTTTTATTCCCTTAATAACTGGTCATGAACATAATGCTTCTTTTTGTACTAGAGACTACATCCAAGGACGCGGACATAACAGACATATGTTCTATCATTGATCTACAGCTCAAGCTCCTCTCCTTTTACAACTTTACTTGGAAACAAGGCTTTGCTTTTTTGCTGGAATTACAGGCACATGGCCACATTAGTTGATTCATTTCATGGAGAGGGGAAGGCCAAGCACCACATACTCAACCCCTCCCAGGTCTAAGTTGCAGAGGTGCCCTCACCCTATCCCACCCCAGCCTCTGGAAAAGGCTCAATCTCCAGTGCAGCTGGAGAGGAATCTGGAGCCCCTGTCCCCCTGAGCTCACAACACATGGGAGGCAATTCCACAACAGGAGATGTGAACTAAGGAGCCAGATGCTACCAGCCCAGCCCAGCCCTGTTCTCGGACAGCGGGAATGTCACTCCCAGAAACACACCACTCACCGTCCCCAGTCCAGCTCCACAGTAGTATCTCAAGGAGTTTGCTCAGAGTGGGAGGAAGCCCCCAAGAACAGAAAATTCTAAAGATCTTTCCAAAGGAGTAACTTCAAGTGAAAGGGATCATGTGGACATTCAGGGTGGCCAAAGTAATAGGATAAGACAATCTTTCAGTAAGCGATGCTGGACCACTTGGAGATTGCATGCAAAAGAACAAAGGCGGACCCCTCCTAATACCACGTACAGTTACCTGAGGTGGTGGAAAGATCCAATTTAAAAGCACATAACTCAGACAAAACCAAAGGTAGCTGGTTCAGTCAGCAAAGTGCTCGCTGTGCAGGCAAGAGGACCTGAGTTCCATCCTCAAGACACATGCTAAAAAAAAAGGGGCGGGGGGAGTGAGCACAGCAGAAATTCTGGGTGCTGGAGGAGGAGACAGGAGGATTCTGGGGGCTTGCTGTCAGAAAGCTGTTATGCTATATTAGTATCGTGCAAGAAACTAAAGAAAATTACTAAGGAGAATTACGTCATAATGTAAAAGGCTCAATTTGTGATGAAATTAATTTTAAAATTCCATGTAATTCTTTATCTCACTGTCTCTTATAATGTACTGCAGAAATTTTTGCCTGTTTTGTTTATTGAAATGCCTTAGCAACTAAAATAGTACTTGGCATAGAGCACTCAGTAAATATTTTTAAATAAATCAATAAACAGATCTCAGATTAAAAACTAACAAGGTCTAATAAAAAAATTAAGATAATATACAAATCTGTATTTATAGTAGGAGACAAATCAATAAGGATACAAAATATTTGAACAATAAAAATTAAAAATCATGACCTAAAATGCATATAGATCATAGCAGCCGACATTAGAGCATAGGCAGAGTCCTGCAATACCTGCACTTGGGTAGTACACGTCGGAGGTAAGGAATTCAAGGCCAGTCTCAAGGACACACCTTGTCTCAAGAAACCAAAAAAACAACAAACAGAAATTAGAATATAACTAGAATAAACCCAGATATTTAGAGAAAACAAAACAAAACAGATCACCTGAAGGAGATGGGGTTGGACATAACTCAAGCTAGAGACCTTGACCACCATGCACAAGGTCTTGAGTTTAGTTTGGTCCACAGAACAAGAAAGAAAGGAGAGAGGAGGCAGTAGGAAAGAGGGAAGGGGGGCTAGAGAAGAAAAGAGGGCAAGGGAGGGAAGAACAAGAAATACATTAAAAGATATCCTGTGGATGCAACCAACAAGTTCAGATTACAGAAAACAGGGCAAACTACCAATTTCTTCAACCAATAATTGCAAAGGGATACGAGAAGATAGAAAGGCGATTCATAGATTAAGGGAGATTTAAGAAGCAAAACCACCATTGGAAGGTATTTGGATTATAAGTCAAAAGTCATCATATATTATGAAACTTTTGATTTTTTCTTTAACTTTTTTGTGTTGTTAATTTTTAGCATGGACTGGCATGTAGTCTTTTTTTGTTTTGTTTTGTTTTGTTTTGTTTTTAAATAACAGCTCTTATTTTTTTCAGAATAAAGGAATGTTTGTGGATGAGATAACATGCCTGTGACTTGTTCCTAGGTAGTCTGGGCATAGGGGAGATGGGCAGGAGTAGATGAAATGAAAGATTTTTTTTAAAGCAAGGATCCCATGTAGCTCAGGCAGGCCTTGAACTCACTGTGTAGCTAGGGATGTCCCTTGAACTTAATCCTCCTGCCCTCACTTTCAAGTGGTGGAATTAAAGGCATGTGCCACCATGCTAGGGTATGTAGTGATGGAGATCAAAACCAGGGCCATGTGCAGCTAGGCAAGTACTCTACTAACTGAGCCACATCCCCACCTCCTGATATGTCTTTTAAAAGACTTAAGCTTAGGGCTGGGATTTAGCTCAGCAAACATGAGGACCGGAGTTCAGATCCCCAGACACCACATACGCATAGGACAAAATGACATAAGAATCTATAACTCCAGTGGGAATATAATGCCTATGGGAAATGGGAAGTGGGGACCCAAGAATCTCTACAAGCTCCCAGGCCGGCCAGTCAGGCTTATATAGTGGAGAGACACAGGTCTTCAAATAAGGTGGAAAGAAAATGTCTTCTCCCTTCACATGTGCTTACTTGAACTGATACACACACACACACACACACACACACACACACACATCACATGCACACCTACATACAAAGTTAAGTTTTAAATACACACAACTTCTATTAATTATACTTGATCTCTACACATATGACAGGAAAATTATTTTCAATTATTTACTGAGTAACTTTTTGGAGACAGAGTCTTACTACAGAGCTAAGAATGACCTAAAAAAACCTCACCAACTCCCTGCCCAAGATTCCCAAGTGTTGGAATTCAAGGTTTGCACCACCACACCCTGTTAAAATTATTACTTTTTAAATTTTGTAGATTTTGTTTTTTTTTTTGAGACAAGTTAGTCACTATATGGCCCAGTCTAGGCCGGAACTATCTATATAACCTATGCTGTTCTGGAACTCGCTACGTAGACCAGGCTGGCTTCAAACTTGTGACAATCCTCCTGCCTTCTCCACCTTCTGAGTGCTGGGATTACAAGTGTGCATCGCTTGTGGTGAAAACCT
The DNA here is from genome assembly GCA_023101885.1 of Typhlomys cinereus. Lineage (NCBI taxonomy): Eukaryota > Metazoa > Chordata > Mammalia > Rodentia > Platacanthomyidae > Typhlomys > Typhlomys cinereus. The sequence continues at coordinate 6,730,683 of JALPQD010000090.1, read as the reverse complement.
TTATTTCTAATAACATATAGTTACGCATATTTGTAGGGCACACTGTGATAACCTGACACAAATGTCAACCAGGGGGAACTAACATTTGCCTCCTAAAACACTGCTTTATGCAAAAATCTTTTGTGATGAAAATAAGCACAGAAACAATGATACGATGATAGAACAGAACTGGCAAGATGACTCAGCAGGTAAGGGAGTCTGTGTGCAAACTTGAAGACCTCAATTTGACCCTGAATGCGCAAGGAGAAAGAAAGAACCAACTTCTGAAAGTTACTCTCTGACCTCACCTCATACATATGTCTTTCTTCTCTGTCTCTGTCTCTTTCTCCCTCATAAAAGCAAATAAAATATTTATTTTTTTAAAAACCTGAGTTCGGATCCTAGACCCCACGTATAGACACCAGGTGGAAGTGGGGAGGGGGGTGGCCTGCGTTTCTGGTCCTGGTAGGGCGGAGCCTGTAAATCCCGGGGCAGAGTAAACAAGGAGGAGGTGGAGGTGGTCCATGGTGGTTCCCAAATTCGCCCGTGGTTCTACACACACACACACACACACACACACACACACACACACACACACACACACAATTGAATAAATAATAATAAAATTTTTTTTAAAAAAAGCAATATTTATTACAGAGCTGTACAAACAGAGAACTCACTGGACACACTGCCATTGAAAGTTCTCTAAGAACCACAGTCGATGGAAATAAAAATAAGGAACAGAGTAAAGTGAGGAGCTGCAGACCTATAACCCAGGACATAAAGACAGGAGGTTTCAGAGCTCCTAGCCAGCCTAAGCTACATAGCAAGATGTCTACAATAAAATCCAGAAACAAGACAAAACAAAACTTAAAAACAGAAATTTGTTTAATCTATTTTACGGGTAGACAAGGCAAAGAAAATTATACTTATAGTTGCTTAGAAACACACACACACACACACACACACACACACACACACACACACACAGAGGCTAGAAAGAAATACAAAAACCAAGAACTGGAATTTCCCCTAAGGCAATGAGAAATGAGCAGGAGAAGAGACAAGTCTAGGAAACAGATTTTCCAGGGAACATCATTTAATACTTTCTGAGAAAATATTACCCATTTAATAATTAAAAAGGCCCAGCACAGTAGCATGAATCTGTATCTCTTGGGAAGTTTAAGGGCTATATTCAGTACAGGCAAGTCTGATTATATAATGAAGTTCTGCATTAAAAAAAAAAAAAAGTGGGGCTGGAGAGGTGGCTCAGGGGTTAAGCCTCTGCCTTGCAGGCGGAAGGTCCTGAGTTCGGATCCTAGACCTATGTATAGACGCCAGGCGAAAGCGGGGGCGGCCTGCGCTTCTGGTCCTGGTAGGGCGGAGCCTATGAATCCTGGGGCAGAGTAAACAAGGAGGAGGTGGAGGCATCCATGGTGGTTCCCGAATTCACCCGTGGTTCTACACACACACACACACACATACACACACACACATACACACACACACATACACACATGTATACACGCACAATTGAATAAATAATAATGATTTAAAAAAAAAGTGGGGGCCAGAGACATAGCTCAGGGATTAAGACTCTATCTTGCAAGCAGAAGATCCTGAGTTCAGATCCCAGTTCCCACGTAAAAAAAGGTGGAAATGGTGGCAGCCTGCACTTCTGACCCTGGTGGACAGAGCTTGCGAAATCCCAGGGTGAAGCAAAAAGGAGGTAGAAGCAACCCAGGATGATTCCTGAAGTCACCCTTAGTCCTCCACAGGGACACACACACACACACACACATACACACACGTGCGCATGCGCACAAATGAAAAAAAAGAGTGTGAAGGGGACATGTTGAGAAGTGGGCTCAATTGGGCAAGTGCTTACCACACGGCAAGATAACCTCAGTTCAGTCTCCACATGGAAAAAAGCTCAGGTATGGTGGGGCACTTGTAATCCATGGCTGGGGGAAGACAGATCCCTGGGCTTGGTAGTCAGACAACCTAGTTGAATCAATGAGACCCAGGCCAAATGAGAGATCTTGTTGCAAAAGCAACATGGGTGGCAGCAGAGTTATAACACACACACACACACACATACATGCACATGTATATATATTAGAAGAAGAAAGAAAGGCTTCCTGACACCAGCCTAGCTCCAGGGAATAGGGCATAAGGTAAATAGGGAATAAGGTGGAGAGTGACAGAGCAGGACATCCAGCATCCTCCTCTGGCCTTCACACGTGCACCTGCACACATACATGCGCTTAACACACACATAAGTGCGTATGTGTGTGCGAAGAGAAATGCAAATTATAACCATTTTAAGAAAGAATTCTTTATCCAATCCCTAGTTGATGATTAGCCAAATTTCAGAAGTTTAAAAATATACCAGGCTGGCATGGCTGAACAGAAGTTGGCATTCTTATACATTTCTGGAAGAAGAGTAATTAAAGCAGAGTAATTTGGCACTACATACCAAAATTACCCAAGTCTACTTCTAGGAACTTAATCTACATAAACACTGTAGGTACAGAGCTATTCACTGCAGCAGTTTTGTGTTACTTAAAGATTTAAAACAACCTACATGTCCATCCACAGGGAACTGTTTAGACAAATGTGAAACAGAAAAATAACTGTATACAAGAACTAGAGTACTTTTTGTGTACTAACCCGAAATATATAACCTGAAATAACCAGAGATATATGCTTAAAAGAATAGGAGTTAGAATCCTGATCCTGCACAAAATTCCAGGTGGGTGTGGCAGCTCATGTGTAGTCCATCCCTGGAGAGAGGAGCCTGGGAAAACCCAGAGCAAGCCGAAGAGCCACATTAGCCTTACCGGCAAGCTCTGGGTTTGGAGACCCAAGCTCAAAGCAGTCAAGATGGAAGACAGATCAAGGACAATCCTATTGTTAGCCTCAGGCCGCCACATGCACGTGAGCTCACATGTATGCAGGACAATTGGAGGAAAAAGAAAAAAAAAAGAACCACCAAGATGTGATACATCTATAATCACTGCACTTGGGGAGGCTTGAGACAGGAGAATTATCATTTTGAAGTTTGCCTGGAAAACATTAAGTTCAAGGGCACGAAGGACTTTCCTAATAAAATTCTGTCCCCAAAACTCTCGTGTAAAAATGGAAAGTCACGATGAGAGCTGGGATACTCCTCTCTGGTAGCTCTCATGTTCATACACGAGACTCTGGTGCAGTCACAATCACCAGCAGTTGTTATTCTTCTCTTCCGGACGGGAGCAGGCCGAGTGAAAGCATCCTGTGGTTTCTCTCCTTACTTTTGAAGCTTTTGTTTTTCCCACTCAAACAAACTTGATAGATACCCCCATTCCCTTCCCTCCTTCATTCTGAGGCATTTTCTATATTTGAACTATATGAACATACTATCTGTTTAGAAAATTAAATATGCTCACATTTATAATAATCCTCATACCCAGGAGACCAGGGCAGGAAGAAAGTCAGAAGTTTGAGGACACAGACTGTCTCAAAAAAAAAAAGGTGGTATTTTTGAGCTCTTAAAAAAATCTGAGGGATGGTGAGATAGTCAGAGGGTAGCGCATCTGCTTCCAAACGTGGTTACTTGAGTTCAATCCTTGGAAGCCCACATGGTGAGCAGAAAGAACTGAACGTTGTCCTCTAACTCTATCCATGTGCTGTGGCATACATGTGTTCTGTCTCTCTCAAATAAATAAAAATATTTAGGAAAAAGGAAAAAAAATCAAAGATATTAGAGACAAAAAAATAAAAAAAATAAAGATATTCACAAAACAGTAAACAATAACAGAATAACAAAACTGGAAGGTGGTTCTTGGACTAATAAAACATAAACTTTCATCAGCACAAATTAACAAAAAAAAAGAGAAGGAAAAGTCAACATTAGGAATAAAAAAGGATGTATCTATTTAAAACAGACTATTAAATAAGAAAATACAACATTATGCTAATATACTAAAATTGAGGCAGCTAAATAATGACCTGTGAAATTTCTTTTTAAATTTTTTTATTATTTCTTATTTATTCAATTGTGTGTGTGTGTGTGTATGTGTGTGTGTGTGCGCGTGAGCGGTGTGTATGTAGAACCACAGACGAATTCGGGAACCACCATGGACGCCTCCACCTCCTCATTTACTCTGCCCGGGGATTAACAGGCTCCACCCCACCAGGACCAGAAACACAGGCCGCCCCCGCTTCCCTCCGGCGTCTATACGTGGGGTCTAGGATCCGAACTCAGGACCTTCTGCCTGCGAGGCAGAGGCTTAACCCCTGAGCCACCCCTCCAGCCCCACCCTTGAAATTTTTATAATTTATCAAAGCTTCATTAACTAGCAAACTACAGTTTTCTACTACTGAGTGGCCTGGGGTGTGGTTCAGCTTTACATCTGTGAAACCCTGGGTTCCATTTCTATCATCACGAAAAAGTCTTAAGACCATTGAATAGTTAGTAAAATGATCTCTACAATACAAGAATTTTGTGGTATATTTGCTGAAGGAATTGGTGACTTTACAGAGAACCACTCATCTTTGAAGAATCATCTTCGTAGCCTGGGGGGATGGTTCAGGGGTTAAAGCCTTGCTTCGAATGAAAAAGGACCTGAGTTCTGATCCTTCAGATCTCCAGAAAAAGGCCGGCCAGCAAATGGCAGTGGCCTGTGATTCCGGAGCATCGCAGGACGTTTCCCAGTGTCACCCTTGGTCCTCCACAGGCACACATACTCAAGTGCCTGCTGGGAGACACGAACATGCACACATATGCGCACACACACATACACACACACCAAAATAAAATAAAAATCGTGAAACACTTTAACAAGTTGCTGTAAAGAAAGGAAAAAGAGAGCAAAGCTCAAGAAGTTTTACAAAATTAATGTAATTTGACACCCAACAAAATAAGGACAATAAAGAGAAAATTAAACCAATGAAAACAATAAGGGGGGAAGAAAAAAAAGAAAATAATAAACTGAATATGGATCTATTAAAAAAATGTCATGACACCCAACTAAACGGCTTCTTGATCAGTGAAAGTAACAATCAAAAGAGTGAAGAGACAGCACACAGACCAGGAGAAAATGCTTGCAAACTATACATCTGTCAGGGATTAATCACAGACTATATAAGTAACTCAACAGCAAGAAACAGATTAACTTGTTAAAAACAGGCAATAAATATTACAACATCCATCCCTGAATAAATATTACAACATCTATCCCTGAATAAATACACAACATCCATCCCTAAACTAAAAACAAAAGGTAATGAAAATCTAAACAGCTATTTCTCAAAGGAAGACATACAAATTGATCAATAAGCATATGAGAAAATGTCCAATGGCTGGTGAGATGGCTAAGCGGATAAAGGTGCTGTGTGAAAAAACCCTGGTGACCTGAGTTTAAGGATCAGAGCCGCAGGGTGGAAGGAGAGAATCAGCTTCCACATAGTTTTCTTTGGACCTCCACATGTACCCTGGCACGCATGTGCCTGTTCTCTCTCTCTCTCTCTTGCACTTCATCTCAAATATTAAAAAACAAAAATATGGTCAACATCCCAAATTGTCAGGAAAATGGATACAAATCAAAACCACAATAAGACATTACTTTACTGGTTATAATGGTTTTACAAAAAAAGAAAAAAAAAAACTATTAGCAAGAGCACCAGGGACCCTGATGGGAGTGTAAATTAGTACAGCCATTAAGGAAAATTAAAAATATGACTACTGCATGATCTAGCAACCCTGCTTACTGAGTATACACTCAAAAGAAAAGAAAACTTATTGAAGATGGGCTGGGGATGTAGCTAGGTTGGCAGAGTGCTTGCCTGGCATGCACAAGACCTTTGGTTTCATCCCCAGCACCAAAGAAACTGGGCATGGTGGTATATGCCTATCATTCTAGCACTCAGGAGGAACCAAGAGAGTCAGGAGTTCAAAGTCATTCTCAACTACAATAAATTGGAAATCAACCCGGGTTACATCAGATCCCATCTCAAAAAAAAAAATGAAGAGACACCACAGCACTATTCGTAACAGTCGACCAATGGACACAACGTAAATGTCTGTCAACTTACAAGTGAACAAAGAAATGTCTCAAAAGGGGCTGGGGAGATGGCTAGGTCAGTAAAGTGCTTGTCATGTAAGAACGAGGACCTGAATTTGGATTTCCAGCACTGTGTAAAGGGCTGGTGAAGCATAAACTTGTAATCACAGCACTGGGAAATACAGCAAGAAGGTTCTGGAACTTGCTGGCTAGACAGTCTAGCCAAATCAGCTGGGCTCCAGTGAGAGAGCCCATCTCAAAATACATGGTGGAGAGTGGTAAAAGAAGACACCTGACATGAACCCCACACATACATACACATGCTTGTGCACCTACATACCTAGGAACATGTGCACATACATATACACCACACACGAAATGTGGCATAACCATGCAATGGAATTTTCCTGCCTTAAAAGAAGATGGTTTTGTTACCTGGAACAATATGAATGGAACTGGAAACAATCTACTAAGTGAAATACGCTAGACACAAAAGCAAGAACCTTATGACCTCATTCAGAAGTAGACTCTATAAAAAACAGATCTTGGGGCTGGAGAGGTGGCTCAGAGGTTAAGCCTCTGCCTTGCAGGCGGAAGGTCCTGAGTTCAGATCCTAGACCCCACATATGGGGGGGGGAGCAGGGGCGGCCTGCGTTTCCAGTCCTGGTAGGGCAGAGCTGTGAATCCCACGGCAGAGTGGTTCTACACACACACACACACACACACACACACAGAAGTGAATAAATAATAAAAAAAATTAAAAAAAAAAACAGATCTTAAGGAAGTTGAGAATTTAACAGTGGTTTTTCAGGCTGGAGAAAGAGGGAGAAGGCAGGGGCAGAGAAAAATTATTAACAGGTACTAAGCTACAATTAGGAGAACCAAGTCAAGTTTGGGTAGTCTACTACACAGAAAAGTAATTACAGGAATCAGTAATACTCTGAATATACTTTCTTCTTAGTTTGTATGTGTAGAACCACGGGACGAAATTCCGAACCACATGGACCGCCTCCACCTCCTTCTGCCCCGGGATTAACAGGCTCCGCCCTACCAGGACCAGAAGCGCAGGCCGCCCCGCTTCTGCCTGGCCGTCTATACGTGGGATCGGGATCCGAACCTCAGGACCTTTCCGCCTGCAAGGCGGAGGCTTAACCCCTGAGCCACCTCTCCAGCCCCCCTTCTTAGTTTCTTGAGACAAAGTCTTACTGTGGAGCTAAGGCTGAGTTGGAACTTACTATGTAGATCAAGCTGGCCTTGAACCTTCAGAGAACTTCATCCTCCCACCTCCCAAGTGGACCAGATTTTACAGGCATCAGTCACCACTTGCAGTTTTTTGTTTGTTTGTGTTTGTATGTGTGTGTTTCCTAAAAGCTAGAAGAGTCAGCCCAGTGTGGTGGTATATGCATGTAGCACCCAGTACTTGGGAGCCAAGGCAGAAGTATAACCCCAAGTTTGGGGACAGCCTGAGCTACAAAATAAACAGACAGTTCTCAAAAGTTACATAGTACAACAGGAAAAAAATGTTCACTGTCACTAGCCATCAGGAAAATGAACTATATTGAGATTCCACTTCACTCCAGTCAGAACGGCAGTCATTAAGAAAACAGAGACAACACGCAGACACCACACACTCTGGTTGCAGAACACAGAGAAATCAAGCTGGAACTGATTTGGAAACTTCCGCCTTGCTGGCAGCTTTCAGAGTGCCAGAAGGTGCCATGCAGACGGGTGGGGGAGAAGAGCAACTCTCCTTATCCAGCGCTGGACGCTGCCTGCTGTATACAGTACTGACCTGCCAGGCATGGTGACTGTGATGGGGAGCCAAGTGCTTTCTGACTGCACTGGGGCCTGCTTCTGGTGACCTGATGAAGGGCCTGTGGACAGGGAGGTCACAGGCACTAGTAGAGGACCTGCTACTGCTGTTCTGCCAAATGGACACACTGTCAAGCTGCTTTCTAAATGTTTAGGTTATACCTAGGCAGGGCTGCTCTCAACCTTGGACAGAGACGCTGCTTTCTGCAGTGGGAAGCAGTTAACACAGAGACTTGCAACTGCTAAATGTTGAGGATAAGCGACTGTTGAGCGATTAGCCCTAAATGGGAAATCTATATCCATCCATCTCAAGTGCAAATATACACAACGGAATTTTTATCACCTATAGAACAACAAAGTGATATTGTTTTCAGGAAAATGAATGCAAATAGAGATAATCAAGTGATTTAAGTCCATCTCGAAAAAAGACAAATATCACGTTTTCTTTCATTCCTGGATCTTAGATTTTATATGAAATCAGGGACACATTTATGATATAAAAGTAGATGTGAAACTGTCTGGGGGAACAAAAGGGACTAATGAAAGGGAAGACTGGTATGAAGGAGAAAGGAAAAGGAAGTGGGAGAATATGCTAGAGCCCATTACAGACTTATGTGATAATGTCCTTAGAAAACTTGCTGAGACAGCTCAGTGAGTAACGTCCCTGGTCACAAACCTGGAGACCTGAGTTCAATCCCCAGAAGCCCACATGATGGAATGAGAGAAGTGACTTCTGAAAGTGTCCTCTGACCTCTACCATAAGCCATGGTATACATATTTCTCCCATATATATATATATATATATATATATATATATATATATATATATACACACATGTTTCTCTAACCCATTTTTTAAAAGTACAATAAATATGACTAGAAGGATTTTGAATGAGCTCACCATAGAGAAAGATAAGTGTTTGAGGAGATATGTATATTTATCAGGATTTGAATATGACACAATGTACGCATATAGTGAAACATCACATGACAGCTATATAAGTACCATACAGTTTTACATGTATTTTAAAAGATGTCCATGACCATGGATTACTATAGAAATGTAAGGATTAAAGTGTCTTAAAATACAAATGAATTGAATTTACCATATAAAAAATTTCAAAGGTGGAAATAAATATATGACCACACCAGGCAGAAACAGCGGCAGCCTGAACTTCTGGGCCTGGGGGTGGAGCCTGGGAAATCCAGAGCCAAGCAATCCAGGATGATTCATTCCCAAAGTCACCCTTGGTCCCCCGCAGGGAGACAGACAGACACACACACACACACACACACACATTAAATAAAGTTAAAATAATTTGATTTTTAAAAAGCTGTAAAATTAAAAAGACATTTACAACAGCATCAAAAAAATGTAAGGTCCAAAATGCGTGTGTGTTCATGTGAGTACGTGTGTGTACATGAATGTGGAGGCCAATGATGAATGATGAGCGTGGTTGCGCAGCAACTATCCAGCTTGTCTTTTGAGACAGGGTCTTTCAGTTGTACCTCAAGTTCCTCCATCAGCCAGGCTGATTGGCCAGCAAGCCTCAGGGATGCTCCTGTCTCTGCCTTCTCAGAACTGAAATTGCCAGCACGAGTCACCCACTGAGCTTCTTATGTGGGAGCTGGGAATCACTCTCAGGTCTTCACGTGTGTGTGGCAAGCACTTTACCAACTGAACTATTTCCCCACTACCACATACAAATACAGACTGAAAGATTCTGGAACTACTTCACAAGATGTATGAGCTTCAGAAAGAACACAATGCTCTTACCAAAGTAGGGACAGTAAAAGAAATAGAAATATCATGTGTAGACTCAATACTATAAAACATTTTAATTCTCTCCAAACTAATCGTGTGTGTGTGTGTGTGTGTGTGTGTGTGTGTGTGTATGTGTGGAGGCTCAAGGGTGACATTGGGACTCATCCTGAATTGCTCTACCTCCTCAAAGTTTTGCTCTGCAATTTCCAAGACTCGGCCTTCCAGGGCTAGAAGTGTAGGCCACTGCCATTTCCACTCAGTGTTTTTATGTGAGATCTAAGATCTGAACTCAAGACCTTTTGCTTGTGAAACAAAGGTTTTAACCACTGAGCCATCTTCTCAGCCGCCTCTAAACAAATCTAAAATTCAATCTAGTTCCAATCAAAATACTCAATAGAGCTGATAACAGAATTTGGCTAGTAATATCCCAGACTGCCTGTTTTTTGCTTATTTGTTTTTGTATGTATGTGGTATGCATATTGTATGAGTGTGTGTGCACTCGTGCCTGGAGAGACTCAAAGTTGACACTGATGTCTCCCTCGTAACTCTCCCCTTTGTTAACAGAGGCAAGGTCTCTTGCTGAACCTGGAGCTTGTTACTTCTGGCCGGTCATGCCACGCGGCTTGCTCTGGGAGCCTGTGCACCTGCTGAGCGCTGCTGTGCGCACCAGGCATTTATCCAAACTCCAGCCCTTAGTCAGCAAGTGCTTTCTCCATTGAGCCACTGCCCCGTCCCATTTACTTATTTTTTTATTTTTTTATTTTTATTTATTTACTTTATTTCTGAGACAGAGTCTCACTATGTAGCCCAAATTGCTCCAACTTATTATCTTCAAGCCTTCATCTCTGATTCCTAGGACTGCAGGCAGGCGCTACCATGCCTGCCTGCCCAGACAGTTTTGGAACACGAAGGGAAATGTATTCCACCAGCTATCCAGGTTTACCAAAACAAAATCACTTATAGTATAATTAAAACAATGCTGAACTGGAGCAGAAGTCACGCCAAAAACACATACATAGTGGGGGAACTTGTGTGGTACTATATATACATCAGGCAGGAAACTGTGGCCCAATCAGCAGTGTCAAGACTACTGGTCATCCACATTAAAATGATGCATAAGAGGTGTGTGCTGTGTGTACACAGGCACCCGTGTTTGGAGGCCAGAGGTCAATGTTGGGTGTCTTCCTCCATTACTCTCCACCTTATTTTTTAAATTAAAATTTATTTATTATTGCATATTCACACATGATTTAGAGGTGCTCAGCTTTGTGGAGTTAGTGTCACCTGCATATAAGCCAAGGGATTGAACTCAGGTCATCAAGCTTGCTTGGCAAATGCCTTTACCTACTGAGCAACTGGAACCTTTATCGCTCATCCCTTACTCACTCATTTATTCATTCATTCATAGACAGGGTCTCTCACTAAACCGAAACTACCGAGTAGGTGGACTGGCCCTCAGGAAGTCCCAGGGAGCCTCTTTCCTGTTTCCCAGCACTGGGATTACCGGATGTGCCCCCAAGCCTGGGCTTTACATAGGTGCTGGTAGAAGTAATGAACTCAGGTTCTCAGGCTTGAGCACCAGCCCTTTACCCACTGAACCATCCCCCTGGCCCTAGATGGAAAAAACAAACAAACAACAACTCTATAAACCTTAAAAAAAAAGCATTGGAGAAAAAGACACAAGATGAACAAGCTATATAGAAAATAATTGTTAGGGGATATAGCTCAGTGGTAGAGCACTTGCCTAACATAGATAAGGTAGATTCCCAGAACTTCATGGATCATACATGTAATCCCAAGACACCGGAGGCTGAGGCAAGATTGCCATGAGCTGGAAGCCAGTCTGGGCTACAGAGTGAGACCCTGTCTCAAAAAACAAAGAGATGAACAAACAAACAGAAAAAGAAAATTATTAGAAGAAAACCCTAGTGAAAACACCTCCTAATCTTAGACTTTTCAGTTTCACATGTATGAAACCAAAAAGCACAGACAACTAAAGGAAAATTACATTTCATGAAAGCCCTAACTTCAGTGCATCAGATAACATTTTCAGAGAATTAAAAGGCATTTACAGAGCTGGAGAGATGGTTTAGGAGTTAAGACTCTGCCTCACAAGCAGAAGGTCCTGAGTTTGGATCCCAGGACCCATGTAAAAACATTGGTGGCCTACATTTCTGGCCCTCGTGGGCAAAGCCTAGGAAATCCCAGAGCAAAACAAAAAAGGAGGTAGAAGTAATCCAAGGTGATTCCCAAAGTCACCCTTGATCCTCTGCAGGGACATACAGTGCCCTCTGATACACACACACACACACACACACACACACACACACACACACACATTCTCTCTCTCTCTCTAAAAAAATAAAAATAAAAAGGCAGATACAGATTGGAAAATATTTACAAATCATTTATCTAATAAAGGATGAGTGTTCAGAATGTAAAGAACTTTCAAAATTCAGCAACAAAAAAGCCCCATATAACACAATTTCCAAATATGAAAACTAGGTCAGGAGAGATGGCTCAGGGTAAGTTAAGTCTCTGCCTTGGAAGTCCTCAGTTGGGAAGTCTGTGAGACACACAGACTTACATATAAAAACAAACACACAAAACTATGCAAACTATAAAGTAGAGATGGACAGATACCTGAGGCTGACTTCTGGCTGCCATAAGTGCACACAGGCACGCACACCTGCACATAGCAGTGTACACTAACACACACACACACACACACACACACACACAAAATGCAAAAGAGGACTGGGGATACAGCTTAGTTGGCAAAGTGCCCAGCATGCAGGAAGCCCTGGGTCTCCAGCCCTGGGTCCCTGACATGTGCCTCTAATTCTAGCACCCCAGAGGTGGAAACAGGAGGATCAGAAGTCAACATCATCCTTGGCTATACATATTGAATTCAAGGCCAGCCTGGAATATACGAGAAAATTGTTTGAAAAAAAAAAACGCAAAAGACCTAACTAAACCTATATACAAATACATATACAAATTCATCCAATTAGCACAAAAAAAAATCCATATTCACAGCATTAGTCATTTGGGAAATCCACATAAAACCACAATGAGATGTCACTCCCTATTAGGAAGGTAACTATTACTAATGATGGTTTTTTGGGGGGCACATGTGCGTGTGTGTACATGCTTGTATAGACAAGGATGATGTCAGGATCATCCTGAATTGCTGTACCTCCTTATTGCTTTTGCCCTTAGGTTTCTTAGTCTCCACCCACCAGGGCCATAATCATAGACCTGTCATTTCCCAGTTCCCTCCTCTCTCCCCTCTCTTTCACTTGAGCATTTTTCCAGGAGATATAGGATCTGAACTCACAGTCCTTTTGCTTACAAGACAAAGGGTTTTAACCTCTGGCTATCTTTTCAACCCTTAATAATATTATTATTGATCAAACTGAGACCTTTCACATACTAAGCAGATACTCTATCACTGAGCTAAACCCCCAATCCCAAAATACCAATTATTAAAATCTAAAATCTATTTAAAAAATAAAAACAAAGAAGGTGGCATGATCAGTATGTAGAAACGTTACCCAAGCCTGACCACTTGAGTTCAATAGATGAAAGGAGAGAACCAAGTTCACAAAGTTGTCCTTGACCTCCATGTGTGCACCATGGCACACGTGCGCACACACACACACACACACACACACACACACACACACACGAATAAACAAATTTAAAAGAAAACTGTTTCAGAGGCATAAAGAAAGCAGACCCTTGGGGATTGTTAGTAGGAGTATAATAAAGTGATGCCAGTGTTGTGGAAACAGTTCAGTGGGTCCCAGAAACTAAGTAGAACTGCTAGAAGTCATATCCTGCTCCTAGGTATAGACAAAATGACTGAAAATAGGGCAAGCAAGGTGGCTCAGCAGGTTACAGGTGCCTGCTGCACAAGCTTAACAACTTGGGTTCAACTTTCAGATCTCACAAGGTGGGAGAGAACCTGATTCCTGAGAGCTGTCCTCTCATCACATTCACGTCCTGGCATGTGCATATCTACTTGCACTTTCTCTGTCTCTCAAATTAATCAACACACACACACACACACACACACACACACACACACACACACACACACGGTAAGGTGATACTCCTGAAGAGTAATTATTATTCGACATCTTTTTAGACACAGGAGTGTGCTATGTTGGCTAGTCAAGATCTGTTTGCCTCAGTCTTCTGAGTGCTGGGTCTATAGGCATGCGCCACCTCACTTGAGTATCTGACTTTTTTTTACTTACTAGTGCCCTTATTAAAAACTTCTTTTGCGTGTATGTGGCATGCAGGCATATGTATCATGTCTTTGTGTGTGTGAAATGAAAAGCACTCAGACAGGAATGCTCAAATCACTAGAACCCTGGGTCCTCCTTCTAAGGATGGTGGTCTTTTGTGGGCTCCATCCTAGACCTGTCCATCTTCTCTACTCGTTCCTTGTCCTGAACCTCAACTTCACTGTCCACACAATGCCATTTAAATGTATTCTAGTCTGCAGCATCTTTTTTTAAAAAATCATTCATTCTTTGACTCATTCATTCACAAATCTGGTAATTGAACCGTGGGGCTTACACATGCTAGGCAAACACTAGATGCTCTATAGTTGAGCTGTATATCCCCAGGCTGACTTCCCCTCTTTTTTCCCACTCTTTTTTGGAGACAGGATCTCACTAAATTTCAGAGGCTGGCCCTGAGCTTCCACTCCTCTCCTCGGCCTCCCAAGGAGCTGGAATTACAGGTCTGTGTCACCAGGCTCTAGTTGGCTCCGTTTAAAACATTCATCAAGCCCAATTCTACCGAAGCTCTAACAAGAACTTTCTTCTCCCTCCCTTCACACCCGCTCTTAGAGATTCTTCCCAAGAAGGCTGCATTGGCCTCAAACTCTCAATCCTTCTATCCCAACTTCCCAAGTGCTGCACTCACAGATGTTATTTCTCTCTCTAAATCTCTCTCCAGAAATCTACACTTCGCCCCCCACCCCGTTCACCTTTTTGTCTCATCTGACTTCTCAACCACTGGTGTAATCCGAGCAGTGTGAGCCTCAATATCCAGCGTACACACTGGCCTTCATCTTTCGACATCTAAACTCAACACAGGTGAGTGCCCCCCCAGCTGCCCAGCCCTCAGATCCTTTCCGAGGATTTTCCCCTCTAGTCCCAATGGCTGTCTAGCAGTTCCTAGGATTCGCCCTTGCCTTGTCTCCAAGGGTCTTCTGCACTTACCACCCCTTCCACCCGCTATGCCTACTTCTTGCACTCCCTACCCCATATCTGCCAGGATAACTGCTCATCCTACAACTCTTAGATTTCAAAGGTCACTTTTCAACTGGGCCTTCCCTTCACCCTCCGCTCCGTTTGCTCTTCTGTGTTCCTGTGTGATGTGCATTCACCTGGCATGGCGCTGATCCTACTTGTTGGATTGTTTACTGAACATCTGTCTCCTGGGGGCAGGACTAGATTCTCAGTCACTCTCCTATGCCAGGCCACAAGGCACATGTTCCAGAGACAAGAGAAAGATGTGGTTTTTCACCCCATTTTTTTTCCCTTTTTCTACTAAAGATACACCGAGCCAAAGAAAATGGTAAAAAACAAAGAAGGGAGCACAGTGAAAGATTTTATAAACTCTATGGAGCACGCAGTTGTGGTGTCTGCACAGTGGCGCTGCGGGAACACACTTAGCTTTCTGGGTTAGTCAAGAAAGGTGATATTCAAGCTGACTTATCATTCATTCCATTCTTTCAGAGGCTAACTTGACTCCTGTTTGGTGCCTGGCGCTATTCCAGGAAGCGAGGAGACAGCGAGAAACAAGACAGGCATTGTCCTTCACTTCCTGGAGCTTAAGTTGTGGATTTAGACAGAGGCAATAGTAAACCTAAATCCGATTATTTTAGGTATCGATGCATGCTGTTTTGTTTTTGTTTTGTTTCAACACAGTGTCTCATTCAGTACTCCAGATTGGCCTGGGGCTCAGGTTGGCCTCAAGCTAGTCAGTGATTCTCCTGCCTCAGCCTCCCAAGTGCTGAGGTTACAGGCGTGAGCCATCATGCCCAGCTTACAACACATGCTTTAATACAGGACACTGCGAACGCTCACCAGCATGGGGGTGTATGTGACAGATCTCTCTCATTTGAGAGACTGAGGGGACAAAGCCAGCCATTCAAAGACCACTGTTCCTGGCAGAGAGAATAATGAGAAATGCCCAGTTCTCAGGA
Source organism: Typhlomys cinereus (assembly GCA_023101885.1). Classification (NCBI taxonomy): domain Eukaryota; kingdom Metazoa; phylum Chordata; class Mammalia; order Rodentia; family Platacanthomyidae; genus Typhlomys; species Typhlomys cinereus. The sequence goes on along the minus strand of JALPQD010000090.1, from coordinate 6,714,851 downwards.
CAGAAAGGCCACTGTGGCAAACACACAGTGAGGATTCTTATCTCCAGTCTGGACTTTGTCCCAGAATTCTAGAATCTAACTGACATCAGAGCATCACTATGAGATGCTCAACAGACATTGGGACCCCCGTATGTCCAAAACCAAGCCGATTCTCCTTCTCCAGACCCTCTCTATGCTTCAGTGAATGGCAATGCTGTCCTTTACGACCGCGTGCGCTGATACCCTTGAATCCTCCTTAATTCTGCCCTGCATTCAACCCAGTGACAAATACCGTCAGTTCTACTTCTAAAATCTATCAACAGTAGGGGAAGCAAATATAAGCAAAGTATGACATCATAAGAAAATTCGTTATTTTGTATACTAAATACTATATACTGGAGAGATGGCTCAAGGGTTAAGCCTCTGCCTCACAAGCAGAAGCACCTGAATTCAGATCCCAAATAAAAACAAGAAGTAAAAATTGTGGTGGCCTGTACTTCAGGCCCTGGAAGGTGAAGCCTGGGAAGCCCCAGAGCAAAATCAAAAGAAAGTAGAGCAATCCAGGACCATTGCATCACTGCTGGGCCTGTGCAAACACATGCAGCACCCTCTGACACACGCACACGCACGCACACACACACACACACACGCACGCACCCGCACACGCACCCGCACACGCACACGGACATACACACAATGGAGAAACAGAATCAAGCAAAGGTGCTCACAGTGGTATGCTAGAATCAGTCTGCACCACCTCACAAGAGCCAACTGGTAAAGTTTTGGCAATGTTGCAGGGTGATGGTTTGATCTGGGCATGGCAGGAGTATTTACACCACAGATTATGGCAAACATTAAAACTCAGGTCTCTCCACCATACCCCTGGGCACCTGAGTTGTTTAATACTTAACTAATACACAGCTGCCTGTGCCAACCTACTTTACCCACAGCTAATACTGACAAGTGTCACATGACTCTCAACAGGCATCCATCTCTGCAAACACTGACGAATTTTCCCTCAAGCATCTGCTTGCTGCCACCTGCCTCCTCCACTCAGCTCTGAACCAGGAGAGAAGGACTATTTGTTGCAAGGCTATTGGCCATGACAAAAGTGTGAAGTATGGGTAGCAACCATAAGAAAAAGTTTCATTTGGTCGAGACAGCATCTTCTTGTGTAATTCAAACTGGCCTTGACTTCCTGATAGTCCCACATCAGCCTCCTAACTTGTTGGGATTACAAACATATACTACCACAAGCAACTGAAGAGAGTTTCAAGAGATGCTTAAAAGAATAAATGATCTTGGAGACAACTAGACTCCTTCCTTCCATCCTCGCTCGCTCTTTGGTTGATAAGCATATGCTCACTGCTGTGATTCATTTGTTAACGTGTCTTCCTTTTAACACTATGCATTCCATGTGGGCCGAAGCTTCATGTTTATCTGCAGAGCTAAGAGGAGTACCTCAATGTCTATGACCAGAGGAAGAAGAGTCAAAGACTGCCACTGACATTTACAACTTAGGTGATGATAATGAGAAAAGCAGAAAAGATGGTATGTGGCTAGGGGCACAGAGGGTAGCATATGAGAATGTGGAATCAAAGGGTCTCTGAAAATCCAGGCAATGACATCTGGCTAGCAGCTGGAAATGGACCTGGTGAAAGTGGGTTCTAAGTTCAGGACACACTTTTGACTACAGACAGAACCCTCTTTCCCTCCCTGAGGATACAGACTGTTACTCAGGAAGTGACAACTGTCCTTAAGACCTACCCGAACCTCGGCTTCTCTGGGTCTCCCATTGAGATCGCACTTGGACCCGTTGCCATACGTCTGGCTGTGGTAGCGTTTCAAGCGATGCTGCTTGGAGGCCTGGAGAAGACATCAAGTGGCAGGCGGGGACATGAAAAAGTAAGCAAGGTGCATCAGTGGTACCATGCCCACCCAGGAACTCTGAGACCAAGGGAACCCCAGCCCCAGGGGACTTGATCTTGATGCTACCAAACTCCAAGAAACACCTCCACTAATATTGACCTGGACCTGTCCCCTCCCAACCCCACACCCCGCCACCTTGGCTGTTTCATCATCCCAGTCGAAGGCCGATTGGTAGTAGCCAAGATAGAGGACGTCACCTTTGATCTCAGAATCTGCAAGAGAGACCACAGTAAAACATGTCATTCTCTTTTAAAAGGTCTAGGAGGGAAGGAGACTGGGGAGAGAATCACCTTCCATAACATGATTGTGAGACCATAGGGAAATGTAAAAGTAAGTCACCTTCCATATGGTACTGCTGGATGTGGCGTCCGTAACAGAATTCATATGTCCACCAGTCCTTTGTCTGAAAATTTAAAAAATGGACAATCAGAGGGACAGAGTGCAGATGCCTCTTGGGCCCTTGAGATCCATAAGCTATCATCTACTTCTCATCTTCTTCTATTTCCACACACATTCTCCAGACCCTCAATGAGAAAGGACAGTTATTTTCCTTTCATGGTTGGAGAACGTTTCCACCTATATGGTCTTCCTTTTTTTTTTTGGCAAGTGGGGTAGTATAAGAGACAGGGTTATGCTATGTAGCCCAGGTGGGTCTAGAACTGCAATCCTCCTGCCTTGAGCTCCTAAATCATGGGATTGCATGCATTACCATATCTGAGGTCTTTCCATTCCTTCCTTTTTAATGATCTTTTTTTTTTTTTACAAAGTCCCTCTCTGCCTCCATAAAAATAAAGAAATCCTAGTATCCTTGATGCATTCAAATGAAGGAAACATTAATATTAATGTTAATCAAACTCCTAACATAGTCCATGAATTGTGCTAGCTTGTGGGGTTACTGCTTTAAATGAGATGAAGTCTCTAACTCTGGAGAACCCAGACCCAAAGCAAACAAACTGATAGTGGGTAAGATGATTTTAAAGCATTGAAGAGGAATCTGATGGAAATACTGGGGCTAGAGCAACAGGAAAGGTGGCGACCTGACAAAGTAGGCTTTTCTGAGTAGCCGGTCCCTCCTATTTCATATGCACTCCCTTTAGGCACTTCCATCTTGGTTTAACTCAACCTAAATTCGACCTATTTCAAGACTATCCCAACTTTCCCTACATTCAGCAAAGAGGCATCAGTGGTTGAAGGCACCTTTTTTTTCTTCTTCTTTCTTTCTCATGCCTGTGTAACATAGCCAGACTCTCAACAGCTCCTAAACTCCCACAGGCTCCCTAGATCCTACTCCACTCCCCAGCATTCCTAGACCACTGATTCCCAAGACCTCATTCCACCCATCCCAGTTCCTTTCACCTTCAGCAGGCAGGGGGCATCTCTCATGGGGTCCAACAACTCCGGGACCCCAGGCCCCTGGTAAGCAGGTGTCTCCTCCTCCCTTTCGCGCTGGAAGTGAATGGCTCCGGCTGGCAGGCGACACTCATAGCGCTGCTTGTACTTGGAGGAGACGATCACCACGTCTGAAGCTTGGCTCTGGGAAAGAAGGGTCAGGGAAGCGGGCAGGCAGAGGGCGGCAGAGGCTGGGATCAGGAGGAACAACGACACCCCTCTTCAGGCCCTGGGGAAATGCCCAGTGGGGAGCAGAACAAGCCGCAAGTTCTCCAGCTATGCTTGCAGGGTGGAGGGAGGGGGCACTCTCACTTCCCCACCCCGCAGTGTCTAGGTGTCTGGGTGTCTTCGCTGCTAAGTGAAACCCAGAGGCCGGCCGCGGGGAGCACCACCCCTCGCGGTGCGGGATCCCGGGGGAAGGGGACTCCTTGCGATGCCCGGGAGGCGCCGTGAGAACCCTCCTCCCCTCGACTCCCCGATCTCGCGCTTCAGGCTCCGCAGCTGCCCTTCCTCCTCCACTATTCCCGCTCTTCCTCTTTCCGAGACCCTCGCTCCCTGCACCTGCTCACCTGCCCTCCCAGGACAGGCAACGGCAGAATCTGGATCCCATAGCGCATCTCGCTCAGCTCCTCCAAGTTCAGGCTCCCGACGCCGCCCGTCAGACCTGCGGGTAACAGAAGCCCCAGAAACAGCAGCCCCAACAGACTGGACAGCAGCGCTTCCGCCGCCATCTTTCGCTCCTCCTGATCCAGAGCGGTTCCTTCCGCCCTGAACCTGGCGGCTGCCTCACCCGCCCATTAGCGCCGCAGGATCTCATTGGCTGCGCGTCCTGCCTCCCTTACGTAAATCACCCTCATTTGTAAACGTGGCTCCAAAAGACTTCGGGGAGGTGGATCGCGACTGGTAGTAAAATCAATAGCTGCATGTGATTGGTCAGCGATACCAGCCAATCATCAACGAGATAATCCCCCCACCCTCTCTCTTTATTCCAAAGAGGCGGGGCCTACGCGCCGAGTTCTTTAAGCATTTCCCCGGTCTTGGCCCAGTTGTTATGCATAGATCTTAGTATTTTTTGAGCTATTTCTTGCAATGTGTATCTCCTCCGTTAGGTGGAGTACTGAGGCGGGTGGATCTTTGTAGAGGCGTATCCCGGGAAGTTAATACTCTATAAAATAATTGTCAGACCCAATTATGTCTCTTTTCATACATGTATACTACTTTAGTACAATCACATTATTTGTCTCCAAACCTGAGTTTCCTCAAAAAAAAAAAAAAAAAAAAAAAATCTTGAAGAGCCTGGCGTGGTGATGCATTCTATAAATCCCACCTAAAGGGAGGCAGGGGAGATCAGGATTTCAAGGTGACCCTTCTCTGTTGGTGAGTTTGAGGTGGAAAGCTTGTCCGGCATAACCAAATGTACTGGTGTCTGGGTGTAATCTAAGCAGTCGTCCTCAGCTAGAGAGGTTCCGCCCAGCCTAGGACACATAAGGCCCTTGAACACTCCCCCCCCCAAAATAACTAAACAAATAATGAACCAAGCAAAAAGGCAGTGTCGGTAATTACAGGCTGAGGCAAGAAGATAGACCAGCTGGGCTTATCTAGGCCTTGAAGAAAAAAAAAAAAGAAAGAGGGAAGAAAGGGGAAGGAAGGAAAGAAGTGGGAGGAATAAAGGGCTACCAGTTAAGCATGGGGTGCGGCTGGACACAACTTGAGGGAAAGCAGCTGTTTTTGTCTAGACCAAAAAGGCAGAAAGAAACCTGTAAGACCAGAGAAAAAGGAAAAGGAGAAACAACAGCAATATTTGTAAGCTAAGTAAGCAGAATGGTAACCGGTTTAGTAAACCTGAGAATATTGTCTACTAAACAAAGGAAAAGAGAAATAATGTACCTTTGGCAAACCTCTGGGGAATCTTATTACCCCCCAGGGAAAAAATCCCAAGGATGTTCTCGCTTGGGTTCTCTTGATGTAACAGTCGTGAATCATGCCATGAAGTCCTTGGCCTACATACCACAGCCTTTCCAGTTTTTTTTTAACATGTCCTTGCTCTAAAAAAAAAGTCAATCATCATTAGCTGTTTTAGGTAAAGTCTTTTATGTACAAGTAAGAAACCAAAGCAAGGCAAGGAAAAAAAAAAATCAAATCGGGCTGAGGAGATGGTTGGATAGGGTAGGGGGTGGGAGTAAAAGGTTTGCTAAGGAACTGAGTTTAGATACTCAGCATTCACGTAAAAGCCCGGCATTGTGGCTCATCTGTAAACCCCAACGCTGGGTATGGAGATAGGCAGATCTTGGGGGATCACTGCCAGGCCAATCTAGTCAAATTGGGGAACTGGGAGTTTGGGGTTTAGTGAGAGACCCTCGAAACATAAGGCAGAGAGCAATAGCAGAAGACATTGGATGTCAACCTTTGGCCTCAGCATGTGCACCTGAACTCACACCATGTGCACACACCACACACACAAAAAAATAAAAAAATATTTTAAGGCAAATTAGAGGAAACTGAGGTTTCAAAGAAGGAAAACGACTGAAAATTTAAAATTAACTCCACAATCATCATTTTCAAAGAAAGAGTATAGTGTATCCATAAAATGGCAACAGGAACTTTGTTTTCTTTTTGTGGCACTGGGGATCAAATCCAGGTCCTTGTGATCTGTACTGAAATGTATCCCCATTTGAGACAGGGCAGGTAGCTCAGACTGGCCTTGAAAGATCTGCCCACACCTCCCAAACTCTGTGTTCGCAGTCACAAGCATCATTCCAGGTGCCCAGAAAGCTGTTTTGTTTTATTTATCTATTTGTTTATTTATTTATTGTGTGGCTTTGAGACAGGGTCTTGCTATACAGTCCAAGCTAGAACTTTTGGCAATTGTCATCCTTTAACTACGTGCTGGGATTATAAGCATGCACCATTTCTCTCTCTCTCTCTCTTCCTTTCTTTTTCTTTCTTTTTCCTTTTTGTTTTTTGTTCCTCCCTCCTTCCCTTTCTCTCTCTGTTAGGGTTTCTGATTTCTCCCCAAAAACCACATGAGACATATATGCAAAAGCAACAGCGTTTATTCAATCCAGCATGCTGGGGCCCACCATAGGATAAACACAATCGCGAGCACGAACAAAGGGAGCTTGCAGCTTATATAGCCCTATAGGGAAGCTCTTCTCGCAGTATGCCATCTCCCTGGGATGGTTGGCTTAAGTATAGTCACGTATATACTTGGAGAAACCCTACTGGTCCCATCGCTGGCTTGTGCTGAACGTGTGTACATGCAGAATGTGTGTACATGCAGAATGTGTTTCTATCTCAATTGGCCTTTTCCCTGATTGGTTGGCCCCAGCGCATGGACTTATATGGTCTGTCCCTGGCGAATCTGGGTGGAGCCTGGAAGCCTGGGTGGAGCCTGTCATGGGTAAGGCTAGTCCTCTAAGTCAGGTGCCTTCCCCTCCCTCCCTTCTCCCTCTCTCCCTCCTTCCCTCTCTCCCTCCTTCCCTCCTTCCCTCCTCCCTCCTTCTGTCCCTCGCTCCTTCCCTTTCACAGTGTGTGACTGTGCAGGTCATTCTGGCCTAGAACTCTGTGTAGACTGGGTTGATCTTGAACTTACAATGATTCTCCCACCTTTGCCCTGTAGATGCAGGATTACATGTAGGGAACGCTGAAGCTAAGGCTCTAGTTTCTTCAGATGGTTGATGGGGACTCCTGGCAGCCAGTGGTAGCAGGCATCTCCTGTGCCAACAGTAGAGATCTGCCTCCTGCTGACCTTTCCAGAAGAGGCCACAGTGGTTCTCATCTACCTCTAAACTGGCCGGAGGGCAAGGTGTTTTCTGCATATCTCTTCCTGTTCTCTGAGGCCATTATGACATATTAGCATATCTGAAGATTGGTGGGGATGTGTTAGTGGTGGCCCTGACAAACTCAATCTCACCCGTGGCTGTAGTCTGTGTTGCAATGTATATGATGTCATCTATCTGTTTGACGTCATCCCCCTGTTTCATGGTGTATAAGGGATTAGATTCCATGATTAACTGGACTTGGTTTCAGCTTTTCCAAGATCCCCTCTGACCCAGCCTGATTTAATTCCCAGTGATCTCACTCTGGAAAAGCCATTCAGGTAAGCGAGGTAACCTGCTCTGGTCAGGAATGCCCACAATCACAGGTATGTGTACCATGTCTTGTTCTGAAATTTTTACTTTTAATTTTCTCAGTCCAAGCCTATCTCAATAAATAAATAAATAAGGAAGACAACTCCTGAGGACCAATATCCAAGGTTGATCTCTGAGCTCCATACACGCCCGCACATATGTGCACATGTACCTACATAAACACGCATGTACACACACATATACAAAATAAACAACAGTAGTTCCATGGTATTGCATGGGAGGCTATGACAGACAGATTGTCACAACTTCAAAGGCAGCCCAAGGGGTATGGAATTCAGCTCAGTGGTAGAGGGCTTGGTTAGCAAGTTTAAGTTCAATCCCCAGCACTAGGGAAAAAAGATAAAAATCAGTAGGAATACTCAATATGCTTATAAAAATAGAAAAATAAAAATAACTTAAAAGAAAAGATAAGAATCAAAACCAGCCTGGTCTGTTTAACAAGTTTCATCTTTCTGTGGGTCCCTAAGATAGAATTCAGGGCCTCAGCAGGCAGAAGCGGGGGCGGCCTGCGCTTCTGGTCCTGGTAGGGCAGAGCCTGTGAATCTCGGGGCAGAGTAAACAGGGAGGTGGAGGCGTCCATGGGGGTTCCCGAATTCGCCTGTGGTTCTACGCGCGCACACACACGCACGCACGCACTGCACACAATTGAATAAATGAAAGAAAAAAAAAGAATTCAGGGCCTCAGGCTTGTAGCAAACCCCTTTACCCACTGAACCATATTGCTGGCCCCAATTGTTGTCATTCGTGGTGCCATGTTTCCTCACATGTGTAGTTACAGTTTTATTGTGAGTTCCTAACAATGTTCTTGGGAAAAAAGATTTGCAGGAATTCTTTGGTACCTACATAGTATTTGCAAACATATCATGAGGTAGCTTAAGAAAGGGACTTGAGTCTAAGCATCATTCATTACGTTTCATATGCATTTTTATATATATTGTCTGAAGGTAACTGTCTACAAGGTTGTTGTGTTAAGCACTACAATCTTAGTGCTCAAAGACCTTTGGATTTTGGTGCAGCTCAGATTTTTCTGACTTGATATATAGTCATGCTTTACCTGTACTTTCACAATTTTGAAATCCTAGTGAAACCAAATGACTGAGCAGCAGTCATCAATGATTGTCAAAAACATCAAGTAAGGGGCAAAATTTGGCCATGTGAATACAGTGATTGAAAATGAACATCAGAGTCGGGCACAGGAGTGCCCACCTGCAGTCCCAGCACTCAGGCCGCTAGGCTGGAGCATCAAAAATTTGTGGCCATCGGGGCTGGAGAGGTGGCTCAGGGGTTAAGCCTCTGCCTTGCAAGTGGAAGGTCTTGAGTTCGGATCCTAGACCCCACGTATAGATGCCGGATGGAAGCGGGGGCGGCCAGCGCTTCTGGTCCTGGTAGGGCGGAGCCTGTGAATCCCCGGGCAGAGTAAACAAAGAGGAGGTGGAGGCCGCCATGGTGGTTCCCGAATTCGTCCGTGGTTCTACACATACATACATACATACACACACACACACACACACACACGTGCGCGCAATTGAATAAATAATAAAAATTAAAAAAAAAATTTGTGGCCAGGGCTGGGCAGATGGCTCAGTGGTAGAAAACCTTTGCCTCCCAAGCAAAAATACTTGAGTTTGAAACCCCAGATCCCATGTAAAAATGCCAGGTGGATATGCCCACCTTGGAAAGCAGAACTTGGGAGACCCCAGAGCAAAGCGATAAGGAGTTAGAATAATCAAGGATGATTCCTAATGTGGTTCTTGGGCCTACACAGGCACATACACTCAAGTGCACTCTTCTACACCCCCCCCACACTCAGGCATGAAAAAAAGAAGTTGGAGGCCAGCCCCGGGCTACATACTGAGCTCAAGGTTACCCCAGGATACATTTTGGGACAAGGTTTCAAAGAAGAAACAAACAAAAAAAGCATCCTAAAAGGAGGAACAAGCAGTGGCTTCCTGCTGTGATACAACGGGAAGTACAGGGGTCATATGAGGAGGGTTCTGGCCAAGCCAAGACTTTACATAGAACTAATACTAGTTTACAGGAAATATGAGCGACAGAAGAATGTGCTGAAGAAACCACAAGAAGGTAATCGAGAACAAACAGGACTGCATTGAGGTTGGTGCATGTCTGTAATCCTACTCCTCTGAAGACAGAGGCAAAAGTTGTCCTTGACTGCATCGTCAGACTAAGACCCTATTTCAAAAAGAGAAGAAAAATTCAACATAAAAAAAGGCAAATGGGGATCAATGCTCCTATTTGACACCAGTCTAGATTAGATGGTTAGATCCCTAAAACAGCAAACAAAACAAAGAGAAAAATAAAACCACTCAATTTGGTTTAAAGTGGTCTGAAGAGGAAGATGTAATGTCTGCAAGACACCTGGCAGAAAAAAAGTATGCAAACATTCTACAATGCAAATATATTACAAATGCAAATCCACCCTGGACAAATGTCCTTTTACATAACTAAACACACAAGGAGACTAGAGAAGCAGATAGCAGATAGAGAGCCCAAAGAACTTCAAATATTGTCATTATCTGACACAGATCACTAAATAATTACACTTTTCTCTATTTTAAGAAATTAAAGAAGTCTTTTGGCAGAACCAAGCGGTTAGTTGAGTTCGTTGGAAGACATCTGGGCTGTGGAATTTGTGACTTGGACAAAGACTGAAGTAATGGTGGAGCCAAAAACTGATGCCCAAGTCTAGTTAAAAAGTATTTCAACTATTATATTCTCACAGGTGGAATGAATTTTGTGCTGGCTACTTATGAAGGTATTGCTTTGATCTATCAAGTTAAGGTCCAAAAAAACTCCAGCATGAAAGCAACATGAGGGGCTGGAGAGGTGGCTCAGAGGTTAAGCCTCTGCCTTGCAGGCGGAAGGTCCTGAGTTTGGATCCTAGACCCCATGTATAGATGCTACACACACACATACACACACGCATACACACACAATTGAATAAATAATAAATTAAAAAAAAAAAAGAAAGCAACATGAATGGATTCTAAAATGTCTGACATCATCTGTTAAGTCCCCATGCTTGGAGATGCTAAAGCCAACTTGTCTTATGATACTCAATTTGTACAATTATGAACTTGAGGGAAAAGAAATTAAAGCACTTGGGGCTTTGTGTATGACAAAGTGCTCTACCAACAAAGCTACATTCTCACCACTTACATTATTTTTGGTTAAAAATACTTCCCATTGAACTGGAGAGATGGCTTAGGGGTTAGGCTTTTGCCTGGCAAGAAAAAAGACCTGACTTCAGATCCCTGGATCCCATGTAAAAATACCAGGCAGATATGGTGGGGACCTGCAGTCTTGGAAGGCTGAGCCTGGGAATCCCCGGAGCAAAGCAATAAGGATGTAGAGCAATCCAGGATGTCTAGGATGATTCCCAAAGTCATCACAGGGCCTGCAAAAGCATACACATTCAAGCGGTCTCTTCTACACACACACACACACACACACACACACACACACACACACACACACACACAGACACAGAGTCAAAAATAAAATAAACTTTTAAAAAAGCAGTTATTTAAAACATCTATTTATTTATTTGTTTGTTTTTTGTTTATTTCAGACAGAGATAAGGGGTGGGGGTACATTCATATCACAGTGCTCTTGGGGAAGTCAGAGGTAGATTCTCTCCACCATGTAGTCTTTAGGGATCAAATTCAAGTCTCCAGGTTTATGTATAGGTCTCTTTACCCCCTGAGACAACATCCTGGCCCAAGAAGCATTTTTTTTTTTTTCATAGAAGAATGTCTGCCTAAGTGCAGCAGGAATAATGTGCAAGATAAATATCCTTTGTTTAAAATGCTTGGGCTGATGAGACAGCTCAGCAGGTAAACATGCCTCGAAAGCCTGACAGCCTCAGTTTGATCCCCAGAGCTCATGTAAATGTGGATAGCGAGAACTGACTCTACAAAGTTATCCTCTGACCTTCACATATATGTCGTGATGGTCCATACTTGTACTAACACTCACTCATTACACACGTCCACAGTTATAATTAATAAAATTTAAATGCTTAATCATTATAGATTATTTTCTCTTCAGATTTGGGGATATTTGCAAATATATAATGTGATTTATTAGGGATGAGACATGTTTCATGTAAATTTCATGCACAATCTCAAGGTAATTTTCTTTTGTGTGTGTGTGTGAGAGAGAGAGAGAAAGAGAAAGAGAGAGAGAGAGAAAGAGCACTGTGTGTGCTGGTGGAGGCCCAAAGGTGATTCTGGGAATCACCCCGCATTGCTCTTCCTCTTCTTTGCTTTGCTCTGGAGTTTCTCAGGCTCCATCTTGCAGGACCAGGACAAGCCTCAGTCATTTCCACCCAGTGTTTTTATGTGGGATGCGGGATCCAAACTCAGGACCATCTTCTTGCGAGGCAGAGGTTTAACCACTGAGTCATCTCTCCAGCCCTCATGGGGCGTTTTAACTGCAACCTGTCACTTGATGGCAGTTGTGGCATTTTCCAATGGAACAACACAGTGCCAAAATGTTATGGATTTCAGAACATCTCAGATTTTAGATTCAGGGATTTGACATGCCTTACTTGTATTTTCTTTATTTTACCATCTTAGCCAAATAAATGATCTAGGAAAAAAATCATCACTGACTGTCACCAGATAACACTGGCTAAGGGGCTCAGGGCAACTCCAGCTGACACCATGTGAACACACTGACGTTACTGAGTGTCCAGAGAGGACCAGTCATGACTCTTGATATAATAATAAATGCATAGGATTATCTGCAAAGGGCACCTTCCAAGAAGCGAGAGTCTAAATATAACTATCGCCTCACAGGAACTATGAGAAATAGACAAATGTTAAATGACAGCACCAGGATGTCATCAGGAACAGGCAGGATCGATGTTCCCATTTCTTCAACCAATATAAAGGAGCAAAAGAGAAAGGAGAATTACAGACTGAAAGAATTCTGCAGACATCAACTAAATGCAATGTACAAATCTTCAATGGGACTATCTATAAAAGGATTTTATGAATTAGTGTGGGAAATGTGGACACAGACTAGCTACTGTATATTAATAAACTTGAATATCATTAGATATAATTGTGTTTATTTTGTGGATAAGTTTTTTTTAAGTGGTCCTTAACCCTAAGAGATATATATTCAGGAAATGAAATGGCCAAATGCCTGGAATTCTCATTTAATTAATTCTGTAGATGTTTAAGCAGGAATGTTGGGAGAAGAGATGAAACAAAATTAAACCTATCTTGTTGGTAAAGCAGATGATGGAGATTTATTATCCTTTATTTTGTGTGTGTGTGCATGAGAGTGGAAATGTGCATGGGACTGGGTGGGCTTTCCAGGCTGGTCTGAAAGTTTCAGCAATCCTTCTGCCTCAGCCTCTCGAGTGCTGGGACTGCAGGTGTGAGCAACTGCATTCAGATCAAATTTCCTTTTGAAAACCACAAACTGCAGTTTCAATTTAGCAGAAGATCTGTGGAATAGATAATAGATGATACTGTCCCAAATGGAACACAATAGCAAAGGAAGAAGTGTGAAAGACAGACTAGCAAATATGAGTGAGGCAAAGAAAAAACTAACTGGAACTCTGGAAGGAAAAGAGAGAAAAGAACCAAGATAACAGTGAATGTTTTCCAGAAACAAACACAGATTCTGGAGGCCTAACGAATTCAAACAGGGAAAATACCTTTTCGAGATTGAGTCCCACTATGTAGCCCAGGCTGTCTTGCACTCAAATTCTAACTCTCTCTCTCTCTCTCCCCCTCGTGAATGATAAAATTACAGGTCTATGGCATCATGCCTGGCTGATAAATTTTTTAAAGTCTCAAATAGGACTGCAGTGTAGCTCAGAAGTATAAGTGCTTGTCAAGAATGCTCAAAGGCTTGGACTGATCCCCATCCCATAAATATATATATATATGTGTGTGTGTGTGTGTGTGTGTATATATCATGAATATAAATATATATAAATTATATATATAAATGTATATAAACAGTGAAATGAATAAAAGGATAAAAGAGCAGATTTTAATTTTTTAATTTTTTTTAATTAAAAGAGCAGATTTTATTTATTTATTTTTTTTAGTGTCATGTTTTTTTTTTTATTAAAAATTTAATTATACATTTTAAAATTTTTTACCAGTTCCCTCCCTCCCCCTTCCTCCCCCTCCCCTTCCCCCAGTGCCTCCCCCCCAATTCCCAGAGAGTCCTTTATTGTGTACGCCTAACTCTCCACTGGGTCCTCCTCTCCGATGACATATAAGGACCCAGTGGCATTTCCATAAGCCCTTTCTCTTGTTCCCCTTAAGCATAAGATCACTACTATGGCTGTCAATCCCTTGCCTCCAGGGGTCTCGGTGCCCTTAACAGATGCTAGACTTTATGAGGGCAACAGTGCACTGGACATTGCGCAGGGCATGCAAAGTCCTATTATGATTGCTTTGGCCCCAACTATTGTTGAGAATCTTGCAAATCGTTGCTCCTCCCATCCTTTTGCTCTTACAATCTTACCGCCCCCTCTTCCGCAAATGTCCCTGAGCTCCAGGATGGGGAGAGATTAGGCTGGCCTAGTTCTATGTGATTGATATAGAGTCTCTGAAGTTCTGGATTGTGGTTTGTTGATTTTCTTTTGCAGTTTTGCTGCTCCTGCAATTCCCTTCACTCCATTCTGCTGGGCACTGTATGTCACCCCCTGGCCAGAGACAAAAAGCTGTTAAACTGGAGTCTTGTTGTAATAAAAAAGAGCAGATTTTAAAAACAGTCAAAAGTAAAGGTTAAGGAGTGTGTGTACATTTGCTAATATTCAGTGGTACGTCCAATTTCTGATGTGTTTAAAATATGAAAACGTGCTTCTTCTCCCTTCTAAGAGAATTAGTCTGGCAGCCATCAGATAACTAATCAATAAATCTTTTCCATTCCTTGTCCAAGGTGTGTCAAATCTGCCCTTTCTTTCTTTAAAAAAAAAAAAAAAAAACTTACATAATAATGGTGCTGAAGACCCAGGCTGGGCCACTCCTTTTTTGGGGACCCCAGTTTCAAACAAGGAACTCTCATCACACCAGAATAACAGTCACCACTGCCATGCTGCCACCAGTGAGTTCCTGCTTGCGGCAGCCTTGCTTGAGTGGAATGTCTTGTCCCATGTTTAGGCTCTTACGATCTTACTACCCTCTCTTCCACAAGGTTCCCCGAGCCTTAGGATGAGGAGAGATGTGGTTGCTTGATTGCAGATGCTTCCAAGGCAGGATCAGAGAGATCACTCAACACTTTTTCAACTAAATGTTCCTGACCACTTATCCATCTACCTCGTACCAGCAGCTGATGACCCAGTTGGATCCAGCTCAACGACAGTCATCACCCCCACCCTGAGGACTCAGAAACCAGACCTCATCACTTCAACCTGTAACCTTTCCCACAATGATCCTGTCCCGCAGGACGTAGTTACGAATGAATGCTCAGCCTTTATCACTAATAAAAGGCCGCAATGGTAGGATTCCCATCCCCATGCCGGGGGCAGAGCTTGTGCTTACCGGTCACCTCCCTCAGGCACGTACAGAGCCTGAGCTTGACACCTACTTCTGGAGAGATAGGTCACCTCCCTCTTTCTTTCTCCAGCCCATATTTTCAGGGATAAAAGTTCTCCTCCACCATCAGACCTGGATTCTTCTCCCTTCCCAGAGAATTAGTCTGCAGCTACCAGGTAACTAGTTAATCAATCTTTTCCATTCCTTGTAAAGAAAAATGAAAAAGTATAATATGTCTTAGAATCAATAATATTATATGTATATGTTGTACATTATAGAATATTACACATATATAGCATAAGTGTATATATACTATATATATCAGTTATAATGAAGAGTAATAAGATGTGAGAATACTTAATTATTGATAATAGAAAAGTGAAAATCAGGTGCCTGCCCCTCATGGCACTGCACATGTGGAGTCTCTGAGTTCCATTCTTTCCCTCCTCTAATAAACTCTACCTTAATCCAGAAAGAAAGAGAGAGAGAGAGAGAGAGAGAGAGAGAGGAAGGAAAGAAGGAAAAAAAGAAAAAAGAAAAGAGGAAGGGAAGGGAGGGGAGGGAGAAGAGGAGGGGAGGGGAAGGGAGGGGAGAGAAAAAAGAAAAGTGAAAATCAGAGCTGGGGAAATGGTTCAGGGGTTAAGACTATCTCTCAAGCAGAAGATCCTGAGTTCGTATTCGAGGTCCCACATAAAAAAAATGCCAGGCAGAAACGGCGTTGGCCTGCACTTCTGGTCCTGGTAGGCTGAGTCTGGGAAATCCCAGAGTGAAGCAAGAAAGAGGTAGAAGCAGTCCAGGATGATTCCTAAAGTCACCCTTGATCCTCCACAGGGACATATAGTGCCCTCTGATACACACACACAAAACAAACAAACAAACAAATAATTTTTTAAAAAAAGAAAAGTACAATCTAATATAAAAACATAATATGAGCTGGGGAGGTGACTCAGTGGGTGAAAGCACTGCCGCACAGCCCTGACTGTTACGGGGTGACTGCCTGCCAGGAACAGAAGCTCCAGACACAAATATCGATGGAAAAGCAGATTTTTATGACTCTATCTAGAGGGCCTCAGCTCTCTAGTTAAAAACCTGAGCCAGAAGTGATGAAAGCCAGGGTACACACATTATATACACATCTTGCTTAAACAGAAGGAAAAAGCGGAGCCCTGTCTTGTCAATGATTTACCTATGTGACAGTCTCCTAGCTGGTTATCTACTCTATTTGCTAAGGATGGGAAGCAGGAATGGATACTGAGTTGATCAGAAGCCAGGACTGACATTTATTGAGGGCAGAAGCCCTGGACTTTTATCCTTTGTGAGCTCCTCAAAGCAACCTCTTATCTCAATTCCAGTGGAAGGGAGGGGGGCTAAGACAGGCTTTCTATAGTATAGGCTTTTCTTAATATTTCATCCTATTTCATGATGACCTGAGTTCAATCTCCAGAACTCACACATAAAAGCCAGATGTTTAGAGCGGGAAAATAGCTCCGTGAGTAAGGCACCAGCTCGCAAACCTGATAACCTGTGTTCAATTCCCAGAATCTCACATGGTAGAAAGAAGAGAACCAATTTCCAAAAGCTATCACTTGTCAGTCTGGCATACATACATGAGTTTTCTCTCTCTCTCTGACTCTCAATCTCTCTGTGTCTCTCTCTGTCTTTTACTCTCTCTCTCTCTTTCTGTTTCTCTTAAATATTTTTTGAACTTTTATTTTATTTGTAAGCGTGACTCTGGGAATCATCCTGGATTGCTTCTACCTCCTTTTTTGCTTCACTCTGGGATTTCCCAGGCTCCATCCACTAGGGCCAGAAGTACAGGCCTGGCTTTTTCTTTTTTTTAACATGGTCCTGGGATCTGAACTCAGGACCTTCTGCTTTTGAGGTGAAGTCTTAACCCCTGTGCCATCCCTCCAGCTCTTAAATAAATAAAATAATTTTTAAAAACCAGATGCAGTGTGAACACAGGCTCCTTACATTCTTTGTCTTGAGACTGTTCCTTGTCACTCAACTACTTGAGCTAAGTTGACTGGCCTGTGAGCCTTGGGTGATTCTTCCATTTCCTTTAGGTGAGCTGTGATTATAGTGCTTTTGCCACTGTGTCGGGGCTAGTTTTTACATTTGATCTGGAGATCCAAACTCAGGTTATCAGTGCACAGAAAGTGCTTTACTGTTTTCTAGTCATGCAAAATAAACACCCTTTACCAAGCATCCTGTTCTTAGAGTCACTAAAAGGCGGGTAGCCATAATGGACACATGTCTATATCTGGTTTCTAAAATACTGTTTCTTCCACATTCTCTTTCATCCCATTCCTACAAGCAATCACAGCTCCCAATGAGATCTTGGCCAGCACATTTTGAAAATGGTAGACTTCAGTCCATTGAATTCTTGAACGAATGCATGGAACAGACCCCACTACCTCACTACCTCCAACCCATGGCAGCCTCTACAGTTGTTAATTTGGGACCAGCTCAATAGGTAAGGAGCCTGCTTGCAAACATGGTGACCTTCTGGGTTCAATAATGAGAAGCTCACATAGTAGAGGAGAGAACTGACTTCTGAAAGCTGTCTCTACCGGTGCACCATGGCATGCATGTGTTCTCTCTCTCTCTCTCCCCCTGAACTAAATAAGTAAAAAATGAAATAAAGCTTATGAAGTCGCCTTCTGTATCTTGAATACTTTCAGCCATAAACCATAACTTAATGATGTTTATTTTGCTGTAATGTCTCATATTGAGTTACTATTGCTTTAAAATATTCTCCATGTTTTCAAACCTTTTGACTTTCTATATTCCTTTCTCTTTGTTTTTTAAAAAAAAACTTTAAATGGCACATGCATATTTGTAGGGTATAGTGCAATCACCACTAACTAACCAATGCAAATGTTAATTACATGTGTATAATTTGCTGGAAGCCAACTATGCCTACATAAAATTGCTAAACAAAATACTACTAGTTTCTGAACTCTTCAAGCACGTTCCATCTGCTGCTAGTAAAGGTGGGGTAGGAAGGGTCCCAGCTGTGATCAGAGCCACTGGTCAGGAACAAATGCAAAAAACCAAGGGGTCTCACCCGGCCTTTCTTGTTCTACTTTCCCACTTTCACTGTGACATTGGGGGGTTGGGGAGAAAGGAAGGGGCAGGGGGAAGACAAGTAATGGTCTAATTGAGAACTTTTCCTACTTAGGGGTGGAATCTCCACCGATCCACTGATTAGGCCTTATCGTTCACCTACTCAGTGTGGAGCAGAGCCTGCCTGAGTCTATACACACTCAGGGCAAAGCTTTGAGTCTATACACACCCAGGGAAGAGCTTTGAGTCTATATACACCCAGGGCAGAGCTTTGCACAAGCTCCACTCTGCGTGGGGGAACTTGTTCCTGTCCTCAGGCAGCAGACCTGCAGTTGCTCTTCTGTAGGACACAGGTTCTTGCAGACCTCCTCCTGTCCCTCCTGCCATTGGGCAGAGACTTGCTTTTCAGCCAGTATCCCCGGGCCCCGAGGACTATCCACCTTTGCACTCTCTTGGTGGGCATCCTTCGAGCACTGAGAACTCAGAGCGTTACTGTTTGGCAGTACAGTAACTTTCTGTTGGTGGCCTATGTCCTCCTCTCCCCCAACCCCTAAGCTCCCACTTTTACCTAAAAGTCATCATGTCATTCCTGGAAGAATAATATCCTCCTTTTGTTCACCCTTCCTTGTCTGTCCACCTAATTCTAATAGGTGGAGAGACAAGCCCTTGATAGGAAAGAGAGAAAAGTCTCCTGTATGGGTAACAACACTCAGAGTTTTTCCCTATTAATAGCTCTTCAATCTGTTCTTTGTGTAGGTATGCGGCGGGGAAGGTTTCGCTATACACTGCTCAGGGTCACCTGAAGTTCGTGATCCTGCCTCTGCCCTTCAAGTGATGGGGTCGCAGATGGGTCACTGTGCTAGTCTACTAGCCTCATTCTTTGCCCCCTTTCCATGCTGTTCTCTTTTAAGAGAAGACATGGCCACCATCTAGTCTTTCTCACAGGCCAAATGCTAGTGAGCTTTTGATTGAAGACTTTCTTGGTTTTATTCTTCACTCTGTGTGTGTGTGTGTGTGTGTGTGTGTGTGTGTGTGTGTCTGTTTTGCTGGACAGAACTCAGGGCCTTGTGTATTCTAGGCAAGCACTCTACCATTAAGAGGCAGCTCCAGGGGCTGGAGAGGTGGCTCAGGGGTTAAGCCTCTGTCTTGCAGGTGGAAGGTCCTGAGTTCGGCTCCTAGACCCCGCGTATAGATGCCGGGTAGAAGCAGGGCGGCCTGCATTTCTGGTCCTGGTAGTTCACGCACATGCACACACAGTTGAATAAAATTTTAAAAAAAAAAGAGGCAGCCTCAGCCCTTACTTTAAAAAAATTATTTATTATTTTGTGTGTGTGCATGTGTGTGGGCAATTTTTACATGGGACCTGGGATCCGAACTCAGGACTTTCTGCTTACAAAACAGAGTCTTAACCCCCGCACCATCTCTCCAGCCCCTCCCTGCCCTTTTTGACATAGTGTGTCACATGGCTAAGGTTGGTCTTGAACCCAAGATTCTCCCGTCTCAGCCTCTCAAATGCTCGGATTACAGACGAATGCCACCCCCCACACACACTTGGTTCTATAATTCACAGTGAGTGCTTGTCGAAGTCCCAGTTTGAGGATAGAATAGGTGGCATTATAGGCACCAGTTTAGCAGATATTCTGTTATTAAGTAACATGTTGTTCCTCTCAGTTCCATATTTATTCCTTTAGAATTATCTTTGCTGTTGGGTGAGGTAATCCACATCTGTAATCCTACATCTTAAGAGGATGAGGTAAGAAAATTTCCTTGCATTCAAGTTCTGCCTAAGCTGTGGTATCTATTTTCTCATTTTAAGCCATCTACTTGCTAGGTTGATGCCATATATCTTGGGGTTCGCTATGGTGAAACTCTACTTCCTTTATCAATGCATTTTTAGCATTAGTGATTCTAATTACAAGGCTAGAGCACTCAGTGACAAAGTACTTCCCTAATACGCACGGCTCTGGGATCAATCAACACCTAGTATCAGAGTAAAACATGAAAATAATTTCTTTAAAAATTCAACATTAATAATGATAAGTTATAGCCCCAAACTCAATAAATTAGTAAGTTTAAAAATAATTTATGGGTTGGAGAGATGGCTCAGCAGTTAAGACGCTGCCTGACAAACAGAAGATCCTGAGTTCAGATACCAGGTCCCATCTTAAAACACCAGGCCAAAACAGTGGCAGCCCAGGTAGGCGGAGCCTGGGAAATCCCAGAGTGAAGCAAGGAGGAGGTAGAAACGATCCAGGATGATTCCCAAAGTCACCCTTGGCTCTCCACAGGGACACACAGTGCCCCCACACACAGAATAAATAAATAAATAAATAAATAAATAAATAAATAAATAAATAAATAAATATTTTAAAAAATAAAAATATTTTATTTACTTGAGAGAGAGAGAGAGCACATGCAAGCTGTGGCACACACGTGGGAGGTCAGGACAACTCTCAGAATTCAGTTCTCTTCTTCTACCATGTGGGCTTCTGGGGACTGAATTCAGGTTGCCAAGTTGTCGAGCAGGTCCCTTTACCCACTGAGCCATCTCAAGAACCCAAGCTCTCACTCTTTGGAAAGACAAAATTAAAAAAAAATACATATTTATCTTGCTTATAATCCTACTCCCCCGTCACTGCAGGAATTTTTGTGTTTGGTTCTCTACTGTATTCCCTAGCAACTAGAACAGTGTTTGTAGACAGAAGGTATTTGTATTATAGTAGTTTATTTTCTCATTGCTGTGACAAAATGCCTGACAAGAAGCGATTTAACGGAGAAGGAGCTGTTTGAGGGTTACATTCCATCGAGACGGCAGGAGCAGGAAGCTGTTGTTCACTCACATTGCTTCTGAAAAAAAGAAACAGAGGGTAACAAGTGCTCATGCGTGGTTAGCTTTCTCCTTTTTACGTATTGTGGGAGCCAAGTCCACTGAATGGTGCTGCTCATCTAAGAATGGGTCTTCCTACTTTAATTAACCTCATCAAGATACTCTCTCACAGATATGCCCAGAGATCTGTCTCCAACAGGATCCCGATCCTGTCAAGTTGACCATCAATATAACTACAAGTCCACCCTTGTCAGTTTGACCATAACCAGGCATAATCCTCCACTCTGTACCCAGAGGCTCAAGTCTCTCTCATAAAGTCAAATGCACAGTCCTATTTCCAAAGTTCCCATAGTCTTTCACATTTCCTACACTGTTAAGTCTCTTTTGAGATTTAAGATAGTCTCTTAACTGTGAGCAGCTGTAAAATCAAAAACAAATTACACTCTTTCAGCTACAAGATATTGAGTAAATGTTCCCATTCCAAAGAGGAGGCATGGGCCAGAGCAAGGAATGATTGGATCAAAAGTCAGCGGTACAAACACCAAATCCTACGGCTGTAAATCCAGCATCTGGGGTTCCAGATGTGATCTTCTTGCATCCAAGCTTGGGTTTTCCTACACATTCGGCTCTGCCAACTGCACCTGGCCTCTCCCTTAGGCAGGCGTACCCCACTTGGTGCCTGCAGCTTTCCTCAGTGAACCTCCCATGATGCAGTTCATCAGTGTCACAGGAAGGAGAACTCAGAACTGAAAGTAAAACAGGGTGGACCAACAGTGGTGAAAACTGAAGGCGCCTCTGTTAGTTACCAGCCTTTTCTTATTTAGCTAAAAGCCGGAAGAATGAATAGAAAAATAGAGAAAGACTCCCCTGGGGCAATAAGCCTTGTGTATCACCAAGGTCCCCATCTGGTCGTTAACTGGACTGCAGTCCCAGATATCCATCCTGTACTACTGTCCTGTGCGCAGGACTTACTTTCCTCTGAGTTTGCTCAGGGGAGATTTATATTGTTTGTAGGATAATTGTGTTCACGAGTGTGCTTGCTGAATAGATTCCAGGGACCATTCCAAGGAACTAACTGTGAGTCTGTCTCTCACAGGTCAGAGGTAAGCTGATTCTTATGTCTCAGCCCTATGATCTTGGCATCACCACTACATCCTCATGAGTCCATGTCAACTTGGGCTTCCCTTAAATGACTTCATGCAGTGACCAATCAGGACTTCCTTGTAGGGACTCTGACCCTACCACACACCGCCTAGCTTCTGCAGCTTCTGGAACCTTGGCACAAGCCTCCATGGCCTCTTTACTTTTTACCGGTATCTTTATGAATAAAGACTCTCCAATAACTAGTTTATCACTGGAACCCCTAAAAGTAGAAGAAGAAAATACATTCCATCAAGTTGTCCTCTGCCACAAAGGCACTGTGGTATGTGTATGTATACATACATACATACATATACATAAATTTAAAAAAATAAGGTTAATTGGGCTGGAGAGGTGGCTCAGGGGTTAAGACTCTGCCTCACAAGCAGAAGGTCCTGAGTTCGGATCCCAGGTCCCATGTAAAAATGCCAGCTGGAAATGGTGGCAGCCTGCACTTTTAGTCCTGACTTCCTGAAGTCATTCTTGGTCCTCCACAGGGACGCATGTGCCCTCTGATACACACACACACTGAATGAATGAATGAATGAATGAATGAATGAATGAATGAAGTTTTAAAAAGTAAAGTCAAGAGCAATTGAGGAAGGTACTTGACATCCATCTCTGGTCTATACACACATGTACACAAGCACATGCACCTGTATACATATGTACATAATACACACACACACACACACACACACACACACAGTAAGCTGAGCAGAGAGCGGAAACAAGTCAAGTCATTTTCAAAATGTAAGCCAAGCAAGAGATTTGGAGCCCTACCCTCAGGACAAGCCACAGACTTCTCTAATCCATTTGTTTTAGTGACGGTGGATGGCCAAGTAAAGAGGAGAAATCAAATTTTGTCACTTTATATGACTCAGAGAGCAGATGTCATTTTAAGATAAAACCTACTGTTAAAAACTGAACTACCCGGGAGGCCCGAGGACAGGAAGCCAGCACTGATCAAGGCATTTCATTCTGGCTCAGGGTGGCTGCAAGTGGGCTGGGCGCCGATGAAGTCAAGGGTGTAGGTGGCAGAAGGCTCAGTTCACATAAGGAGCACAGAGGGAAACGCAGCCCTGCCTCGGAGGCTGGACACATATCTCGCCAATATAATAATCCTGTAGACCAGTAGCTCTGAGCCTGAGGTGGGTCAGCCTCTGGAGTCACCAGAATTCTGAAGTTCCCAGGAATGTATGTGATATTCACAGTCATATCCTTCCAGGGAGAGTCCTTGAAGGTAGAAAGGTCCTTTGCCTATGCTCAACACACAGAAGACACCCCACTAGTTAAAACGTTAGCCACGGGCTGGAGAGATTGCTCAGTGGTTAAGCCTCTGCCTCACAAGCAGAAGGTCCTGGGTTTGAATCCTGCCACTCTCCCTGGAAGGATATGACTGTGATATCACATACATTCCTGGGAACTTCAGAATTCTGGTGACTCCAGAGGCTGACCCACCTCAGGCTCAGAGTTACTGGTCTGTCTACAGGATTATTATATTGGCGAGATATGTGTCCAGCCTCCGAGGCAGGGCTGCGTTTCCCTCTGTGCTCCTTATGTGAACTGAGCCTTCTGCCACCTACACCCTTGACTTCATCCCACGTAAAAATGCCAGGCAGAAATAAATGGCAGTAGCCTGTACTTCTGGCCCTGGAAGGCTGAGCCTGGGAAATTTCAGAGCAAAGCAATCCAGGTGATTCCTGAAGTCTCTTGTAACAGTTACTCTTAACTATTGCTGTGAGAGAACATTCAAAGTCA
The DNA here is from genome assembly GCA_023101885.1 of Typhlomys cinereus. Taxonomy (NCBI): domain Eukaryota; kingdom Metazoa; phylum Chordata; class Mammalia; order Rodentia; family Platacanthomyidae; genus Typhlomys; species Typhlomys cinereus. The sequence goes on along the minus strand of JALPQD010000090.1, from coordinate 6,691,077 downwards.
ATCGACTTTTAAGGGAGAGAGGGAGATTTATTCACCTTATGGTTCCAGAGGGGAGATACAGTCTTTCATGGCAGAGGCGGCATGCCTGGTTGGCAGAAGCTGGAGGCAGGCTAAGTCACTCCCATCCGTGAGGCTAGTGGGTGACAGCTGAAGGCTGGAGGATTCTCGGAGAGTCTCTCTTCTTCCCAGTCTTCTGTTCTGTGGTTCCTTTTATATGGTCCACTACTGGGAGGTTCCAATCAGATCTAGAGAGGTTCCAAGGGGGATCTAGGGCTGGTTTTCGTATTGTAAATATATTGATCCAGATAATCTCTTCAGGTGGTCTCAGCTGATCTTAGTTAATGCCAGGTGTGTCAAGTTGACTCCTAGGATTAACTATTACATCAACCTTGGGCTACCACACACACACACACACACACACACACACACACACACACACACACACAAAGATGAAACATACACACAAAAATAAAAAAATAAAAAGTTAGTCACCACAGGGGTTATGAGATCCCGGGAGTCTAGAGGATGCTAGAACATGCCCAGCCAACAAGCTGCAAAGTTAAGTGTGGCCAGCAGAGGCCTCTGGTATGCAAAGAAGGAAAGCTGCCCAGATTCACCAATGCCATAAACCACTTACAGACAAGTCTACAGGTTCAACTGACCCTCCCCACTCCATAGTATCTAGTGGTCTCCAGTATTCCAGGACTTAGAAGTCACCCTTAAAAAAAAAAAAAAAAAAACTTTTAAAAATACTTTTATGTGGGACTGATATTCATTCCATTTTTGGTAAATATTTGGAAACCTCGGGACTTTTTATTTATTAAAGTTTCTTAGAACTAAAAGGTTCTGGAGTTCCAAGTTAAAAATAAAACACTTTTATCATCTATAGCTTTAGCAGAATTTTTACTTAGTTGCAATTTTAAGTTTTTTGTTTTTGTTCTTCCCCTTCACAAATTCATCTAATTTTATACCATTACTGGGCAATAGTTTTTCTTTCCTTGGTTTCTATTTTCTTTATTGGCCTCTGTGTTTCCTCCCCTTCCTTTAGTACTTACCTTGCTTTGCTCTGGAGTTTCCCAGGCTGCACTTTCCAGTTAGGCAGTTTTAGAGCAGCCACAGGGGACGGGTCTCTGAAGGTCTTTGACGGTTAACTCCAGGGCTGGGATTACCCTAAAGGAACACATCCTAAAGTTGCCAACTTTCCCCAACTCTGTTCATGAAAGACATGGAGATTAGTTCTCCAAGGCAGCTGGGCACAAGATCGACTGGGTTGGGCCCAATATGAGTAGACAAATGAGATGTAGTGGACCAAAAACTCCAATCGGGTTTGCAGAAACTGGAGCTAACCAATGAGGAGAAGCCACCCCCCCCCCCTGCTGGTCTACCTAGGCCTACGAATAATACTGACCTGGCAGCCATCTTTGACTTCCTTGCTCCTCTTGGGGCTCCACGACTGGGTCTTTCCCTTGCCCTCATGGATTCCGTGCCTGACGTCCAGGGCTCTTTTGCCCCTCAAGGATTCACGTCCACGAGTTCCCTTCTTTTCCTCCTCTAATAAACTCTGCCTTAATCCTCTATGCGTGTCCTGGTTTCAATCTTCAGCTCCCAAGCACAAGAACCTAGACACATACAGAACCCAGAGGGACTCTGCATGATTTGCAGCGGTTTATCCTCGCAGAGTTCTCATCTCAGTCTCCAGGACACACAAAAACCTCCCCCGTGCTCTACATCATGTGGGGAGCACAGCCGGAGATCAAACCCAGCATCACCAGGGCCAGAAGGGCCACTGCCATTTCTGCCCAGCATTTTTCATATTACCAGGAATCCAGGATCCAAACTCAGGTTCTTCTGCTTGGGAGGCAGAGGCTTAACCCCTGAACCGTCAATCCAACCCCCTCCATAACATTCATCTCCTCTTCCTTTCCCTTTTTTTTTAAATTAGTTTTTCAATATTTTGTTTGTGACAGTGAGAAAGAGGGAAGAAGGCATAGATCACAGGTGGAGGTCGACCTTTGACCACCAGCTCTCTTGCACCATGTGGACTGCAAGAGATCAAACTCTCCAGGTGTAGCGGTTACTCTTAATTATTGCTGTGAAAGAACAGCCAAAGTCAGACAACTTAAGGGAGAAAGGGAGATCTATTCAACTTACAGTTCCAGAGGAGGAGGGAAAACAGACTTTCATGGTGGAAGTGGCATGGCTGGCAGCCTAAGTCACAGCAGACTTCCATATGGCTGGAGCATTCTAGAGTCTCTCTCTCTCTCTCTGTGGTTGTAACAGTCAGCCGTTATGGTTGCTGATAAATGACCATCAAACGGCTTAAGAGAACAAGGGGTTTATTTTCTTATGATCGTCCAGTTGCAGTCTGTCCAGCTTGACAGAAGAGCATGCACCAACACCACACACGGTCACCACATAATGGCTGAGAAAAGGACAATCCTTACTTGCCAGATCAGCATATCTGGCCAAGTGTACAGAAGGATGCTGACTTCTTCAACCAGTTCTCAGTATTTTATTCACCTATTCAGAGCTTAGTCCCACCCATCATAGACTGAGCATTCCCCATCAGCTGGACAATCTCCGGCAGGTTTGCTCTACAAAGTACCCAGAGCTCAAACCCTCAACAGTCAAGTTGACACCCGTACCTGACTATGACAGTGGTTCCTTTTATCTGGTCCACTACTGGGAGATTCCAATGGGATCTATGGAGGTTGATGGGACCTAGTACTGATCTTTGTATTATCCAGATAATCTCTTCAGGTGGTCTTAGCTGATCTTGCCAGGTATGGTCTCAGCTGATCTTAGTTAATGCCAGGTGTGTCAAGTTGATACCCAGGATTAACTATCATACCAGGGTTGTCAGCCGGCTCCTTACCTGATGCGCCATCTTGCCTTTCTCTCTCTTTTCTTGAATTGACACTTGGTTCTCTTCTATTTCTCCTCCTTTCCTGCCCCCTGCCTTCAACTCATTCCTTCCACATTTACCCTAAATAACTTTTGACTTTACAGAACAGTCTACAGTACTTTTGCCACATTCAGTTTTGTACTTATTGTTTGTTCCTCCATCAGTAGGGTATATTGATTTTCAAGAGTCTTCCTACATCTTGCATGAAGGCTGCTGCTGTTTCAGCCGTTTGTTTTTTTCCTCAGCAAATGGTACTGGGAATTGAGCCTTCAAGGAAGGGTGTGCTGCACTATAAAACGGTACAGTGCGGAAATAAAACTGGATGTGCTATCCAAATCCATGGATGCAAACCCCACGGCACAAAGGCTCAAGGAACATGATAAAGCAAAAAAGCATGGAACCTCCAACGGATCCTAACTCCCCAATGACTGAACTCAAAGATTGTGAAATATGTAAAATGTCAGATGAAGATTTCAAAGGAGTTCTGGTAAAACAATCAGTGACCTGAAAAAGGACCCAATAAGCAGATAAATTCAATCCAGGAACTGGAGAGGAGAGTCAGCAAAATGGGTGAGAAAATCAGCAATAAGGTTGAAAAAGTCAGTAAGCAACATGGAAGAAAAATTCAGTAAGGAAACAGATTTTGAAAAGGAAACAAATAAAAATGTTAGGAAAAAACTCAACGAATCAGGGCTGGAGAGATGGCTCAGGGGTTAAGACTCTGTCTCGAAAGCAGAAGGTTCTGAGTTCAGATCCCAGGTCCCATAGAAAAATGCCAGGTGGAAATGGTGGGGGCCTGCACTTCTGGCCCTGGTGGGTGGGAAATCACAGGGCAAAACAAAAAGGAGGTAAAAGCAATCCAGGATGATTCCTACAGTCACCCTTGGCCCTCCACAGGGACACACAGTGCCCTATGATACACACACACACACACACACACTCTAAATAAATAAATAAATAAGCAAATAAATAAATAAAAATAAAAACTCAATGAGGGGCTGGAGAGGTAGCTCAAGGGTTAAGCCTCTGCGTTGCAGGCGGAAGGTCCTGAGTTCAGATCCTAAGACCCCACATATAGATGCCGGGCAGAAAGGGGGCGGGGGGGGGGGCTGCGTTTCTGGTCCTGGTAGGGCGGAGCTTGTGAATCTGGAACAGAGCGAACAAGGAGGAGGTGGAGGCGTCCATGGTGGTTCTCGAATTCATCTGTGGTTCTACACACACACACACACACACACACACACACACACACACACAAATGCGCACACACGCATACACACACAATTGAATAAATAATAAATAATAAAAATTTTTTTAAAAAACTCAATGAATCAAATAAAAAACCACAGTGGAAAGAAAACACCACCAATAGACTTGACCAAGCACAAGAAAGAATCTTGGATATGGAGGGCCAAAAAGACCACACTCAAACATTAACAAGGGAGGAAACAGCAGGACCACAACATCGAAAACTCTGGAATACAAACAAGAGACTTGTCCTAGTTTCACAACTTCATTGCTGTAACAGATACCTGATCCAAACAATTGAGGGGAACAAGGGGATTTTTAATAGTCTTACGATTTCAGGTGAGAATTCCTAATGACAAAAGTCATACTAGCAGGAGCTCAGGAAGCTGGCCATATCCTATCCAAAATCAAGAATAAAGAAATCAGAACTGGCAAGATAGCTTAGCAGATGAGGAGGCATCTGCTGGAAAACCTGGAGACTCGAGTCTGATTTCTGGAAGCCTACAAGGAGGGAGGAAAGAACTAACTTTTGAAAGTTGTGCTTTGACCTCTACCCATGCGTCATGACCTCTTTCTCTTTCTCTCTCTCCTCAAATAAATAAAATATTAAAAAAATAGAGAGTAGAGGGGGGAAAAGACAATGCTGCTTTCCAACTTGCCAAAATACTAAGCGTCTCTCCACTTTCACCCACCTGTCCAAGGAAAGGCCCTCCCTACTACAGCTGGCTCTTCCCACATCAATCATGCAATTAGAGGAGGTTCCTATAGACTTGCTGAGAGGCCTGCCTTAGCCAAGTAATTCCTCATAGATGTGTCCAGAGTCCAACACCTCAAGTGTCAAGCTGACAATGGAAACTAATCAGCACAAAACCAAGCCCAAGAATCCATGGGATAGAAGGGACTGAGAGGAATGAGGAAGAAAAAGAGAAAGAAGAAGGAAGAGCTGACATAAAACACGGAGATATACAGAACTTATTCAATGAAATTATAGCAGATTTCCCAGATCTACAGAAAGAAGTACATCCAAGTACAAGAGGCATTTAGATCTCCAAATGACCACAGACATTCTCTACAATTACAGTTAAGGTAGCAAAAAATACAAAGCAGGAGACATAGTGCCCAGTGGATAAGGCCCTTGTCCCACAAGTGTGAGGAACAACATTCTGAGCCGGAGAAGTCACATAAAAGTTGGGCAGGCTGCCAAAAGTTGTGGGGGCTGCCGTAAACTTGGGAGGCAAAGATAGGGGGCCTTAGGGCAACTTGGTTAGCTAGTCCAGACAATTGGTGAACTCTGGGTTCAAGGGAGTGACCTGCCTTAACAATAAAAGAAGAAAACAATTACACACTGCACATATTCATGTTCAAAAAAAGAATACAAACCAAAGAAACAATGCTAAAATGTTAACTTGGCTATAAAGACAAAGACATCAAAATAATATCAGATCTATTGTCAGTAACCCTAAAAAGCAGGAATACTTCAAGCCCTAAAAGGAAATGATTTTCAACCAAGATTGCTAAATCCAGCTGAGTTACCATTTAAAACTGGTGGACAAATAGATACGTTTCAGACTAAGGAAGTTCAGAATGACCACCAAGCTAACGCTGCAGAAGGTATTTACAGACAAGGAAGAGGCTGTCGTGCAAACGCCAGAGCCCAAGAAAGAAAAATGTTCACAAGGGAAATAGAATAGATGAACAAAGGAGCCCCAGGAAAGAACTCATTGTGTGTAACACAGGAAACTGGAAAATCCTCCATGCTAATAGGGGAGAAATAAGGAACAGATAATGAATGATCCAACCAATTAGACAAGCAACTAACAAAATTATAGGAAGTAGCAAACATCCCTCAATGATAATCTTAACTACCAGTGACTTCAACAAAGACATTCAGACTGGCTGCATGGATTAAAATGCTAAATCTAGCTATCCCTGAGTTCCCAGAAACACAACTCACTGGTAGAGATTTAAAGGATGGAAAACAATCTACTGAGCTAATAGAAGCTGAAAACAAGCATGAATAGTCATGATGCTAATGTAGACCTCAAGTCAAAATTAGTCAAAAGGGGTATAGAAGGCTACTACAGGTTACTAAAGGGAACAATTTCCCAAGGAAAAATGACACTTGTCAATAGTAACGCACTAAATTTCTGTGACTCACAATTTCATGAAAACAAACATTAACAGACATAAAGATCATAAAGGTTCTGACACAATAATAGTGGGTGATTTCAATAACCACTCTCATTCCTAGATAGGTCATTCACACTAGAAATCAACAAAGAAACCTCAAAGTAAAACCATACCATAGATCAAATGGACTTAATGGATATCTTCAAATGGACTTAATGGATATCCAACATAAATAGAATACATATTTTTCTCAGCAGACCAAGGAACCTTCTCTAAAGCAAATCTCATTCTAGGTCACAAAACAAGTCTTACAAATATAAAAGAATCAAAATAATCTCTTGTACATTTTCAGATCATAGTGTAATAAAACTAAAAATCAATAGTAAGAAAAACTACAGAAACTACACAATTATGGCATTTGCAAGAAAAAGGATGGAACTGGAAATCATTAGTTCAAGAGAAATGAATCAGGCTCAGAAAGACAAACAGGGCATGTTTTCTTCCATCTGTGGAAGCTAAACTTAAACTTAAAATTGTAATGAGTGTGTGCATGTGTGTTTGTGTGCATGCGTGTGTGCATGTGTGTGTGCACATGTATTTAAAATGTAGGCCATGAAATAGGGAATCATGAAAAGGATAAAGAGGTTTTAAAGGAGGGAGGAAAAAAGGAGGGTGGCATGAAAGCAAAAGACAGGATTGTTTATGTCTGGGTGATGGAAAGTTACAGCCAGAGATTAGCAAGGGGTACAGGGAAGTCTGTGAGGGAGAATTGCAGCAAATTATTTATGATACATATGTATGAACATACCATAAGTAAAATCCTGTACTTTGTATGATAACTTAAATAATAAGTTTAAGATATTTGATCCTCAGCACCCATAAATAAAGTCTCTGAGAATGTCTATGAGGATTATCTTAATTAGGTTGACTGAGGTGGGAAGATCCACCTTGTCTGTAGGTGAGATCATTCCCAAAGGGGATCCTGGACTACATAAACAGAGAAAGCTGGTTGACATACATGTGTGTCTTCTTCTTGTGTGTGCTGCTTCTTCATGTGTGATCAATTGCTGAAAGCTACCATGCAGTGACTTCTCTGCCTGGAGAGACTATACTATGAACTATAAGCCAAAATACTTCACTTTTCCCTTAAATCGCTTATGTGAGAGCATTTTATCACAGCAAAAGGAAAAGTAATTAAGGCACCCATAATGACCAAAAAGAATTTTAAAAAAAAATTTATTATTTATTCAATTGTGGGTGTGTGTGCATGTGTAGAACCTGGGCGAATTTGGGAACCACCATAGACCGCCTCCACCTCCTCCTTGTTTACTCTGCCACAGGATTCACAGGCTCCATCCTACATCTATACGTGGGGTCTAGGAGCAGAACTCAGGACTTTCCGCCTACAAGGCAGAGGCTTAACCCCTGAGCCACCTCTCCAGCCCCCCAAAAGAATTTTTTTAAAGGAGAAGCAAATAAAACAAAATGCAGAGAGCTATCTCATTTCATTTCACAAGTTAATATAAAGCCTCAGTAATTAAAACTGTCTGTCTTATATCCATCCATACAAAACCTGCGCAAATAGTTACAAAAGTTTTATCCTTAATTGCCAAGACTCAGAAGTGATCAGGATGGCCCTTCTGTAGGTGAAAGAGTGACTATACACTAGTACATTCAGACGCATAACTGTGATATTCATTCGGTCACGGTAGAACATGCCTATAATCTCAGCATTTAGGAGGTAGAAGCAGATGGATCAGGAGTTCAAGGTAATCCTCGGCTACACTGCAAGTTCAAAGTGTGGGTTATATGTGACTTGTGCCTTAAAAAATTAATAAAAGGAAAAGACTATGGATCAATGAGATAGATTTGAGATCTGAGAAATAAACTTTCTTTTTTTATTTTTAATTTTTTCCACATATATATTTATTTCCTCGATCCTGTGTTCTTTCTTTTTTTTAATAGAAATATATTTTCTAATGACTTTTCGGAAAGGTGCCAGGGCAGTAAATAGGATAAGGGAAAACTTATCAGTAAACTATGTTGTGATAAGTAGATGAACATAGGAAAAATTTAGAACTTTCACACATACACACAGTGCACACACAAAATATATATATATGAAAAAACTCTTTATACCTTGGGATAGATGAAGGATTAATAAATAGTATATCAAGAGGCCAGCATGGCTCAGCAGACAAAGGTGATTGCCACTAAGCTTGACAATCAGAGTTCAATTCCTAGAATCCACATGGAAGAAGAGAACTGACTCCCACAACTTGTTCTCTAATCTCCACACATGCACCATTGAACATGCATACACACACACACACACACACACATTACACACAAACAAATAAATGCAAAAAATATATTAAAATATGACCCCTAAAATTAAAAATAATTAAATTGGTCTAAGTAAAATATTTCAAGTTTTATACAGGACAAAGACAATTCTTCCTCTTTATCACTCACTGTCTTGCTTGTAATTCTCAATAACAACTGAAGAATGTGGTAAAATGCTATCTTGAGATAGGGAGGAACTCAGGTCTGGAGGGGCAGACCTGTTTCTGTTCCTCCTAGGTAACATTTTGACTTAGGGAGGACCTGCCTGGGACGAGTGGACTTTCTTTGTTCCTGTCCCTACTGGAGATGAGACTCGTGTCTTTCAGGGTTTTTTGCCCAGAGTCTTGTTGAGGTCATAAGTCTGAGGGGTTGGTTGTCCTCCAGCTGTGATAATGAAAAGGCAAATATAAACAAGGTATTCTCTCTCTCTCTCTCTTTCTTTCTCTCTCTCTCTCATGTCTGTGCTGAAAATAGAACCCAGGGCTTGAGCAAGGTAGGCAATGCTGTCCTGCTGAATCCCAATCCCCACAGCTGTCCTGAATCTCTCCTGACCCACTGACAAAGGACTCAGGTTCCTGTTGTCCCTTACTGCTGATGTCTTAGTATAAAACTCTTCATGAAGCTTATGGCATATGAATGTGTCCCGTCTCACTGCCATGACACTCAAGAGTGACCCATGCTTCCCAAAGTCCACAGAGCTTTACCTGCTCGCACTGGTCATGTAGACAGCATGACTACGTGGACATGCAATACGATGTCGAGAATTCATAGATCTGTACTTGCTGCATGTTGTAGTTACTCTGCATTGTTGCAGATAAATTCATGACCACATGGCTTAGGGGAACCAGGAGTTTTATTCTGGCTTATGATTCTTGGTTACAGTTCCTTGTCTGGCTTGGCAGGAGAGCGCACACCAACACCAGGCTGGCCATACTTAGGCAAGTCTAGAGCAGCCATGCTGGGACGGTCTCTGAAGGTCTTTGAAATTCCTGACAACCATTTCCCCTGGCAGCGATCTTTGGCACCTGCCCTTCATGGCACTCCACATCTGGAGTCCATGAGTTCTCTTCCAGCTCCGTGTCCTTCATGGATCCTGTACCTGGAGTCCATGAGTTCCCCAGGGCACCCTTGCCCGTCACTCCACATCTGCAGTCTGAGAGTTCCGTTCTTTCTCATCTCTAATAAACTCCACCTTAATCCTCCTCGCAGAGAGTTCTGCTTCACTCTCTGGGGCACACAAAAACCTCCCCCACAATCTGCAACCTAACTCTGATGCTTGGAATGTTTTTCCAGAAGCCAAGCCACTGTGGCCAAAGACCTCGTGTCCATCCTATGAACAAGGGAGAGGTTGTTGACCAGATAATGGGCAGATTTAAAACATATGGCCTATGCTCTCTACAAAGTCATTGGCAGGATGGGTTTGTGACCAGAGAGAATTGTGGCTACAGAGAGTAGTCAACTGATGAGCAGGGAGGGTCTTTCAGCAATGGCTTATTGTCAAAGGGTGTGGGGCACTACCCCCTAATACCTGGCCTAGCATCTGGTCTCAGCCTGGAATCACAGGGCTAGACATACAACTGGATAATCTGTGGGGGAAGAGCAGCAAATGGCCTGCAGGTCACATACAGACATGTGACCAGCTGACCACACAAACTTGGGGTGGGGGTTGGGGGGGAAGCAATACGGAGGCTGGACATGGAGGTCACTCCCATGAGAACTCATACCCAGGGCTAGAGATCTTGGAAAGTGGATCCTCGGATATTCTGAGGAATGAGAAAGGGGCTGAAGTAGCCCGTGAGAACACACACACACACACACACACACGCACACGCACACACACACACCGTGAACCTTCATAGAATGGGAAACATACCTTTTCAAGGCAGAGGTACAGGAAGGCCAGAGGGACTTCTTAGGCAATCCAGCTGATGTGTTGGTTTGATAAAGGGACTCATAGATCCAAATGTCTCTCCCCAAACATGTCAGTTAGGAACTTTGGGATCTGGATGGTGTCTGGGTCCTACTGGAGGCAAATGACCCCAAACTCTTGTCAAATTATCAAAATGAAAAGGAAACTGGGGCTGGGGAACTTAGATCTTTGTGAGGATCTCAAATACTGGAGCCAGGTCCCTTAAGGGAGAGAAAATTAAACAGATGACATAGAAAAGTTTTGGGATAAACTCTATGACTAGGGGCATTTATCTGTACTTTAGTGTTTATAAATGGAGCCCTAAGGGCTGTTTTTTGTTTATTATTTGTTTGTTTGTTTCAGAGAGAGATTCATTAACCAAGCTTGCTTCAAGCATAGTGTGTTGCCAAGGACGTCCAATCCTCCTGCCTCCACCTCTTGTGTGCTGGGATTACAGGCATGTCCCCCTGCCTGTGGCCATTTCAGATGCCGGTGAATGTGGTTTCCACCACTGAGGACATTACAGACATTGACATTGTGGCTTCTTGTGGCAAAGAACATTGTTAGAAAAAAAGAGAGGAAGAAGAAGGAACAAAGAAGAACCAGGAGCAGGGGTGGGAGATAGACCACAAACCCAAGCTTCATGCACATAGACTGAAGTTTATTTGGGAAGCTCTTCCAAAACTCCAGTGAGGGAGCAGCGTCCAGATGGAAATGGCTACCGACTTGGAGTCGAGGGTGCAAGCTTTTATGGTTGGAGTGCAAGGAGAAGGGATTTTGAGTTGATGGTTATCATATTAACATGCTTGTTGGTGTCCTTGGTGAAGATCTGTTTTATCTCAGATTTGTCAGGTGGGGTCTCTGGTGGGGATTTGTCAGGTGGGATCTCTGGTGGGGATTTGTCAGGTGGAATCTCTGGTGGGGATTTGTTAGGTGGAATCTCTGGTTTTGAGGTCTGGTTTCCCATCTATCAAACATCACAACCATCCGACTGTTTATAAATTTCCTCCTGGCTGAGAATTTATTTTTCATTATTTTATTTTGCTAGTTTTACAAGCATATTGAGTACTTATTCCTGCTTCCTTCTGTCCGCCCCTCCCTCTCTTCATTAATCCATCCCACTCCTTCCCACCTTCCTACCTGTCCACTTCTATGGATCCCAAGGTTTCCTCTGGCTTGTCTACTCTTGTGGGGGTTCAGGCCTCTGTGGCATACCAAGTTGCCTCTCTTCGGGCCACCCCACTGATAGAGACATTTCTCTTCACTCATCCAACTCTAGTTCTTAAGGTTTCCACTGTGTGTTATTATCTCTCTTGAGTTCCTAGATAGTCGGTGGGGACATGTTGGTATGTCAGTCATTATGCAGGTCTGACTGAGAATTTAAGTCACAGCAATGGGGGCAAAAACATCGTTGCATAACTGAAAGCAGAACAGGTCATTACTTGTAGTTAGAGATAGCATCTCAGTATGTTGCCTGGGCTGGACTTGAATTCTGGGTCCTCCTGCCTCGATCTCCTGAGTTCTGAGACTACAGGCATACCTCTGTCCAGGTATCCCCATGTTGTAGGGAAGCCCTTGTTTGTTGATGGCACTGAACATTTTGCCATCAGCATGTTACAGGGGATGCTATGGCACAGATGCGAGCTCTCTGAGGTGCTCACAAACCCAATCAAACTGGACAGGCTTAACAGATGTCAGTCATCGATCAAGTGGATAACCTACATTCAAGTCAGGCCCAGGCCAGTCCCAAAAGACCAGCTCCTCCATGAACAAATAGCCAGCTAATCAGGTGGGCCGCAGCAACTTGCAAGGCATGCTTTGGTTCGTCCTGAGGCTACTTTAGATTCAGAAGCACGTAGGCCAACAGCGTAGCGAGTTTACCAATGACTGTAAAAAAAAATTGGCAGTAGAGCTTATAGCTGTGGCTGCTGTCTGGCCAGTATGTGGACAAACTCATGACTGGGAGGAACACAGATGTCTTGCCCAATGGCAGAACAACAAACCAACTGCATGCAGTGGACGGCCACACAGACCACCTGTATTAGCATATCTTATCACACTGTCACTGGCTCGTGGAATTCTAGCAACCCCAGCCATGTGGTCAAGTGAATGGCAACTAGTGACTACACTACTGAAGGATCTTGTATGGGGGTGAGGAACATAATAGCTGGCTACCTCGAAGGAGCAAAATGAGTCACTCATGTGGATGCCGAGACTCTCTGGGACTCACAGTTTGAATGCAAAACATCTCCCCTAGGCTTGTATGTCTGAATACTTGGACCCCAGATAGTAGCACAGCTGCGGAAGCTTTACGAGGGAAAGACTTGCTGAAGGAAGTAAGTCTCTCTCTTTTCAGTGATATCATTCCACTCGGGTGGGCAATATAACCAGATTTGTCAAGTCCGTATAGGGTAGGAGCTCTCTTTCAGGACAGGTAGTAACTTGAGGGCAGGAGTAGATAGCCTGGGTCAATGAGTCAGTGCAGCCAATCACTATATGAGGACATCTGAGACTCTGGGACAACAGGTGCATAACCTATCAATCTGCCTTATTTCACAGGGCTATAGCAGCAGAAGCCTGAGAATATGCTCTCATTACAGTCTTGTGAGCTCTGACTGCAACAGGCGCTAGGAAACTGCTTTCCCTAAAAAAAAAAAAAAAAAAAAAAAAAGCCCAAACCCCTCACTTGGGCCCGCAAGGTAGCTAAAAGCAGAATAAAACCTGATATTTCCGCCTTCATTTTGTGCCTATCTCCTTTGAGTCACCTGTTTAATTCGGCAGAAGTATATTAATCATCCAAAAAGTATCATTTAAAAACTGGTGATGCCTAACCTATTTTGTGCCCTTCACAGTAGAAGGCACAGAAATAACTAACCAAAATATCTTAGCGCCAGCTTTTGCAATGTCCTGCTCCAGATCCTCAAAAGGCAACCAGAGATCCAATTGTTATCATAACCTGCAGTTTTCTTGTATTGCAGGAACAGCCAAACCTGGAAGGACAGATCACTACCTAGATAGGACAAGTATCTGTGATGGCAAGGCCATACCCTAAAGCAGAAGCTACTCTCTCCTGAGAACCAATTTGTCCCTCATGCAGAAGGACTTCTTCGGCCAGAACTGGAACTGAGACAATGATAAATCACACCACATTTTAACCAGGACTTCTAAATTATGCTTATGTCCTTCACCAGTTCTTCCTCTATTTAAATCTGAAGCTCAGATCAGAGATAGTTCAATGGATAAGGTGCCTGTTTGCAAACCTGGCAATTTGAGTTCCATTCCTGGAAGACCACGTGATAGAAGGAGAGAACTGACTTCTGAAAGTTGTCCTCTGATGGCCACCTGTGTGGCATAGCATACATGTGTACATGTGTCTGCCTTTACCTCCCTTCCTCTCTCTCATAAATTAAATACGTATTTTAAAAAGTTAGTATGGGGAGATGACTCAGTGGTTGAAGCCTTTGAAAAGAACTTGAGTTTAGATCCCAGATTCCACATAAAAATGTCAGGAAGGCACAGTCTGGGATCCCCAGAGCAAGCTGGCTAGCCAGAGTGGTCCTAATGGCTGCTCTGGGTTTAATCAGAGAACCAGATTCACAACGATAAATGGAAAGTGATTGAGGATAATTCCTGATATCACCCTTGGGCTTTCACAAGCACACACACTCAAGTGCACTTGTGCATATACATACACCCATGAGCGCCCACCCACAGGCAACAGCCAAACAAATACATATCCTATATACTTCACATATGAAAATAATAATAATAATAATAATTTTTAAAAAGTTACCATGAGGAAAATGAAGCCAAAATTTGTGGTCTACACACACACACACACACACACACACACACACACACACACGTATGTATGGTAGATCCACTGACATTTGGGAGTCCAAGGCAGGAAAACCAGTAAGTCTGAGACCAACATGGCTACATAACAAGATCCTGCCCCCAACAAGTGGAAGGAGTAGAAGGATGACCTTGGGTTAGACTTAGCACTACAAAAAAAAAAAAAAAAAAAAAAAAAAAAAGGAGAGAGAGTCTTGGAGAACATATTTGCAATTGCTATAGTTGATACTATATGTATGTGCAACAAAAATATATTTTAAACACTCACTGATAGGAAAATTCAATATTTTTTGTTTTGCTTTGTGTTTTATTATTATTATTTTTTTTTTTACTTAATTTTCTGTGACAGGGTCTCATTAAGTAAGACCAGCTGGCTTGGAACTTGAGACCCTTTGGCATCCTTAGTGCTGGGATTATAGGCAGGCATTTCAAATTTTAAGTGAGTAAAGGATTTAAATAGCTATTTCACTAAAGGAGATAAACAAATGTCTAATAGGCAGATGAAATAACCATGAGTCATTAGGGGCTGAATTCAAACCACAATTAGATACCACTATGTATCCACAGAAATGACTGTGATGAGGCATAGTAACAAAGGGTATTTATAAAAACACTCACAGTAGAGACGCTGGGATATTCTTACCTTTCTGATTAGACTGTAGGTGGGGGAGGATCGGATAGAAAGATGTCTCAGGGGTTAAGACCCTGCCTTGAATTCAGAAAGACCTGAGTTCTGATCCCAAATCCCCTGTAAAAACACCAGTCAGTAATGGCTGGGCCTGCCTCTGGAAAGTTAATCCTGGGTGTCAACTTGACACACCTGGCATTAACTAAGATCAGCTGAGACCATACCTGGCAAGATCAGCTGAGACCACCTGAAGAGATTATCTGGATAATACAAAGATCAGCCATAGATCTGATCGGAACCTCTGTAGATCTCATTGGAACTTCCCAAAAGTGCAGATAAAAGGAACCACAGAACAGAACAGAGAAGAAAGACTTTCCAGGAATCCTTCAGCCTACTAGCCTCTTAGATGGGTGTGATGTAGCCTGTCTCCAGCTTTGGCCAGCCATGCCAGTTCTGCCATGAATCACTGTATCTTCCCTCTGGAACCCTAAAGAAAATAAATTTCCTTTTCTCCCTTATGATGTTTGAGTTTGAATGCTTTCTCACAGCAATAGTAAAGAGTAACTGTAACAGAAATTGGTACCAGGTAGTGGGGTATTGCTATGAGATTAACAGCATCTGGTATCACAACATGAAGCTGTTTTGTGAAGCTGAGAGAAGTTGGTACCCAGCAGTATGCCAATGCTGTGATGTGGGTAGTGTGCCTTTGGAACTGTTTGTTGGGAGAATTATGAAGACCTGTGGAACTTTGTGCTGGAAAGTCATTGCGTTTTGGCAATGGGGCCAAATGGGCCTTTCTCATGAAAGCTCAAAAGAGAGTATTGTTGTGAGAGATGCAGGCAGTGAAAGCCCAGCTTGTCATGATCCAGAGGGAAACAGAGACTGTGTTTGCAACTGGACAAGTGACACATGGAGCCATGTGTTGGCAGAGAGTTTAGTGAAGTGTTGCCCTAGTCCTGAAAACTTGCCTGAAGTTAAACTGGAGTGCTTGGTGGAGAAAATTTCTAAGCAATGTAGTCTTGACAATGTGATATGGCTACTTTTTAGTTGTCTTCAAACTTATGAAAAAGAACCACGCAGGATGAAATTGTAACTGTAAGATTCGATAATGAAAAATGGCAAGCTTAAAGAGTTAAACCAAGAAGCACAGGAAAAAATGTTGGCTGTTAAAGAGATTAGTTCCAATAGTAAACCAAAGCCTGTTCTCAATTTGGATAATAGGAGAGACCCTAGCTTGAGGATTCTCAGAGAAGGCTCCCACCCATAAGAATGCAAATCCTTTTGGAAGGAATGAGCTAAAGGGTGGAATTCTAAAGCAAGGATCTGTTTCTCCCACAAAGCAATTGCCCAAAAGTAAGAGATTTTTTTTTGCAGTCAGCACAGAGAAGCTGAATCAGCTATGATTCAAGAAGGACAATCTCTAATCCAAGGCAACAGCAAATCTTGGCAAAGTCATCCACCTAGTTCTGGTCTTAGAGGGAGCAAGTCATGGATTTTCCTGTAAGATTTCAGAAAGTGGCAGAATCCAGGCAGCATGTGGCAGAAAGCCTACAGTTTAGAGGCCCAAGAAGGGCAGTCTGTGGTGTGGAGTTAAAGCCTGGTTTACCATTGAGAAGTAAAGATTTTTTAAAATTTTTTTTATTATTATTTATTCAACTGTGCGCATGTGCGTGTGTATGTGCGTGTGTGCGTGTGTGTGTGTCTGTGTAGAACCACGGACGAATTCGCGAACCACCATGGACGCCTCCACCTCCTTCTGCCCCGGGATTCACAGGCTCCGCCCTACCAGGACCAGAAGCGCAGGACGCCCCCGCTTCCGCCTGGCGTCTAAACGTGGGATCTGGGATCCGAACTCAGGACCTTCCGCCTGCAAGGCGGAGACTTAACCCCTGAGCCACCTCTCCAGCCCCGAGAAGTAAAGATGTTAATGGTGCAAGAGACAATGTGGGACACCTGCCAAGGAGAGCTGTATACCCTGGAAGGAGCCTGCCCAAGAGTTCTATGGGCAGCTGCATTGGCGGGGAGGAACCAAAGTCCTTTGGAACTGAGATGATTTCAATGAGAAGCTCACTTGGACTTGGAGCTATAGGATTTGGAGTTTATCCTGCTATTTTTGATCTTATTATGGCCCAATCTTTCCTGGATATGTCCCCATTCCTTCCTTTTGGAACGGTAATGTTTATTCTGTGTCATTGTATGTTAGAAGTATGTAACTTGTCATTTAATTTTACAGAAGACTTTGGACTTTAGACTTTGGAACTGTGTTGAGACTACTAATGTAGCCCATACTAAGACTTTCACAGTTGGACTGAGTACAGTCTGCATATTTTCAATACAAAGACCAGCCCTAGCCTCCTGGTAATGGACCAGATAAAAGGAACCATAAAACAGAAGATTCTCTGATGTTGTGCTAGAAAACTCTTCCCTCCTGTCACCTGGCTTCTTCAATTCTCCAAGTCTTCAACATGACTAGAGACTCTTCAGGAATCCTCCAGCCTTCACCTTCACCCACTGGACTACTGGACTGAGCAGCTACTGTTAGCCATTGTTGGACTACCTCGGCCATATCTTGTAAGCCAACTTATTAAGTTCCCTTTTTATATATTCATTCTGTTGATTCTATGACTCTAGAGAATGATGACTAATACACTAAGAAGTCTCAAAGTAAAACAAAAAGGAGGTAAAAGCAATCCAGGATGATTCCTAAAGTCACCCTTGGTCTTCCACAGGGACACATAGTGCCCTCTGATACATATGTGTGCATGGGCGCGTGCGCGCGCGCACACACATGCGCCCGCGCGAAGATAGATAAATAGATAGATAGATAGATAGATAGATAGATAGATAGATAGATAGATAGATAGATGAAAAGTTTTTAAAAAATGAAATACAAGTCAGGGAGGGGCTCACTGGAAGAGCATCTGTGTAGCTTGCATGAAGCTTGAGTTCAACCAAGTTCCCAGCACAGCCTCCTCCAAAGGGAGGCCTTTCTTTAAAAACGAAACATAAACTCAACATACTAATTGCCTAAACCTCTCCTAAATGTGTAAATAGCCAGTAGAAATAAAAATTTACACTCACATAACACTTGAAAATGGATTGAACTCACTGCAGTGAGACTTGTCCTTACAAGACTTGCATAATGACTGACTTACCAACATGCTCTCATAGACTATGAGAAACTCAAGATAGATAAGAACACACAGTGGAAACCTTAGGCTCTAGAGCTGGATGAGTGAAGGAAAATGCTCTTATCAGTGGGGTGGCCCAAGAAGAAGCAACTTGGTATGCCACAGAGGCCTGAACCCCCACAAGCCAAAGGAAACCCTGAGGTCCATAAAAGTGGGTAGGTAGGAGGGTGAGAAGGAGTGGAATGGATTAATGAAGAGAAGGGAGGTGGGAGGAAGGGGGATAGAGGGAAGCACGGATAAGTACTCAATACAAAACTAAAATAAATAAATAAAGATAAGAAAATGAATTGACAGTAACATGATTCATAACAACCAAAACTAGAAGCAATCCAAATTTTCATCAATGGATAAATGGATGGTATATCCATAGAAAGGGACACTATTTCAGTAGTAAAAAAAGGAAGGAGCTACTGATACACACTATAATATGTATTTACCTCAAAAGTATTATGTGAAATACAGAGACTGGATGGAAGAATAGCTCAGTGGTACAGCATGTATTTAATATGTGTGAGCCCTACAATCAATTGTCATTAAGAGAAATGGGGAGGCAACTCAAAGATGGAATATTTCATGACTCTTTACGTGAAATGTCCAGCAAAAGCAAATCTATAGAGAAATAAAGCAGATCAGAATTCTGCTTGGCTGGGGCAAAGAGAGGAGATGAGGGCTGGTTAAAAATTGTCAGGGAAGGGGGCTGGAGAGACGGCTTAGGGGTTAAGACTTTGCCTCTAAAGCAGAAGATCCTGAGTTCAGATTCCAGGTCCCATGTAAAAAAAAACACCAGGCAGAAATGGCATTGTGAAATCCCAGAGTGAAACAAGAAGGAGGTAGAAGCAATCCAGGATGATTTCTGAAGTCTTTTGGTCCTCCACAGGGACACACAGTACCCTCTGATGCATGCACGCACACACACAAATAAATAAAAATATTTTTTAAAAAAGTTGTCAGGAAGGAGCTTTTCAGGGGGCAATAGGAATGTTCTAAAATCAATAAAGAAAAGAAAACAGAAATGCATGGTTGAGATAGCTGCATAACTACACATTGAATTAAAAAAGTCACAAAGCTCACTTGTGGGGAAATTTTATAGCATGTCAATTATATCTCAATAGAACTCAAAATTTTAATTTACTTATTCATAAAGTGTTTCATGTAGCCCAGGCTGGCCTTAAATTCACTAAGTAGTTGAGGATAACCTTGAACTCCTAATTGTCCTGCCTTCAGCTCCCCAGTGCTGGGATTATAGACCTGTGCCACCACATCCAGTTTATGTGTTGCCAGCAATCAAACCCCATGCTTTATGCTCTGCCAACTGAGCCACATTCCCAATTCTTCCAATTTAAAAGTAAAATATAAGGAAGAAGATTAATGCTAAAACTTAGGCGAATCTGTAGTGTCCAAACTGTGGAGAAATGAGGGAAAGGCTATGGCTCGGGGGACAGTGCTTCTCTGACATGCATAAAGCACACATAAACAGTGTGATGGGGCACACTTCTGATCCCAACATTTGGAAAGTGGAAGCAGGATCAGGAGTCAAAGGTCGTCCTTAGCTGTATAGCATGTTCAAGCTACATGAGAGACCTGTCAAGAAAAACAGTAAGTAGTGTAAAGGCAGGATAACTGTCACTCTTGAAGAACAGGTCTGAGACTGGAGTTATGGAGTAGCTGGCCAAATTCTGGGTTGTTTTTTTTTTTTTTAATGGATGGTGGTTACAGATTTGTTCCTTGTAGCTCATGAAGCTTGATGTGCATTTCTTTTAAAGAAAATAACAGCAGAAAAAGTTTTATTCTGGCCATCAATATGTGATCTTCAATACCCAATGGAAAGTAAAACCAGTGATTAGTATTTCATGTGTTTTTTGCATGCTGTGGACACTGGACTTAAATACATTCAGGAACCTCAACTCTGTAGTGCTTCCACAGGACCCAAACGTATCAGGCTGTGGTAGTTCTCCAGCATCACATCCCTGTGGAGGGTCCTCTGTGCAGTATCCAGATTCTGCCACTTCTCCCTGGTGAAATCCACAGCAATGTCCTCAAATGACAATAATCCCATTGCTGGCTTCTAAGTGATATACATTTTGTGGTGCAGTTTCTTTGGGTTCATTTGTTTTTCAGTTTTGAGACTTGTTCTCATTACAGTCTAGGATGACCTTAAACACAATCCTCCCTCTTCGGACTCTGAGGGCTAGAATTATAGATCCCATACCGCCATGCCAAGACAGTATTTTAGCTCATAAAATAGGAAATATAGGCCTAGAGATATGGCTCAGGGGTTAAGCCTTTGCCTCCCAAGTAGAAGGATCTGAATTCGGATCTCAGTCCATATAAAAACACCATGAAATGAATTCCCATTCTATGGGTATAATAACAGCGATCTACAGAGCACTTTAATGTCTTCTTACCCATAAGTTTATTGTCTATCTTCCCTATTGATGTAAACAGAAAAATAAATTTTAAAAAATGATTCGTTATGAGTACCAATGTTATTCTTACTTGATAGAACTTAGAAGTTTCCTTTTTGTTTTATGTTCTTCAACAATTTGAATAGAAATGAAATTGTCTGGGTTGCGATTTTGTTTGTTTCAGGAAATTACTGTGGGGGAAAATATGCTTAGACAAGCAGTTTTTGTGAGAGGTACTTGACACTTTTATCCTTTTTTTTTTTTGGCAATTGGTTATTTTTAATTCCATTTTTTTGTCAGTGAATTGACTCAGTGGTAAATCTTGCCACTTGAGTTCAATCCCCAGAAGGATGGAAGAAGAAACTAACTTTTGAAAGTTGTTCTTTAATCACCACTCATGAACTGTGATGCATAGCTTCTCTCTAAATAAATAAATAAATGAAAATTATAAAAAGAAAAAAAAAAAAAAACACCATGAAAAATGGCAACAGCCTGCACATTGGGTTTTGGAAGTCAGAGTCTGGGACACCCCAGAGCAAACCAAAACGGAGGTAAAGCAATCCAGGATGATTCCCGAAGTCAGCCTTGGGCCTTCTCAGGCACACTTACTGGAGTGCACATACACACACACACACACACACACAGAAGAAACTGTAGAGATGGTAAAATGTAGAACAGACACACAAAAATCAATTACATTACTGTGTAGCAGCAAAATGTTATACAATTAAATGCTGAAGAAGAAGCTATTTATAAAGACATTAAAGGGGCTGGAGAAGTGGCTCAGAGGCTAAGCCTCGGCTCAGATGTTAAGCCTCTGCCTTGCAGGTGGAAGGTCCTGAGTTCGCATACTAGATCCCACGGATAGACACCAGGAGGAAGCGGGGGCGGCCTGCGTTCCTGGTCCTAGTAGGGCGGAGCCTGTGAATCCCGGGGCAGAGTAAACAAGGAGGAGGTGGAGGTGGTCCATGGTGGTTCCCGAATTTGTCCGTGGTTCTACACACACACACACACACACACACACACACACACACACACACGTACACATGCGCGCACACACATACACACACAATTGAATAGATAATAAAAAAAAGAAAATAAAGACATTAAAGTGCCTAGTAAATATAACAAACCGCTGCAAAACCTCTGGCGAGAAAACTACAAAATTTATTGTCAGAAAGAAAGATACTTGTTTCCTTTTCGTTTTTGAGTTACTTAGAACTATTTCTTCCATTTCCAAAGGTGGGCATCTTGCTGACTTTTTGTTCTTGCTTTCCCACAAAATCACTAACAATAGGTTGATTAGAGAAATCTGCTTTCAGGGAGGTGAGATGGCTCAGCAGGTGAGGCCCTGCTCCTGCAGAAGCTGACATGGTGGAGACAGAGAATTGACTTGAGACAGTTGTCCTCTGACCTGCGCACGATCAGCGGTTCACGTGCTCTCAGGCTCACTCTGGCTGCGTGCACGCAACACACATTCTCTCTCCCTCTCTCTTACAGATAAAATATTTTTTAAAATGGGCGCCAAATCATTGTCAAATTTAATGTATATGTGTGTAAAAGGTAGTATTCGGTGAATACTTGAAAAATGTACAAACCATTCATCTGTAGCTGTGCATGAGCTGTATTCTTCACAGCAACTGCAAGTAGGCTATTTTAAGATGTTTAAGGTAATTTTTTTTTTAGTCAACGTTTTTCTTAATTTAAGTGCCTGTTTGACTTTACCTGTTACCTTTGATAAATAAAGTTTGGGTTAGAGAGATGGTTCAGGGGTTAAGACTCTGTCTCTCAAGCAGAAGGTCCAGAATTCGGATCCCAGGACCCATGAGAAAAGGAAGCAGCCTGCACACACTTCCCGCCCCAGTAGGCAGAGCCTGGGAAATCCCAGAGCAAAGCAAGAAGGAGGTAGAAGCAATCCAGGATGATTCCCAAACTCACCCTTGATCCTCCACAGGGACACACAGTGCTCTGATACACACACACACACACTCATACACGACAAATGAGTAAAGTTAAAAAAAGAATAAAGTTTGTATGTTACATTTGAAAAAAAATTCAGAAATTTTGAGCAGGCACATTGGCACACATCTTGACTATATGAGACCCTGCCTCAGAGCCAATTAAAAATTCAGAAATTTTGCAATGTTTGTCCTTCAGAGGACAAGAATCCCTGATATATCATGAGCTGCTACTAGTTAAATTGAAATGCAAAGAAAAAAGATAAATTGAAAATGTAGACAGCCCAATCGAAAACTTTTTTCAAGAAGTGAAGAATAGGGGCTGAGAGAGGGATGATTGAAGGATTAAAAGCCTCTGCCTTGAAAACAAAGGAACCTGAGCTTAGATTCCAGATTCCACATAAAAACACCTGGCAGAAATGGCGGCAGTCTGTCCTTACAGCCTGGAAGGTGGATCTTGGAAACCCCAGGAGCCCTAAGGACATAGAACAATCCAGGATTATTCCTGGGACCACCCTTGGGCTTCTGTAGGCATTCACAGTACACTCTCATACACACAGACATGCATCCCACACACACCTACACATGCAAAAAGGGAAAAGAAAAAAAATTAAAGAAGTAAAGAATAAAATTAAAAAGTTTATGGAACAGTCACTAAAAGCCACTGAAGGTGGTACAGGATGGTAACCCCAAGTCTTGGGAAATGGAGGCGAGAGGTTCAGAAGTTCCAGCCCATCTTTGGCTTACATACCCTTCCCCTTTATCCCTTCTTTTTTCCATTTTCCTCCCTCTCCTCCTTTCTTCTTCTCTCTTTTTTCTTCTATCACAGTTAGATATAGGTATCACCTGAGGGTTGAGGGTTCAAGCTCTGAACATATTTGTAGAAAATTAGTAGTTGAGTTAAGCCAGAATGAACCTGCAGGAGATTGTCTAATTATGAGGAAGGCCCAACCCACGGTGAGCAGGACTAGTCCCTGGGCAGGTGAATTAGGTGGAGGGAACTTACTGAGAAAGTTGGCGTCCTTCTGTGTACTTGGCCAGGCATGCTGGTCTCAGCCTTCTGTGTATGGACAGTTCAGACTTCAGCCCTTGGTGTTAGTGTGGGCTCTCCTGCCAAGTTGGACAAGCAACCGTAACTGGATTATTGTAACAGAAAAAAAAAATCTTGTTTCTTAAACCATTTGGTTATGGATTTACTAGCAACCCATGAAGGCAAAGTGCCTCACCTCCTTTCCCGTCCCTCCAGCTTTTGAGGCCAGTTTCTAAACTTTTTTTTATTATTATTTATTCAATTGTGCGTGTATGCGTGCGTGTGTGTGTGTGTGTGTGTGTGTGTGTGTGTGTGTGTAGAACCACAGACAAATTCGGGAGCCACCATGGACTGCCTCCACCTCCTCCTTGTTTACTGTGCTCCAGGATTCACAGGCTCCGCCCTACCAGGACCAGAAACGCAGGCCACCCCTGCTTCTGCCCGGAGTCTATATGTGGGGTCTAGGATCCGAACTCAGGACCTTTTACCTGTAAGGCAGAGGCTTAACCCCTGAGCCACCTCTCCAGCCCCGAGGCCAGTTTCTATTACAGAGGACTGTCAGATACAACTCTAACAATTACTCTTAACTACACTATGAGAGAGCATCCAAAGTCAAGCACCTTAAGTGAGAAAGGGAGAATTATTCAACTTACAGTTCCAGAGGGGAGATACAGTCTTTTAAAGTGGAGGCAGCATGGCTAGCTGGCCAAAGCTGGAGGAGGCTATGTCACTGCAGACATCTTGGAGGCTGAGGGCTGCTACACTGCTTGCTGCAAAGGCAACTTCTGTTAGAGGTAGGGTGGGACTAACCCACCTCAAGGCCCACCCTTTGTGACTACCTTCCTCCAGCAAGGCTCCACCTCTCCAGGTGCCATGACCTTGCCAAACACATGAGACTATGGGGGACACATTTCAAACCATGACACACACACACACACACACACACACACACACACACACACGCACGCACACATGCACACATGCACAGGAGACAGAGAGAGAGAAAGAGAGAATCCTTAATTTTTAAGGATCCTTAAGGAATAGGAACATTGAAATTTGGTATCAAATATTTACTCAGCAAATCAGCAAATTTCGAATGTTCACACTAAACAAAGTGCTGGAAAGCACATGAATTGGTTAGAATTTCCTTGTTTTGCCAGTGGCGTGTTTTTCTGCGTAACTTGGTATGAGCATGTGGGAAAACTTGGTATTGTCTAGCAAACTAAAATACACTTAACCTATGACCTAGCAATTCTATTCATGTTCGCTTCTATACTCACACCCACACATGTATACCACACAGAAACTTCCATCTGCATACCAGAAAATGTGTACAATATTACCCATAGAAGCACAACTAAAATTTCAAGCCATCTCTCCAGCCCCCTGTTTATAAAATACCAAAAAAGGTGTACTATATTGTTTATGGAGGTGCATGTAATGATAAATGGGAGGTAGATAACTATGATTACATAGGAATCCTGGTAATATAGAGGATTTGGGTTTAAGATTGCATAAGAGAAAAGGGGAGTAATTAAAACTCCTAGGCAAGAGGATTGCTACAAGTTGCAGCTTAGTCTGAGCTAAACAGTTCAAGGTTAGCCTTGATAATTAGCAAAAACCTGAGTCACGCTGGAGAGATGCTCAGGGTTTAAGACTCTGTTTCCCAAGCAGAAGGTCTTGAGTTCGAATCCCAGGTTCTCGTGTAAAAAAAAGCCAGGTGGAAACACAGCGGCCTACACTTCTGGCCCTAGTGGGTGGAGCCTGGGAAATCCCAGAGCAAAGCAAGAAGGAGGTAGACTTAACCCAGGATGATTCCCGAAGTTGCCCCTGGTCTTCCAGAGGGATACATGGTGCCCTCTGATACACACACACACACACACACACACACACACACACATAGAGTAAATAAATAAATAAATACCCACAAACAACAACGAAGCAGCCAGACACAATGGCATAGACATCATCCCGGCACCCCAGAGACCAAGGCATTAAGATTTATGTTTAGCTATTTCTATAGTTTTCCTTTGTGTGTGTGTGTGTGTGTCTGTGTTTGTCTGTGTATAAGAGGGTACCACACATATGTACACACACGAAAAAAAGAAAGAGAAGAAAAAAAAAAATCCCCAGAACCCATAAAAAAAAGTCTGCCATAGTCACGCATGCCCATAACCCCAAAACTGAGGAGCAGAGACAGCAAAATCACTGGGGCTGCTGGTCACCAGCCTACATGCAGATTCAGTAAGTCACCCAGTCGTCACACTCTTCAGATGGCTTCTCAGAAGAGGAAGTCTGTTTCTGCCTTCAAGACACTTGCAGATGGACTCTTCAGAGACGGGCTCTTTTGGAGATTTGCCCACCCCGAGGTTTCTGCCTCAGACAGGGAGCTGAAAAAGGGCACCCACGGTTGAGACATGTAGCTCCACACGGAGTTCATGCCTGCTCTGGGGAATGAGCATGCGCCTACTGGTCCAAGACCTGCTGCTTTTGATTGGGCTCCGCTAGCATCCCGGGACCTGACTGAAGCGCACAGAGCTGCGAGACTTTCCGGTGCTTTATAGCGTCAAGCTCTTGCCTAGTAACTGCCGAGTTCAAGTCTCTCTGTTGTATCTGAGCTGTTATTTCTATGTGGCGAACTGTGAATGGCAGCTTGTTTTCCCGCTGGAATTGTTCTGCTAGTGTTATTAAGGATTTCCTCTCCCCACTTCATTCTTTTTTTTTTTTTTCTTTTTAAAAATTTTTTTAAACTTTATTTTATTTAGTGTGTGTGTGCGTGTGCGTGTGCGTGTGTGTGTGTGTGTGTGTGTGTGTGTGTGTGTGTAAGAGAGCACTGTGTGTCCCTGTGGAGGACCAGTGGTGATTTTGGGAATCACATCCTGGATGGCTTCTGCCTCCTTGCTTCGCTCTGGATTTCCCAACCTCTGCCCGCCAGGTCCAGAAGTGCAGGCCGACACCGTTTCTGCTTGGCATGTTTATGTGGGATCAGGAATCTGAATTCAGGACCTTCTGTTGAGAGGCAGAGTCTTACCCCTGAGCCATCTCTCCAATCTTTTTTTTTTTTTTTTAAATATTTGTCTACTTGAGAAGAAGGAGGGTGAGAGAAAAAGAGCGAAGGCGTGCACATGCATATCATCACATGTGGGCGGGGGCCAGAGCACAACTTTTGGAAGTCAGTTCTCTCTTTCCACCATGTGGGCTTCTGGGCATCCAACTCCAGCGGTCAGATTTGCAAGTGGGTGCCTTACCCATTGAGCCATCTCAGTGGTCCCAAGCATGGGTTTTCTTGTCATAAGAATATATGAAGATAATGGGGCTGGAAAGGTGGCTCAGGGGTTAAGCCTCTGCCTTGCAGGCGGAAGGTTCTGAGTTCGGATCCTAGACCCCCACGTATAGACATTGGGCGGAAGCAGGATGGCCTGCGTTTCTGCCCACTTCATTCTTTTTTTAAAAAAAATTTATTTATTTATTTGTGTGTGTGTGTGTCAGAGGGCACTGTGTGTCCCTGTAGAGGACCAAGGGTGACTTCGGGAATCATCCTGGATTGCTTCCACCTCCTTCTTGCTTCCCTGGAAGTACAGGCCACTGACACCATTTCTGTCTAGCATTTTTTACATGGGACCCGATATCCGAACTCAAGTCTTAACCCTGAGCCATGTCTCTAGCCCCTACTTAATTCTTGAAGGGTGTATGACAAGGGCCCAAAGGGAGGTAAGAGAACCAGCAGTCTCATTCGGTTGACGACATGAACCATAGTAGTGCTCTCTCTCTGGGATGAATAAATGTTTACTTCCTCCTGAGGGAATAAAAATCTACAACAAGGGCCAGTTAGGGCCACTCAAATAATTTACAATAGGTGCATGTGATAGTTAAGGTGTTTAGTGTTAATTATCAATTTGATAGAATCTGGACTCACCTGGGAGATGAGCCTTTGGGCACGCATGGGGGAGGCTTACCTTAATTGGGGTGGCACTATGCCCCGTCAGGGATTCTGGGCTGTGTAGATGAAGAAAGAGAACTGAGCAGTAGAATGTGTTAGTAGCTGTTTGTTTCTTGATTGCAGGTGCCAGACGACCAGCTGCTCAGGCTCCGGCTGCCTTGACTTTCCTGCCACGATGCCCCATACAGAGGGGACTGTGAGCCAGAATAAACCTTTCTCCCTTAGGGAGCTTTGGTCAGGGTATTTTATCACAGCAACAGCGCAAGAAACTAAGCCCAAGTAATACAAAAATATGAAACATATTTTCATATGCTTTCATGTGTGTCTGTGTGTGTCTCTGTCTGTCTGTCTGTCTGTCTGTACAAGAGGGCACTTGAGTTTATGTGTCTGTGGAGGCAAGGGTGACAGAAAAAAAAATCATCCCAGATGGATTTCTCTACCTCCTTATTGCTTTGTTTCTGGGATTTTCCAGGCTCATCCTTCCAGGGCCAGAATTATAGTCTGCCATGTCGGCCTGGCATTTTTTATGTGGGATCTAGGATCCAAACTTGGGCCCTTTTGCTTGTAAGGCAAAGGCTTTAACTAACCCCTGAGACATCTCCCCTACCTTCTTGTGCTCTTAGTATTAAAAGACCTCTAAGTCACTGTCATGTGGAAAGGCGGTCTGAGTTTCCATGAGTGTAGTATAGTCTCTTTTCTGTTATAAAAAATAGTTTATGAGTTTTATAATTAAAAGTATTGAGTTCAAAAGAAAACCCTGTTTTCGTGTCAAGCAGATAAAATTATAGCTAAAATATTTCAAATACGTATTTCTTTAAAAAAAAAAAAAGTAGTCTTGTTTAAAACACAAAAACAAAATAAGCCTCCCTTTAAACTGGTAGTGGAAATTTGATGACGGGGAGGGGAGGAAGGGGGTGGAGACGGGGGCGGGCTGAAACCACCACAACTCTGCTAGGCCACCGGGCAGGAAGTGGCAGCTGCTGGGAATCCAGCCCCTCCTGAGACTCACTGGATGTTCTGCTGAGTGACAGGTGGCTGGATGATGTTGTGACTCCATTAACAGCTGCTTGTCTGAACTCACTACAAAGAGCAAGGACCAGGCTGGCCAGCCTCCCGGGCTACCGTGCTGAATGGGACTAAGCCTGCGGCTGACTGGGGAACAGATCAACAAAAGTCAAAAAGGTTTTTTGTTTTTGTTTTTGTTTTTGTTTTTAATCTCTTCTGTATGTCAAATGTAAATTCTGGTTATGGACGGTAGAGTTAGTCTAAAAATTATTCAAGATGAAGAGATACAGCTGTGATTGAAACATACCAACAACTCCAAAGCCAACTGGCATATTTAGTACACATTACAACCTCTTCCAAATGTCTATGCTGGGACAAGAAAAACTGCATTTTACAAACTCCCTTACAGCTAGTGTTCTGGAGTCAGTCAAATGTCTGCTTAAAAAAAAAAAAACAAACCTGACTTGAGACAGGCCTTAAATTGGGAGTGCAGGGAAAATCCTAAGAAAGGAGGAGTCATTTTTCCAAAGTGAATTGTAACACAGGTATTGTGGCTCTATAGTGAGTAGTTTCCTGCTTTCAGAAGCTTCTGCAAAGGCAATATCAAAAGATAAGCCAAGGGTTGGAGAAATAGCTCAGGGGTTTAAGACTCTTCACAAGCAGGTCCTGAGTTCTGATTCCGGGTCCTGTGGGGGGAAAAAAAAAACTAGCCAGGCAGAACTGGCCTCAGCCTGCACTTCCAGCCCTGGTGGGCAGAGTCTGGGAAATCCCAGAGCGAACCAAGAAGGAGGTAGAAGCACCAGGATGATTCCAGAACTCACCCTTGGCTCTCCATAGGGACACACAATGCCCTCACAAAGCCTTAAATCAAGTCTCAAGGTCTGTTTAAGACAAAAATTCCTCTATCTGACAGGTCAGCGACTGAGAGAAATCCAATTCTGGGGTGCTGTTTGACTTGGAGAGCAGCGGTTAAAGGCATCTTGAGAGGAAACCCACTGTAAGAGAGTGAGTTCCCCTGGGAGCCTGAAATCAGGGAACACCACAAGCCAGACAGCCTCAGCCCCTGAGAAGGGAAGGTGCCGGAAGGAAAATGCGGGAAGCAGGAGGGACAACCCAAAAGGTGCCGGCAGCAGGAAGTTCTCTCAGGCTAAATTCATAAGGAAAGATAAGCCTCCCTGGGAGACCAGAAGCTGATCTCACCAACTGAGACTTATGCTGGAGTTCCAGCTGATGGATCAGTACCGGAGCCGCCATCTCTGACATTGCTGTAGAGTCCCAGAAGGCTGAGCTATGGCGATCCCATGACACCCACAACTGCGTCCCTCCAGCAGGGCGGCAGGCACTCAGGCAGTCTTGAACATTTGAAGGTGGATTCTCTGCCTGAAGCCATCTCAGAGCTGTGCTTGCTCTTCGCACTCTGAACACACCCGGGAAACACACCACAGTTAAGACATTAGATGTACGGGCTGGAGAGATGGCTCAGGGGTTAAGCCTCTGCTTTGCAAGCAAAAGGTCCTGAGTTCGGATCCTGGCCTGCACTTCTGATCCTGGAAGATGGAGCTTGGGAAACTCTAGAGCAAAACAAACAGGAGGTAGGAGCAACCTAGGGTGATTTTTGAAGTCACCTTTGGGCCTCAACAGGCACACACAGTGCCCTTTGATGCACATACACAGACACACATGCAAAAAGACATTAGATGCACCAAGGGGTATAAATGATCTTAGGAATTCCTAGAGGACAGAACCTTCCTAGCTCACATACTTCAACGTTAAGTGTGGCCAGCATAGAGTCTCCTGGCATGCAAAGAAAAAACTGGCAGAAAGATATCTGCAAAGAAAGAAGGCAGCTCTGACAGATAACAGGCACCCAGTGAGTGCAACGGCATGACCATGGCAAAGACAAGCCCCCACAGATTCAACTGACCCTCCCCTTCCATTGTATAACTATCAGTCTCTAGTTCCCAGAACCCCGAAAGAAGCTGCTCCAACACCTCATCTTTCTTTCTTTTTGACCCTTGTGAACCCCCTTTGATTTGCCTCACATTTAGCAGAATTTTCGTTTTATTGCATGTTTAAATTTTTATGTGTTTGATATTTCCCTTTATAAGCTCTTCTAATTTTGTTTTGTGTGTGTGTGTGTGTATATATATATATATATATATAATGGGACATTGCACCTGCAGTCAGGAAAACGGAGTTGTTTTTTTTTCTTTTCCTTAGTTTTCTTTTTTTCTCCCTGTGCTTATTCCTCCAACCCCATCTCTACATTTAAAGTATTCCAAATGTACCTTATTTGTATTTTTGAGAATACCCTTCTTTTTTTTTTTTTTTTTTTAATTCTGTGGGACCGTGAGTTTGAAGCAGCATGAGAGAGGGGAATGTGGAACTGAAATTTATCATATATGGCAAGATGGTGACAGGAGAATATATCCAAAGCTTGCAGGACATTTTGCTCGGGGTATGCTGTGCAACCACAGGACCAATAGACCCTGTGTCAGAAGGGAGTAAGGCAGGTAGGTTTAGAGCAGCCAGGCTGGGATGGCCTCTGAAGGTCTTTGAAAGTCATCCCCCATAGCTAGGATTACCCTGAAGGAACACATCTTTCGCCAACTTCCCCCAAGCCTTAGCTAAGAAAGGATATGGAGCTGAGTTCTCCATGGCAGATAAGCTAAATCCACCAAAAGAAACACCCCCACCTCGAGGTGGGCACCTGGGGATGGGTTGGAACCCAATATGAGCTAATCAATGAGGAAAAGCCATCCCCCCCACCCCTTCCCTAAGTGTATAAATAGTCCAGACCCTGGCAGCCATCTTTGGGGCTTGCCCCTCATGGCACTCCACATCTGGAGTCCAAGCGTTGTTTTCTAGCTGGCCCCTTATGGATTCCATGCCTGGAGGCCATGAGTTCTCCACAGCTCTCTAGCCCCTCATGGTGCTCTACATCTGGAGTCCATGGATTCTGTTCTTTCACTCCTAATAAACTCTGCATTAATCTTCTACATGTGTTCTATTTCAATCTATGAATCTGAACACAAAACCCTGGATGCATACAGAGTCCCAGAGAGTGACCCAGTTACAAAGTACTCTCTTTGTACATGTACACACCACCCCCCCCACACACACACAGAGGAAAGAACTGTAGGGAAAAACACACACAGACCAATGGAACAGGATGCAGGACCCAGAAATAAACCCACATAACTAAAGACACTGATTTTTTTTTTACAAAGAACACCAAAAATATACATTTGAGGAAAGAGAGCCTCTTTAACCACTGGTAGTCTGAAACTTTATTTCCACCTGTAGAAGAATGAAAGTAGATCCATCTCTCTCGCCTTGATCTAGTCACAGTGGATCAAAGTCTTTCAGCAAGACTAGGAAACTCTAGAACTGGGAGTATAAAACATAGTCAAACACTTCAAGATATAGGCACAGGCAAGATCTTTCTGAAAATGACTGCAGTAGCACAGAGTAATACCAAGAATTGACAATGGGTTGATTACATGAAATTAAACAGCTAAAATGTCTCAGCAAATGAGAAGGTAACCAAACCAAAGGGAACATGCAGGATGGGGGAAAATTGACCAATCATACATCTGAGGGGAATTAATATCTAGAATCTATAAAGAATTGCACAAATGAAACATACACGTGCACACACATATATCAATCACCCAATCAATAAATGGGCTAATGAACCGAATAGACAATTTTCCAAAGAAGAAATAAGGCCCTGAGGATACAGCTCCAGAGGCAGATGCTGGCCCTAGGGTCATAGTTAATCCTGGGTGTCAACTTGACCACATCTGCTAGTAACTAGATCAGCTGTCAAACTACCTGAAGAGTGAAAGAAGGAATATTAAATAAAATAAAATTTAGCTAGTGTGTGCTTTAAAATAGGCTAACTGATGGAACTAATGTGGCTTCTGCTTGCTGAATTTGGCTTTAGAAAGAAAAAGTACTAAGTTGTTTATTCGGGTCCACGGTAACTGAAAGGAGGACTAATAGAACACAAAGTGTAATTTAATATTAATTTTTAACCTAGCTTTCTGCTTCTGTATCTTGGCTTGTTTACACAGCTTAAAAAATTGTAATATTTCTAATCTAAATAGAAGACAATAGCTGTACCTGGATACGTGCTGAACACAAAATTAAAAATAGATCAGCCATAACTGGGAATTTACTGCTAACACCCTTCTCCAAGGAACAAGGAACCAAAAAGAGAAAGATGCCAAGTGTCTGTGGTTTTTGCCTTTAAAAATTGTTGTTTAACATCGTTGGGGGCTACACGTCAAGATGAAAGAGCTCTGAGGTGTGGTCCAGGTGCCTCGGTTTCTGTAGTAAAGCTTTTCTTCACCCAGTTCTGTGTGGTGAGTCTTTGTTGGGTGTGTTCGGACCCCACGACAAAGAGATTATGATTACCTAGATCAACGTATTTACAATACAAAGACCAGCCCTAGATCTGACTGGAACCTCCCACTACCCGACCACAGAAAAGGAACCATAGAACAGAAGAGAGACTCTGACGCTGTGCTAGAAAACTCTCTTCCCTCCTGCCACCCATCTTCTTCAGCCCTCCAGCCCTCCAACTTTCCAAACCTTCAACGTGACCAAAGACTCTCCAGGAATCATCCTCCAGCCTTCAGCCACCACTGGACTACCTCCATCATATCTCGTAAGCCAATGCAATAAATTCCCTTTTTATATACTCATTCTGTTGATTCTGTGGCTCTAAAGAACCCTGACTAATAAACCTAGTATTCATTCATGAGGCCCTGGGCATGCTTCATTCCAAGCACCAATACAAACATGCTTTGAGATTCCATCTCATCCCAGTTAGGACCGCTATCGAGAAAACAATAGCGATGAAGATGTAAAGAAAGAGGAACCTATACTAAAGGGGAACACAAGAAAGGGCTCTAGGCAATGCACTGAGTCCTTACACCTTATTAGAGTAGAGGACCCAGAGAGAAGCTTGAGATTCACATTAAAGAATGCTTCAGGGATGGAAGGGGGGGGCAATGGGAGAAAGGGAGGGAGGAGGGAAGGCAGGAGAAAAGGGGGGGGGGAGCAAGAACTTGCCATGTAAGCCCAGCTACCTGAGTCCAACCGTTGGACCCCACACTGATACAGGAACTGTCCTGTGGCTGGCCTATCTGGGTCGCCAAATGTTAGGGGACAGTCCCTTCGTGGTTGCCAAATGTTACCAGGACAGGAAACGACCGTCCCAATGATGCAGGGTTCTTGTGTTCCCGAGTCGAAGATTGAAACCAGAAG
Organism: Typhlomys cinereus; assembly: GCA_023101885.1. Classification (NCBI taxonomy): domain Eukaryota; kingdom Metazoa; phylum Chordata; class Mammalia; order Rodentia; family Platacanthomyidae; genus Typhlomys; species Typhlomys cinereus. The sequence goes on along the minus strand of JALPQD010000090.1, from coordinate 6,657,253 downwards.
ATGTGTAGAGGGTTAAAGTAGAGTTTATTTGAGGAGGGAAAGGCTGGAACTCATGAGGAAGGAAAGGCTGGAATTCATGGACTCCAGATGTGGAGTGCCACGAGGGGCTAGGGCACCAGAGAACTCATGGACCCTAGGCATGGAGTCCATGAGAACCATGAACAAGAAACCGACTCATAGCGCTTGAGGGGCTAGGGTGCCTCCATGAGAAGCAGGCAAGAAACAGACTCATGGCACTAATGCATGAGAAATCATGGAAGCAGGCAACTGGAAAAGAACCATGGCACTCTGAGTACCATGAGGGGCTAGGGCACCAAAGATGGCTGCCAGGGCCAGGCATATTTGTACACCTAGAACAAGCCTTTTCTCATTGGTTAACTCCCGTTGAGGCCCAATCCAGTTGCTCTTGGGCCCATGTGGGCTAGAGACCAAGATGTTTGTTGGATATGGAGGGTTCATCCCTTCATAAGGAAGTTGGCCATCTTATCTCTGGGAGGACTGGAGTCAGTTCCTCAGCAGGGGTGTTCCTTCAGGGAGATTCCAGCAGTGGGGGATGACCTTCAGGAATTCCAAAGACCTTCAAAGATCTTGAGAGACCCATCCCAGCATAGCTGCTCTAATCCTGCCTGAACACAAAGGTGGAGAGAAAGAAGCAATTCCACTAAGCTATCCACTGACTTCCACTCGCACTGCTCTGTGGCATGCACACACACACCACCACCTCCCCCCCAATAATGAACTAAGTTTGGAGCCATCATATGCCCAGCTACATTCAGTCTTGGGTATATACACAAAGTCCTCTTAAATCAACAGACCTCAGATGTTGACTTATTTGCGTACCCGTATTTATTGCTATAGTCAGAAATGGAATTGGTCTAGAGGTCCATCAACAGGTAAAGAAAACAAAGAGAAATTGTATACGGTCATGCAGCAGTTAATTTTATGTGTCAACTTGACAATTGACCTAATAATAGATGGGACAGACTGCCAAAGTCCAGAAGCTTTGGCGTTTCTTTAGCATCAGGATGTACCTCAGTGATGTCCTGCTCTGAGGTTCAGACCTCGGAAACATCCTCATCTCTCCTTTGTCTCTCTTCCTCCTGCAGCTTGGTGGAGACACATACCTCTCCCAGGCCTCTATGAATAGCAGACATGTGATATAGCTGAAATCTTGTGGGGCAGCTCTGTGGTGGGGTAAAGGCGATCGCCTCTTACCCTGGTTGATGAGGGCATCCGTGGCCAGGAATGCACGGGGCCTCTTTCTTCATAGTTTTGGTGTAATTGCAGCCCATATTGGCTGGCCTCTGTGTTTTTCTTCAAACAAACAAACAAACAAAAAAACCTAGAATTTAAAAAAATACAGGTTAGGGGCCAGAGAGATGGCTCAGGTTAAGACTATGCGTAACGAGCAGAAGGTCCTGAGTTCCGATTCCAGGTTTCATGTAAAAAAAAAACAAACAAACTCCAGGCAGAAAGAGCAGTGGCCTGAACTTCTGGCCCTGGAGGGTGGAGTCTGGGAAATCCCAGAGCAAAGCAAAAAGGAGGTAGAAGCAATTCAGGATAATTCCAGAAGTCACCTTTGGTCCTCCACAGGCACACACACACACACACACACACACACACACACACACACACACACACACGGGCGTGCGCGTGTATCAATAATAATAATAAACTTTAAAAGAATACAGGTTTGCACTGGAGAGATGGCTCCGGGGTTAAGACTCTGCTTTATAAGCAGAAGATCCTGAGTTCGGATCCCAGGCCCCACATAAAAACACCAGGCAGATATGGCAGGGAGCTGCACTTCCATCCCTGGTGGGCAGAGCCTGGGAAATCCTAAAGCAAAGCCGAAAGGAGGTAGAAGCAATCCACAATGATTCCTGAAATCACCCTTGATCCTCCACAGGGACACATGTGCCCTCTCTCTCTCTCTCTCTCTCTCTCTCTCTCTCTCTCTCTCTCTCACACACACACACACAATGAATGAATGAATGAAATTTTTAAAATTATATATATAACTGATGTGTATTTTTAAACTTTATTAATTTTATTTTCTGTGTGTTTTCATGTAATTCTACAATTTTTTAAAGAGTGAGTCATGCTGAAGAGATAACTCAATCATGAGGTCAGGAGTTCAGATTCCCAGAACCTGTGTAAATACGCAGTGGACGTGGCAGCCTACTTGTAATCTAAGCAATCAGAAGGCAGAGACCGGGGATCGATCCCCCAAAGCAAACTAGCTAGCAAGACTAGCCAAACCAGTGAACTCTGGGTTCAACTGAGAGAATCTGCCTCAGTAATCGAGGTGAAAAGCAACACGACGATTCCCGACATGTGCCTTGGGCCTTCACAAGCATACACACATATGCTCACACGCACACACATACAAGCATGCAGACACACACATACAAACTTTTGATAAAGTATTTCATCACTTTCTCACTCTGACTCACCCCACCAACCACAGTATTCATTGGGTGGTATATAAGAGCATGGACACCAACAATGTATTTAGGTTTACAAGGCAGATAACTACAGAAATCTATCGATACATACATACATACACAAATTGTAAAGTTAAAAAGAATAATGTCTTGGGAAAGCATGTTTTTGGCATGCAAGCATTCCTTGCTCCTGGTAAATGAGAACAGGGCTTTTCTTCTGAGACTCCGTGTACAGAGCACGATGTCCTCCCAACCTCTACTTGCAGACTGCCGACAGCTTTCCGGCATTCTAGGTGTATCTTTTTTTTTTTTTTATTCAATTGTGCGTGTATGCATGTGTGTGTGTGTGTGTGTGTGTGTGTGTGTGTGTGTGTGTGTGTGTGTAGAACCACGGGTGAATTCGGGAACCACCATGGACGCCTCCACTTCCTCCTTGTTTACTCTGCCCCGGGATTCACAGGCTCCGCCCTACCAGGACCAGAAACGCAGGCCGCCCCGCTTCCTCCTGGCATCTATACGTAGAGTCTAGGATCCGAACTCAGGACCTTCCGCCTCCAAGGCGGAGGCGTAACCCCTGAGCCACCTCTCCAGCCCCTCTAAGTACATCTTTAACTTTCCCGTTTCCACCTCGCACAAGGCTTTGGAATGAGATGTAGGACCCTTGTCCATCTTGCTCATCATTACTGGGATGACTTGGCTTCTTCGTGTACATAGCTCTGCCACTTCAAGTTTTGCTGCTTGGGATATTGATATCCAGTGACACACACAGCCTCCCTTTCTGAAAGCATTTAATTAAGCAATAGTTCCTGGATTTCAAGATTTGGTCACTCTGCAGAGAAAGTACTCTTGAAACTAAGATAAATGTGAGAACTGGTTAGACTTCCTCTTAATAGGTGACAGATAAATTGACATAGGAAAGGCTTTGGATTTTTTTCAGAGTGTTTTAAAAATGTATTTTCATGAGAGATGATCTTGCTCTATTGCCTAAACTACTGCCAAGTGTCTAGGCTCACGTGACATTCTTCTTTACCCACTTCAGCAGCTGGGAGTAGAGCCACACCACTGTGTCTGCCTAAGAACATTTTTAGAGTGAAATAAAAACTGTGGGGCTGGAGAGATGGCTCAGGGGTTAAGACTCTGCCTTGAAAGCAGAAGGTCCTGAAGTCAGAAATCCCAGAGTAAAGCAAAAAGGAGATAGAAGCAAAACAGGATGATTCCTGAAGTCACCCTTGGTCCTTCACAGGAACACACAATGCCCTCTGATACACACACACACACACACACACACACACACACACACACACTTGTGCCAGCATGTACAAGTTCTAAAAAATTTTAAAAACAAACAAAACCCTGGGGATTTGGGGCTGGTGAGATGACACACCAGGTAAATGCATTTGCCACACAAACCTGACTTGAATTCAATCCCTGAAAAGTGGAAGAAGAAAACTGACTCACAAATTACCCTTTGATCTCCACATTTTCACCTCTCGCACATGCACGTGTGGACACACACACACACACACAAATACATATAAAATATGAAACTGAAAAGAACTCCACAACTGAATTGTAAAAAAAAAATCTCAATATTTTAAGTCAATTTTTGATTTTGTGGGAGACTGCACTCACAGCTAACCTTTGTGGCCCCAGGACTGCAATTTAGGCACACCTGGAGGCAAAATAGTTTCCTGGCTAAGTGAATGGGCCCTGAAGCAAATTATGAAGAACCAAGAGTAACTTCGGGAATCATCCTGGAATGCTTCTACTTCCTTCTTGCTCTCCTCTGGGATTTCCCAGGCTCCACCTCCCAGGGCTGGAAGTGCAGGCCAACACCGTTTCCACCTGGTGTTTTTACATGGGACCTGGATCTGAACTCAGGACCATCTGCTTGTGAGAAGTAGTCTTAACCCCTGAGCCATCTTTCCAGCCCCATTGTAGGGCTGTCTCTAAGTTAGTAAATGAACATTCAGTCAGCTCTTGCTTGCAGCAGTTATTGACATAATGTTAGCTGGTTAGCTAGATTTCCTTTCTTTTATTTCTGCTATCTTTTTATTGTGTTTTTTGAGACAAGGTCTCACTAAATTGTTCAGACTACCCTTGAACTCACTCTGCAGCCCAAGCTGACCTCACATTTTTGATCTCTCCCTTCAGTCTCTCAAATACTGGGATTACAAACTTGTGCCACCAGGTCCAACAGCTTTTGTCATCTTAATTCTCATTTATGTTTCTGTAAACACAGATTATTTTATTAGCTTGTGAGTCAGTGATAGTGCCCGGACTTAATGAAGCAAGTAACTTGATCTTGTTAGAATAATTTCACATTCATATGCAGTTACTAAAGGTAACTGTGTAACACTGGATGTACTTCGATAGCATACTAAATAAGAGGCAAGGGGAACTGGAAATGACTCATTTGGTAAATTGCTTGCCACACTAATGTAAGAACCCGCGTTCAGGTCCCTAATGCCCACATAAAAAGCTGGGCACAACCACAGCAACCTGAAATCTCAGGACTGGAGAGGTGTGTTATGTGGGAGGGGGGGTCCCCAGCCAGTCTAAATCAGTGAACTCAAGGGTCAATGAGAAAGCGTGTCTCAAAAATAAGGTGCAAAGACAAAGTCTAGCATCTGCTAAAGGCACCAAGATCCTTGGAGGCAAGGGATTGGCAGCCACAGCAGTGTTCCTATACCTAAGGGGAACACGGGAAAGGGTTCAGGGAAAGGCCACTGGGTCCTTGTAAGTCATCGGAGAGGAGGGCCCAGAGGAAAATCAGACATGCACAAGAAAGGACTCTCTGGGAATTGGGGTGGGAGGCACTGGGGGATGGGGAGGGAGAGGGGTGAGGAGGGGGAGCAGGGGGTACAGGTGGAGGAGGAGCGAGGGAGGGAACTGGTGTACCTAATAAGTTTGTATGAGCTGAAAAAAAAAAAAAGGTGCAAAGAAAGAGGGGATGACTTAGTAGGTGTCATAGTTAGATACAGTTGTCAACTTGACAGTTGAAGGTTTGCGTTCTGGGCAAACCTATGGAGAATTAGAAGTTGAGTTAATCCTGGAGTGAGCCTGCACAAGACTGTCTGATTGATAGGGCAGACCCAGCCCATGGTGTGTGGGACTAGCCTGGGTAGATGAAGAAGACCAAAGGAACTGGTCAAGAAAGTTGGCATCCGGGGCTGGAGAGGTGGCTCAGGGGTTAAGCCTCTGCCTTGCAGGCAGAAGGTCCTGAGTTCGGATCCTAGACCTCATGTATAGGTGCCGGGCCGAAGCGGGGGCAGCCTGTGTTTCTGGTCCTGGTAGGGCGGAGCCTGTGAATCCCAGGGGATGCACAGTAAACAAGGAGGAGGTGAAGGCAGTCCATGGTGGTTCCCGAATTCGCCCATGGTTCTACACACAAACGCACACACATACACGCACACACACACACAATTGAATAAAAAAAAAAAAAAAAAGAAAGTTGGCATCCTTCTGTATACTTGGCCAGACATGCTGATCTGGCCAGTGAGAAAGGTTCCTCTCAGCAGTCCTGTGGACTTGGTGTGGCTAGTTCCCTTGGACCTTTGCTGTTGGTGTGAACTCTCCTGCTGAGCTGGATGAGGAACTGTAATCACAATTGTAAGCCAAAACTGAAACCCCTTGCTCCCTTAAACTGACCAGCAGCATGCAGGCAAACTGCTACAATAAATAAAGTGCCTACAGTAAGTAAAGTGCTTCCTGTTCAAGCATGAGGACCTGAGTGTAGAACTCCAGCACTGGGGACTTGGGGAACAGAGAGAGGAGGAACCCTGGGGGCTCTCTGGCTAGCCAATGTAGCTCCAGGCTAAGCGAAAGACCTTTCTTTCAGAAAATTAAAGTGGACAGTAATAGAGAAAGATAGTAGACATAGACCTCTTCTCCACATACGTACTCTCAGCTGAGCATGCACATACGCGTGCATGCACACATACATGCACACACACACTGATTCACAAGCATCCTACACAGGTACACACATATACATATAAGATTTAATTACTGGTGATAGTGGAGCAGTAAAATGTCTACTAATTCTTTGCAGTCAAATTGATCAAGAGGTGGAATTTAATACTTTTTGAATCTGGGTTAGCCTAATACCTTGCTTTGACACATATACACACACACACACACACATACACCCCATATATGTGTGGAGAAATAATGCTCTGTGAAGATCTTAAGAGACATGACTTAAGATTACCATAAGCTAATGAAGTCCAGGTTAATCTGAAGTGGAAAGCCCAACTATTGGCTGAGCTCAGATCACTGGAGCAGGACATCTTGTACCATCTATCCCACTTCTGCCACCACATGACTGCAGCTACACAAGTGAGCCAAGGAAATTATCTGAAAAAAACACCCAACTGAAACTGTATACTGTTCAAAATGATAATCTTTTTTTCAGCTACTGGAAATCAAACCCAGGGCTCTCAACATGCTAGGCAAGCATTCTGCCACTGCTTGGGTCGTACAAGATTGTTCAAGCTGGTCTTGAATTTACTATGTAGCCCCCTGCCAGCTTCACATCTTCTAATCTTCCAGAGCTTTGGCTCCAGAATCAGTGGGATTACAGGTATCTACCACTATTCCTTCTATCAAATTTTTTTTCTTTTCATGCATGTCTATATATGTATCTCTGTGTGTGTATCAGAGGGTACTATGTGTGTCTAGGGAGTTTGTAGCAGTTACTCTTAACTATTGCTGTGAGAGAGCACCCAATGTAAGGGAGGGGAGATACAGTTTCTCATGGCAGAGGCAGCATGGCTGGCTGGCCAAAGCTGGAGGAGGCTAAGTCACCGCAGACATCTTGGAAGCTGAGAGCTGCAAGACTGCTTGCTGCAAAGGCAGGCTTCTGGAGGTAGGGTGGGACTAATCCACCTCAAGGCCCACCTCTTGTGACTGCCTTTTTCCAGCAAGGCTCTATGGTACTATGACCTTGCCAAACACATGAGACTGTGGGGGACAGAGGCCAAAGGGTGACTTCAGGAATCATCTTGGATTGTGCCTCCTCCTCTTTGCTTCGCTCTGGGATTTCCCAGGCTTCGCTTTGCAGGGCCAGAAGTGCAGGCCATTTCCGCCTGGATTTTTACTTGGGAACTGGGATCCTCAGGACTCGGGATCAGAACTCTGCTTTCAAGGCAGAGGCTTAACCCCTGAGTCATAAAGGCAAATTTATTAATTTATTATTTTCCCTTTTATATCGCTTGGAGATACATACAATGTTGTAAACAAAACCAAAACTCCCTTTTCTTTTTTAGCAGTGTTACGGTTTCATGTTAAAATATGTGATGGAGGGATTTCCCTTTTCTTCCCAACAAAACTAGTCATTCGTTTATACATAGTTCATTTAAGAATTCCTTCTCCCTCCACACACTAAATTCTATTTTATTTTCTCTATTAAATCTGGATCCATCCGTTAAGAAAATCATGGAATCACAAATCTTCATCCTGGTGTCAGGAGTCAAACTATCAGGGGCCAAAGTTTGAGAGCAGTTAGTTATCGCCAATCTGACCACCCTTTAAGGTCCCCCTTTTCCAACAAATCTGCACCAAGGAGCAATTAGGGGAAGCAGGCCCTCAAATAACTGCAGGTCTAAGTTTAAAATTACTGCTGGTGGCGAGAGCGAGGAGGCAAGGGAAGGATGAAAGATTGTGATAGTCTTTGTTAATCAAGCAGAGTCATTTTCCCCCCTCCAGGGTTCACCCTTATCTCATCCCTCCTTAGGCTCCCTCCTCCCAACGCCTCCTTCACTGCCTTCCTTATCTGGTCTACAGAGCAAATCGGGAAACGTAAGACCTGGATCGAGAGGAGGTCGTTGAGATCCCAACGTTGGGGGAGGCCGGGCGGTGGCGGGCGGGCTGGCAGAGGGGACCTTCCCGCGGGGGCTCCGCGCTCCGGCAGTTTCCTCGGTGCCCAGCAGAAGGCGCCGCGGAGCTCGTATTCCCGGGCGCGGCGCCCGAGCCTCTGCCGCAACCAGCTTCGGAGCCGAACCGCGCGGCGCTGCGGGGTGAAAGCCGGGCGGGGGCCCGCGCCCTCCCGTCCCCGCAAGTGGGACGCGGCGACAGGGATCCCCGGCTTTGTTCCTCAGACCCGGCGGCAACGGAATCTTAACTGCGGCTTCCCCCAGCAGGAACCGTCCAGAGCCACCACCCCCACCGCGGAGTCTACAAAGCCCCGAGAGTCCGAAGGCGGGAGGAGTCGGGCGCTGTTCGGAGGCAGGAGGATCCCCCCCCCAGTCCCCCGACTCCCGCCTGGCTGTCGACATTAGGCCGCCCCGGGCCCCACGAAGACCCCCAGGCTGGGGCTTTCAGTCCTGCGCGGACGGGACCGATTCCTTGCGGTGGCCTTAGAGCATTAGACAGGTCAGTGCTCTGGCGCGACAAGGGGCCGCGGAAGAAGTGGGCGCATCGGCGGGTCCCCTGCCGAGCTACCCTGGGGGCCACCCCAGGGGTTACCTGCGCGGGGGCACCCGGGAGCACGGATGTGATTCTGCATTTTCCTGACAGGCGAGGTGTAGAGCCGCTGCTCCGCTGCCCACCCCGGCCCAGGTGACGCTCGCGCGGAGGAGCGGGGAGGGGGGCGGGGGCGCGAGGAACCCGGCGGGCGGCGGGTTTGGGGGTGCCGGATGCTCTAATGCGGCAGTGTTTTTCTCCCTGGTCCGCCGCTGCATGGAAACCATCGCCTCCGAAGGTTTCCTGCATCAAGATGCTGGGCCTCGGGGCGTGATGGCAAAGCGAGATGTGGGGGACGGAGAGAGAGGGAGAGAAGAAAGGAGGCCGGGAGACCCTGAAGCTCAGGGGGAGGGGAACCTGGGGGGGCAGACTAGAGGAGGGGAAAACGGAGAAAACCACTCGCAGTGCAAATCCTAGAGCCGTGTGAAGTGGAAAGCACCCTGGGGAACGCGCGGGAGCCTCGGAGGTCGTCGGGGTCAAGGGTGTCAGCCTTCACCTTCCCTTCCTCCCTCCCCCGCCCCTCACTATCCTGCCCCCCACCCCAGGATGCGGCTGGGCCGCCGGGCCCTCTACGCGCTTGTCCTGCTGCTCGCCTGCGCCTGTCTGGGGCTCCTGTACGCTAGCACCCGGGACGCTCGGGGCCTCCCAACCCCTTTGGCGGTGTGGACACCCCTCCAGAGTCCCCCCAGGCCGGAGCTGCCGGACTTTGCCCCTGAGCCCCGCTACGCACACATCCCGGTCAAGATCAAGGAGCAAGTGGTGAGGTAGGCGCTGACAGCCGCACGGAGCTAGCTGCCGGGAGGGGCGCGGGGTGGGGGTGGGGGTGGGAGGCTGGGGGGCTGGGAGCTTTTGTTTCCTCCGGTGGTGGACTCTGATGCCTGCGTCCTCCCGACTGATTGGGTGCCGCACGGTGGGAAGTGAAGAGGGCTGTTGAAGTTTGGGCTAGAGGGGTAAGAAAAAAAAAATCTGTTGTCCTCGAACCTTGTCCTGGGCCATGGGATGTGGGAGGTGGTGCCAGGCAGAGGAGGGACCAGAGAGACTCAAGAAGAGGTTCCAGATGGGCTACCGAATGGCGACTGGAGTGACTCCTAAGGTCTAGTCATTTGGCCCTACTCTACACCTCTCCCAAGCCCAGATTCGAGGGATGTGCGGTTTTTTGTTGTTTTTTAAAGGGATAGCTAATTGGTGAGCAGAATTAAGAGCTAAACTATGGAATGCTTGTATTTTGTGAGACTGAATGGACTTGTGACAACTTGGGCTCTAAAGACCCGTATCCTTTCCCCCCTTCCCTTTCAGGCTGCTGGCTCAGAACAACTGCAGTTGTGAGTCTAGTGGGGGGCACTTACTCCTCCCCTTCCAGAGACAGGTTCGAGCCTTTGATTTCACCAAGGCCTTTGACCCTGAGGAACTGAGGGCTGTCTCTGCCTTCAGGGAGCAGGAATTCCAGGCCTTCCTTTCAAGGTACCTGTGAGAAAGGAGGGTGTGACTCTGCCAGGGTAGGCAGAGAGAGAGAGAAAGAGATCTCCTCCTGACTGTTCTCTCTTCTCTACCGTAGGAGCCATTCCCCTGCTGATCAACTGCTCATAGCCTCCGCCAATTCTCCTCTTCAGTATCCCTTGCAGGGCTTGGAGGTTCAGCCCCTCAGGAGTATCTTGGTGCCAGGTAGGGAAGGTTCTGGAGGGTGACTCAGACCATTAGGAGGGTGGCAATGTCAATGCTGGCTGGAGAGCACTTCTAGTGCAGGGAGTTCAGGAAGTAGGAGGTAAGCACAGAAGGGACTCTAGGGTTGCCAGAATTGCAGAACAGGAGCCTCTGAGAGGGAGAAAGGATCTGTTCTTTGCTAACCGACCAAAAATTAACTAGATGGTTAGGGAAGGCAATAGAAGCAATTTCTCTTTGATAAGAAGGAGTCAAAAGCATTGTCTTGAACAAAGTGTTGGGGAGAGGTAGCTATATAAAGCTCCGTGTTGTGTGTAGCAGAAGGGGACAGTGGGAGAGAGAATTCAGGGTCTTCTATGTGATTCTGGTCCTTCATTCTTTCTTCTAGGGTTAAGCCTGCAGGTAACTTCTGTTCAAGAGGTATACCAGGTGAGAGAAAACAGTGAAGAATGGGGATACTGATAGAGAGAGAGCCACCAAGGATGGGAGGAATCAAAAGCGCAAGAGGTGGGTTAGAGGTCTAATCCTGCTCTCTCCAATCCCCTTTGCCAGGTGAACCTGACTGCTTCCCTTGGCACCTGGGATGTGGCAGGAGAAGTGACCGGAGTCTCTCTCACTGGAGAAGGGCAGCCGGATCTCACCCTTGCCAGCTCAGGGCTTGATAAACTCAATCGGCAGCTGCAGTTGGTTACGTACAGCAGCCGAAGCTACCAGGCCAACACAGCGGACACAGGTGCGAAGCATGGATAAGGGTAGGGGTAGGCTAAAGGAACGGAAAGCACCCAGAAAAGCTGAAGTGAGCAAACATAGAGGGTGTAGGAGGCACTCAGGCAGTGGCCGGAGCTGCCCAGACACACAATGGATGTTTCAAATGGGTTAGCCAGGGCCAAGAGCAAGAAAAGGGGCCTTTGTTCATCTGTGGTCAGAGCAGGCCAGGGAGAAACTAGAGCCTTGGGTGTAACCCCCCCCCCCACTGGCCATCATCATGTCCCCAGGAAGTGACCCGCTGGAGTCAGAGGTCTCAGGCTCGGTTCCCAGGCCTACAGTTAACTAGAGGACAAAGACTGTTACCTTTCAGAGCTCCGGGTCCCCTGCTTCTCTCCAAGCTTGCTGCACTAAGGTTGTTCCTACCTTAGGGCCTTTGCACCTGCTGTTGTCTTACCTGGAATGCTCGTCCTCAAGACTTGCATGGCTGGCTCATTCTTGTCATCTAGATCTGGGCTCAAATGTCTCCTCTCTGCTATCATGTGACTTGCCTCATTTTTCTTTTTAAGACTTATTAGTATCTGACATTCTGACTTTTTGTATTTACTCGACCTAGAACCAGAGTGACTGAGTTCCTGGCAACTTTGTCATAGTGTAAATATGAGCAAGTTACTTTTCTATGCCTAAACTTCATGTCCTGCAGTCGGAATTTATTTAATAAGAGTGTTTTGATGATTAAATGAATTTGTATTTAGGGTCAATTGTTTGGTTTTGTTTTGAAACAAGGTCTCATGTAGCTCAGGCTGGCCATTATGTAACTTACTGTGTAGCTGAGTATGATCTTTACTCCTGATACTTCTGCCTCTAATTCCTAAGGGCCAGGATCAAAAATGTGTGTCTACCACACTCAACTTAAAAGGTAATATTTTAAAGTGGCCCATTCCTTAGATCCTAGCACTTGGAAGGTTAAGGATAGAAAGATGGAAAGATTAAGGCTAACATCTGCTCATAGCAAGATCCTGTCAAAAAAAGAAAGTGGCATATAATAAGTGCTTAATAGGGCTGGTGAGATGGCTCAGGGGTTAAGACTCTTCCTCAAAAGCAGAAAGTCCTGAGTTCATATTCCTGGTCCCACATTATCTGGCTGTGACTTATATCTCCAGCCCTGGAGCAGAATATGGGAAATCCCAGAGTGAAGCAAAAAAGGAGGTAGGAGCAATCCAGAAATATTCCCAAAGTTACTATTGGTCCTCCACAGGTACACACAATGCCCTCTGATATAGACACACACACACACACACACACACACACACACACACAAAATAAAAGTAAATGCTCAGTAAAGCCTGGCTTTTAGCAGGTAGTGTGCATCTGTAATCCTGAGGAGACTGAGGCAGAAGGATCAATTCAATTTTGAAGCCAGACTGCACTATATGGCAAGTATCAACCCAAAAGGCCGTAGCAACTTGTTAGAATGTAAGTTCCTGGGTTAGAGATGTAAATCATTTGGTAGAGTGCTCCCAATGCTCCATTAGTGAGTTTAAGGCCAACTTACACTGCATGAGACTGTCAAAAAAAAAAAAAGAAAGAAAAGAAAAAAACAAAGAAAAGAAAGGAGATCTAGGAATATGTAACTCAGTAGCTCAGGGGTAGAACACTTGCCTAGCAGGTAACACTCTAGATTCAATACCCAGCACAACTACAACAGCAGCAATGTAGGTTCTATGGACGCAAAACCTTGTCCAATGAGAAAAGCAGAACACAACAGGCAGCGCTGGAAGAAGAAAAAAAAAAGGATGTTGTGCCAATCTTCAGGTCCCAATCCATGTCCTTTCTTCCCAGTCCGATTCTCCACCAAGGGACATGAAGCTGCCTTCACCATCCGCATAAGACATCTTCCTAACCCCCGGCTGTACCCTCCGGCGTCTCTGCCCCAGGGAGGTGAGGCTGGTGGGAAGTGATAAAGGAGAGGGCAGGCCTGGAAGGACACCTTCTCTGCTTCTCCTTCACTCACCCAGCCCCATGGCTTGCTCTTGCTTTCAGCCAAGTACAACATCAGTGCTCTGGTCACTATTGCCACCAAGACCTTTCTTCGTTATGATCGGCTACGGACGCTCATTGCCAGCATCCGACGCTTCTACCCCACCATCACGGTGATTATCGCTGACGACAGCGACAAACCAGAACGCATTAAGGACGCCCATGTGGAGCACTATCTCATGCCATTTGGCAAGGTACACCGTTGGCCAGGATGACCCCGGAAGGGGGTGTGCCCTCAGGCTGCAGTTCCAGAGTGATGATTAAGGACCACTTGCCTCAGAATCAAGTGGGTGCCCGCCAGTTACAAGGATTCCTCCAGTGTAATCTTTGTCAGAGCAGGAATCCTACCTATCTTCCTTGCTCTGCATTCTTGGAATGGTTACTTGTTAGTCTAAACCGAATAAGTGAATGCAAGCAGGAATTAAACGCATTCCAAGACCCTTTCCTAGCACAGACTCAGGCCCATACGAAAAGGGATGGAAATCTCAGATTTTTAAAGAATTATTTATTTTGTGTGTGTCTGTGTATCAGAAGGCACTCTGTGTGCCTCTGGAGTCACCCTTGGGACTGGATTGCTTCTACCTCCTCCTTGCTTCTCTCTGGGATTTCCCAGGCTCTGCTTTCCAAAGCAAGAAGTGTATGTAGGCTGCTGCCATTTCTGCTTGGAGATTTTTACATGGGACCTAGGACCAGAACTCAGGCCCTTCTGTTCTTGAGGCAGAAGCTTAATCCCTGAGCCATCTCTCCAGCCCAAAACTTGAGATTTTTTTTTTTTTTAACCTAGCTTTCAGTCATTTGAAAGCACTCAGGTTTGGAGAGGGGCACAGGTTTGTGAAAGCCAGGAGAGATGTAGGAAAGTGGTAAAGGAAAACGGTCTACACACATTCCCAACCATACACCGCTCTCCCCTAGGGTTGGTTCGCGGGCCGGAATCTGGCGGTGTCCCAGGTCACCACCAAATACGTGCTGTGGGTGGACGACGATTTCGTCTTCACCGCGCGCACGCGGCTGGAGAAGCTCGTGGACGTGCTAGAGCAGACGCCACTGGACCTGGTAGGGGATGAGGGATACGGGGTGGGAGCATGGGTCTGAGGCCGACGAAGCAGAGTCCGGGAGATGGTCTGAAGAAGTGGGAGAGGACGGGACGTGGCCCTAACCTAAAGTGCCATCCCACAGGTGGGGGGCGCGGTGCGCGAGATCTCCGGCTTCTCCACCACTTACCGGCAGATGCTGAGCATAGAGACGGGCGCCCCTGGACTCGGGAACTGCTTTAGGCAGAAGCGCGGCTTCCACCACGAGCTGGTGGGCTTCCCGAACTGCGTGGTTACCGACGGTGTGGCCAATTTCTTCCTGGCGCACACGGACAAGGTGCGCGAGGTGGGCTTTGACCCGCGCCTCAGCCGCGTGGCACATCTGGGTGAGTGGCGCCCTCTCCTGGCAGGGGCTGGGAAGGGATCGCCTGCGGTTCTGGGCCAGGCGGGGTGCCAGCCTGCACCTGCCGCTGCCACTTCTGGAGGTTTATAAAGGTCTGACCCTGACCGAGAAACAAGATTCCCACCCTTTCCTGTCTCGCGTACCATTTAAACTTCCACGCCCGGCGCAGACGCTGGTCGGCCTAGAACTTCCCCTCCACTGCCAGGACCACCCTTACTGCATTCCCAGGACCCTCCTCTGGTTCAGAGCTCAGAGCAATACAGTCCTCATTTATTGAACCTCTGAGGTGAGACGTGGGTTCTCCCCTCTTTTTCAAATGGATCCCATTTTACACAAAGCAGACTGAGGGAAGTTAATTCATATACCCAAATCCTTAGAAACAGAGTTTTTGCAGGTACGCCCCCAGACCCTGGATGCCACTTCTCCCTTAGAAGCAAGCTGCCTTCTCCATTCCGGAACCTTCACTGTGTGCTCTCCTCACCCTTACCCCAGAATTCTTCCTGGATGGCCTTGGTTCTCTTCGTGTTGGTTCCTGCTCCGATGTCGTTGTGGATCATGCCTCCAAGGTGAAGCTACCCTGGACATCCAAGGATGCAAGAGCAGAGACTTACTTCCGGTACCGATACCCGGGAGCAATGGATGAAAGTCAGGTGGCCAAACATCGCCTGCTCTTCTTCAAACACCGGCTGCAGTGCATGACGTCTGAGTGATGTCTGATTTGGTCCTTCCCACCGTCAGTTGGGCCTGCCTCCTTATCCCTGCCAGGAATCTCCAGCAAACCTCTGTGCCCCGCGAGCACTCCACTGATGGCCCTTGACCTCCTGATTCCTCCCTTTTAGAACCTGATCCCAAATAGGGGCTTGTCCTGGTGACACCCCTTCTTTCTGTGAGTGCCCAGGGGCCTGGTGGAGCCATAACCTCTCCCACAGCCAGTGCCAAGTCCTACCCCCACCCCATTCTTATGGGGCAGGAAATGGGGGATTCACTTTCCAAGTGCCAAAGAGCCCAGGAAGACTCTGAGACCCTCAAGTGGAAACATTGTCCTTTATTCTCCTGAGGGGACTGAGAAACTTCCAATGTGTATCCCCAGGGCCATGCACCCCACCCCCAGCTCCGGATCCAGCACTCTGTGCACCGTCTCCAGCCTGCCCCCACAGAGAGCACTGTGACTCTGAGGTTTTGTGGGGCTGGTGAACACACAGTGAAAGCCATTTTTCTTGTGTCTCTGCAGTGCTGTGGGCATGGTGGGAAGGGGCACCAGGGGTCCACAGGCAGAAACCCAGATGTGCTTCGTGGATCCCAGAGGCTTTGGCTTCATTTTATTAATTCCATTAAGTTAAGGAGCTCAGGGTCCTCCTTGCATATGTGTATGGGGGGCTCTTCGTACTCCAAGTGACCTAGTCAGACCCACACTGTGCAAATCTTGGAACCAGTGGATTCCTAGAGAAGAGAGGAGACTGGTCAGGAGTAAATTAGGTGTCCTCCTCCTTTCCTGAGATTCGCTATTGTTCTGGGAGCATATTCTTCCTCCCTGGTGAAGCCTGGCTCAGTTATCTCCCTACCACTTCCTTCACGATCTTCCTCTCCAGCCTCGTCCCCAAATCCCTGTCCCTGGATCTTCAGCTATCCTGTACCCTAGCTCAGCCCCTCCTGGCTCCCATTCCTGATGCTGCTTCTCCTTACCAGCCTCTCCAGAGCATGTGCAGCTGCATCCTGGACACTCACAAAAAGTTGTTCTGGGGTCACCCTATCCTGGAGTCCTGCCCGGGCCAGGGTTTCCAGAACAGAAGCTGTGTAAGAAAGGTGTCTGTCTGAGATCCCTGGATTTATGCTGTGTCCAGTCACAACTGTCCAGTCACTCCTGGGTCATTGACTTCTCCATCATCCACACCACACACCATTACACTGAGCCAAGAGAAGACAGATCCCAGCATCCTGGCATCGGCTGGCAAGCTGCAGGGGTCAGGCAGAGAGGTTAGATATTGAATCTGAGTGTATCCACAGGATTACTTCAGCCTACCAACTTCCTCACCTGAACCACTTCCCTGGCTCCCGAAGCATCTGCAAAGGTGATACCACTGAAGTCTAGGATCACCACTCTGACAGGCTCAGCGACTAAGATGGGAGAAGAAATATCCAGATGCCTTCATGGGTCATGGCCAAATGTCCCCCCTTTTCATCCCATCTCACCAGTGTCAGGTAGGCCATTTGGCTTTGAACATTCCTATAAATACAGAAGGGAAGTCACCACTTTCCAAAGTGCAGGTATCACTTTGCACCCCTGAAACACAATGATCTGGCTCAGAAATCATACCTGCCTCCCAAGCAAGCCTTGACCGCAGGCCTCACCTTGCCTCTTTCTCCAAGCCCCAGATGCCAATCCAAGATGTGTCGGAACTGCCCACGGGTCCCAAAGTAGAGTGGTGTTGGATAGCTCAGGATGCAGAGACCCGGGACCTGGAGGAGCTAAGGGGTATGAGGATCAGAGAAATATCCTATCTGACCTCCCCTTCCTTCTTTGGCTGGAGCCCACCCACCTTGTGGCTCTCTCTGAGAGGCCGGTAGAGCTCAGTTCCTTCAGCCAGTCCAAGTGCCAGGCACTGCACTCTAAAAAAAAAAGGTGGGTTAGATTGGTCTGACTAGAGCACCCCTTCATCTCCTTTCATCTCTATGCCTACCTCTGGGTACGGCAGACCACCATCATCATGGAGAAGACCACACCCACGGCCAGGCCCACGTCCACATTCAGAGTCACTACAGCTGTCCATGTGACCATCCACACAGCCTGAAAGACGTGGATGTGGATGGATTGCCCTGAAGAATGACTAGTGTCCAAAGGCAGTAACTAGCAGGGTGCGAGAGAGTTATAGTTCAGGAGAAAGTAGGCTAATAGAGAGGTACAGTCCAGGAGAAAGTAGGCAGAAGGAAGTATTGACCTAATGGGACACACATCAAATGCAATGACATCAGACCATGTGTCAATTGGGAGGTCACATATTCAGGTCTGGGCTGGGGATGTAGGTCTCTGGTAGGACACTTGCCTAACGTGCACAGGCTTCTGATTCTATCTCCAGCACCACAAAAACAAAAGCTCCCAAACAAATATTCAAGTCTGAGGGTCTGAACCCCACCCTTACCCTTTTCTCAAAGGTGTGAGGTCTATGTATTAGAGATGTGTACAGAAAGTACCCTAGGACCAGGATAATTAACTTTGATCCAGGACCAAGGCAAGGAGCACTGGGAGGATTGGAAGGGGGAATCTAGGGGGTAATGCCATTCCTCACAAAGTCCACACGGCTGATGTGCCATAGCTGTGGGAGTTCCTGCATCTGGAAGAACATCTGGCGCATGCTGGAGATATTGATGCAAGCCAGGACAGCCTTGGGGCAGAAGAAGAAGAAGGCTGAGTGACCTAAGTGATCTAAGAATACAGCCACCACCCCCTCAAGTGCACCATGCCTCTTGTATGTCCTACCTTGGGTAGATAGTAGAAGAAGGGTCCCAGCCACAGCAGCACTGATAGGACCACTATGCAGGAGAAGAGGCCCGCCAGCTGCGGGAAGGGTAGAAGCATGGGAAGAAAGGAGCCTTCCCACCCACCTTCGGTCTCCTGGTCCACTCGGCCTTATCTTCTTTGGAAATCTCCCTCCTCCCATATCTTCCATACAGGTATTCCTCAGTTCTCAACCCTTTCTTGATATTCTGCCATTTCACACTTATCCTCACAATGAAATGCCTATCATTGGCCAGTCTCCTCCAGATGCCAGGCAATTCAGCCTCCTATTTTTGTAGCCCACCATCTTAAAGCATTGGCATTGATCAACTGACAAACAGACTGTCTATAAAGTACCATCAAAGAAATGAAAACAAAAACTAGGAGAAAGAGGTCGGTAATATTCCTTTTAAAAAAGATATGTTTATGAAAAAACAATTTTATTCCCTAAATTTATAACTCAGTTTTTTCTTTTAATCAGGGTCTCAGTATGTGACTCAGCTAGCTTTGGATTCCAGATCTTCCTCAGTCAACCTCTTCAGTGCTAGGATTATGGTGTGCAATACAGAGCCTAGCTACTAATATTTTATTTTAATTACTTCTGCAACACCTGTAAGCTTATTTAGCACTTTTATCCTCCAAAAGATCTCATGGAGCCTCATTACTTTCCATTTCTTTCTTTATAATCCTGCCTCCCCCTCCTCTTGAGATGCCCATTCTCCAATATGTAGATGCCACCAGGATATCTACCCATCTACTTGTTTAAGCACCCACTGTCACCACCCCAGCAGAATGTTCCATCCTTTCTCCTCACCCAAGGACACCCTCTTACCTGTGTATTCCCACCAGCATCCACTAGCAGGCTGGTTGTAGCCAGTGTGGCCGAGTTAGGAAAGCAAGAGAAGAGTGAAGAAATAAGGTTGGAGACACCATGGGCCAAGAGCTCCTAGAAGGGTGCAGTAAAATGAATCAGGGGTGGGTGGGAGTGAGCAAAGGCATGAGGGAGTAGGACTGAGGTAGGTTATCCTCTGTAAAAGGCTGGGGGTCCATAGTGGGAGTCACACCTGGTTGGGATCAATAGTGTAGCTGTACTTGTCTGCATAGATGGAAGCCAGGGAGGTGGACATAGCAAAAGTGACCAATGCGATGGGCAGCGAGTCAGCCACTATCCTAGGCAGCTCTGCCAGGTTTGGGAGGAGGGGTCGAGGAAATCTGGAGAAGAAGCAACCATACTATGAGTTGGTTGGTTATTGCAGGAAATCTAGGAAGGCAGAGCAAAAAGGGTGGGGCAAGACGAGTACCAGCGTTTGTGGCATCCTTTCGTTCCTTCTTACCCTGAAGGCAACAGTCCCACGACCTGGACATTGTATCTTGTGTCCAGGGAAGAGGTGAAGCACAACACCGAGGCAAGAAGCACCTGCGGGAAAGAACTGTTAGGACCCACAAGGGGACCTTTGCCAGAGAGAACCAGGGCCAGATATAGGTGGTCCACAGGCGCTTGTATCAACTGGTGAAGCTGCAAGTGAGTTTTGAATGGGTGTCTGACAACTCGTTTACAGAAAAGATGGGTGGAGTAGAGAAAGAGGCAAAAAAAAGTATGGCCGAGGCAGTGGAGAAACAAACACGAAGTAGGCGGATGCTCCTGTGGGAGTCGTGGATAGCAGAGGTACCCCGAAGCCATTCTAAGCAGAGAATTTGGACTAAGTACATGTGGGCATGTATTTAGACAGGAAGACAGAAGAGTTGATACGTTGAATTCCAGATGCGCTCGTGAGAAGTGACGTGCCGTGACGAGAGAGACCGTAAGGTGGCGCCACATGGGAGGAAGGAGGAATTCTAAAGAGGTCTAGCGGCCTCTCGGCGACAGAGTGGAACAGTGCAGGTGGGGGATTCTCGTGGGTTAAGCGCTCTGCAGAAAGGCCTGAAAAAGTGCACGTGTCGGCATTCCCACAAGAGGGCGGCAGCTGCTAGATCCTAGTTAATAGGCAGGTCCTGACACCGCAGAGACAGGGACCTGAGAGGGTCCTCACCATGACAACTTCCCCTGGGATCGGTGTGGGGAGCCTGTCCCGGAACCTCACGTTCAATTCCTTGACGGGCACAAGCAACGCTAGGCTGAGCGCCGAGATGGTCACTTCGGCGGGACTGCTCCGGGGCAGTGCGGTGAGCACCGCGGCCAGCGTCTGCGGGTAGCGGCGGTGATTAGGGGCTAGGTGCGTGATGACTGCCCCCCCACCGGCCCCGCTCCCCACAGCCTCAGCACCGATCCACCAGAACCCCGTAAAGCTCTCGGTGCTGCCCTAAGGGCTGCCACCTCCGCAGCGCCCCCCTGCAACAACTCTGTTTTCCTTATCACATTTTCTCCCTCGACCCTTTGTCCTTCCTGCCCTTTCCAGTGGCCGTCGACTCCAACCCCCCACCTTGAAGAGTGAGAAGCAGCCGATCTGGCGCGGGAGAGACAACCCCAAAAGGCTTGGCAGCTGGGATACGAGCACATGCAGCGCCGCCCCGCTGGTCAGCGCCTTGACCACAGGCTCAGACAGAAAGGTGGACAGGACACCCAGCTGCAGCGCGAACATCGCCAGCTGCAGGAGAGAATGAGGGCGGGGGAGGGAAAAGGAGGAAAACGCGCTATCAACGGACCAGCCAGCGCGGTGCACCAGCTTCCCCACAGCACGTCTGCCACTCCGGACCCCCTGGTCCAATTTCTCCCGTCCTCAAGGGTGGACTCATCTCGGCCAGTGCCTTCTCCAGGTCTTCCCTCACCATCATCGCCCCGCTCGCGAAGGCTAGGGCCGCTGCAGCCCCAACTCGCTGAGCCTCCAACTGCTGCCTCTCGATGCCACTCAGGTTCCCCACGAGGGGTTCGGGCACCAGCCGCTCGACAGCAGAGCCGGTCATGAGGCTGAGAACTGCAAAAGTTCCTGGAGCCAGAGGTCAAATGCAAAGATCAACAGCCATGCCGCCGGGGGCTAACCACAGCCCAGACTCCACAGTTCCAGAACCTTAGGTGCTGTTGTCAGACCCTCTAAAGGCAGCAGTCCACAGTGGAGACCACAGAATCGTGAGCTCCTGCAGCAGCCAAGAACTGGAGGGGAGGGAGGAAAGAGCGCACTCGCCAACAAAAAATGAGGGTCTTCAGGCTTCCAGCTGACCGTGTGATCCTAGCAGAGGGAGCATCTCTTCTTTCCCTTTAAGTTCCGGGGTTGCATATTTTAACCAACTTTCAAGAGAGAGGGGGCAGACCCAAGTACCATCTCTTGGTACCCACACCAGCAAATATATATAGTTCAGAGAATTCTGTAACAAGGAGGGTGGGAATTGGTGTAGGGATCCCAAGAGAGGCGGCAAGAAGGCAAGGGAAGGTGGAAGAGGCCAAGAGGAGAATAAACCTGGAGGATTTGCAAGAACCAAACCTCACAGAGGAGATGGAGTCGTGGGCAGTTCCCTGGCCACTCACCCGTGGACAGGTGTCTCCCAGTGCCCAACAAACTGTAGATGAGGACGGGAAAGAAAGAAGTGTACAGTCCGAACACCGGGGGCACGGAGGTCAGGAGAGCGAAAGCCATGCCTAGGAGAGAAGTGAAGGGGGTTTGTGTGTTGGGGGGGGGGTCTCTCCTGTCCCACCCCACACTCGGCTTTGTATTCCCGAGCATGAGGGGCCTGAGGAGTTAATGGGCCTCAGTGGGAGGTCGTCACAGGTCCTTGTCGGCTCACGTCCCAGGGGGACATGCTTTGTGCCACTCTCCAAATCTCCTGAGCCGGAACAGGGTCCAAGAGGTCTCACTGGACCGATTGCACAGACCGGAAGGCCTGGGGCTGGGGGGCTGGTGGAGCAGTACAGCCCTCCGTAACTGAGCAGATCCACCCCTCCGATCTCGCAAGAACACTAACCCACCACCTCACTGCATGATCCCCACATTCCCACGCCTCCTCCTCCAAAGCTCTCTAGAATTTGGATCCCCGACGGGCTGGAGTTAAGACTTCTCACCCTGGGGCACATGCACAACGCCCACGGTCACTCCGGCCACCGCATCTCCCAGCAGCCAGGTCCGCCAGCGGTAATGTGGCAGCCAGCGCAGCGGGGGCAGCCGGGCTAGCAGCCAGCGCCACGCCCCCGGCCCGGAGCACGCGCGACGCCTCCACAACCTGCGCAGCCGGCCCAAGCGGGGTTCCACCGGTAGCTCCGTCTCTGGCTCTGCACCCCCGAAGAGCTGCTGGAACCGAGCGTGGGTGAGAGGTTCCCTGAGCCTGGTGCTCAGGGGAGACTTCAGGCCGGAAGCCTGTCCCCAGCCGGAGCGGGTCCTGGAGGCTGATGGTCCGCTCATTTTGCCCTTGGCTTCCTCAAGCTCCTCCCAGGTTTAAATACCCCTCACTCGCTAGCCCTGAGCCCGCCTCCGGAAAGCAGGTCCAATCCGGCCTGCAAGGCGCCAGCTGGAAGGGACCTCCTCGGGTCAAGGCTTGGGTGGAGAACGTCCCTGAGTTAAGCGGTTTCCTCAGACATCCTTAAGCCGGATCTGTCAACTCGGGGTCTGCAATGAAAGTGGCTGAAGGAGTAGAGATAGGGGACAGGTCCACAGACACCGGGACACCCACCGTGTATCACTCCTAAGCCTTTGAATCACCTCTGGACATGAGGCGGCTCCTGTAGAGTCCCAGGTACTTCCTGAGCCTTTCTTTCCAGCTACTGGAGGATCTCCATTCCAGATCCTAATCTTCCTATGGCAAAGCTTGCCCCCAAGGAAGTGGAAAGGGCTTCTCAGCAGTTTCATGAACATGTATTGAACATAACAGAAAACCACCTGGTATTTAGGCATATTTAGTGCCTGGGTCTAGGTTGGGGGACATTTTTATTTTATTTCTTAGGGACAAAAAAAAAGTCTGACATACCATTTGCTACATTTTAGTGTTATTTTCAAAGTAGGCACTCAAAAGAAATATACATGGCTAAGCTTAAAAAAAGGGGGGGTTGTGTGTCACACATCAACCTTATGTACCTCTGTCATCCCTAAAGAAATAGTTTCCTAACTCAAGTATACTGCCGTTTGCATCCATCCCTTCCAGCACCCCCCCATCATCCTCTGGTCCCCTAGTCCCTGACCCCAAAGCCCAGGGGTGGGGTACAGAGGGGTGGGTCTCTACTCTTCAATTCCTTCTATTGTTCCCCAGAAACCTTATCTGGGTCCCACGTCCTGTCCCCCCCTTCTAGATTCCTCCCCTCATTGTCGACCACAGGGACCTAGGGCCCACAGGGAGACTCCAACATCGCCTCACCCTCCCACCCCAGCCATCTATTGTCTGTTGAGGAAACGCCAGTCCACGTGACTGAGCCCAGGGGACTGATGGACAGAGTCAAGGGTACATAGGGACCCAGAAGAGGGCATCTGGATCTCCGCACATTTAGCTCCAGGGCTGTGCCAGAGGTTGGGAGGGGTGAGATCCCTTGTGCTTGGGCGATGTGGAGATACCTCACCCGCTCCAGGACTGCAAAGGAAACCCAGGCTCTGTTCCACTTTCCCATTTTCCTTCAGCTGAACATGGAAGCCTCAGAAGGTAAGGTACAGTGGGTATTTTGTACTTGAGTATCTAGGTGTTGGGGAAGAATGGTGGAAAGTCACAGTACACTGAGCTTTCTGATGTGATGATCTAGAATCCAGATGGGCTGGGTAAAAGGGAGAATACATTAGAGTTTTCCCTAAGCCTCAGATCTGATCTGAGAGATGCTATTTACTGCAGGTGAGGGACAAAGATAGTGTCTTTTAATTTCGAACCTGTATCCTTCTCCTATCATCAGGCCCCTCCTCAAAAGGCTGCCGTCAGCTGATCTCTTCCATACCCCTTCACCCCACCCACTTCCACTACAGCCTTTCTCCCTACCAAGACAGTAGCCTCAGTGATACAACAAAACCTTTATTCACAGAAAACTGGGGAAAAAAATCAAGACCAAACCCAGTCATTTCTATCCAGTCCCTGCCCTAGCCCGCCCTCCCAACTCCCTACATATCTTCTGTTTGAGAGGACCATGATACATGCATGGGGTGGAGCTGAAGGATCCCCAGGATCCTTAGGCAGAAAGGACTCCCCCTCCACATGAAATTTCTCTCCCGCACTTTCCTGCCCTCCACACACATCAGGAGGGAAGAATTCCAGAGTGTTGCCAGGAAGATCACCCTGAAGCTTCGTGGGGAGTAGGTGGCTCAGGAAACACCACCTCCATGCCGTCACCAGTTAAAGCTCATCTTCATCCAGCTTGGCAAGCTTGGCCTGGCACAGAGGGGTGTTCGAAGTTGGAAGAGCTACAGGAGAGTCCGGAGGAGCTTGGGGAACATCACTGAGGACCTGAAGAAAGATTTGTGTCAAAAAGTCAACAAAAGGTCAATCCACCCTCATTACTCTTCTAGCTGAAATCCCTCGTCAGGCCGCTTCTCTTGGCCAGATTAAACCAGAGGGGAAGAAGGTAAAGGATGGCACGCACAAAAGAAAGGTGGAAGAAAGAAATGATATAGGGGAGGGAAAGCAAAACATTCTCTCCACTCTGCCGTATAACCAAGAAACTGTTCCTCATACCTGTGTGTCCAGGGGCAGGGGGGCTCTGGCCACCTCCCCTTTAGGCCACAGCAGCAGGGAGGGGAGAGAGCCATTGGTGGGTGGGTGCGTGCTGACCTGGGGCCGGTCTCCAGGACGCATTCTCCCCGGGCTCCATCCCCCAGGCCCTCCTGGCCGCCCCAGGCTGTTGGTCTGACTCTCCCGTCTCTGGTACTCAATGGGTGACTGCAATGCTGGGACAAACCAAGGAACATTAGGAGTGTTATGGCAGAGACGGGGTCCTTTCCCAGGCAACGCTGCTGCTGCCACCTTCCCATTTTGCCTTCTCTCTCAAGTCTCCAACACAAAGTGCTTGGGTCCTCACAGGATTTGGAATTATTAAATTTTGGGTAGGGAGTAGAACGAAGCCAGACTCAGGAATCCGGGGGTCAGAGATTTGGTAGGGATGGAGGGGTCTAGGGGTTAAGTGGCTGAAGGAGGAAGGGAGGGAGGAAGGACGGGTGAGAGCTTCACCATTGAGAAAGTCCCGCTGGCTTTCCAGGATTTGAGCCACTTGCTTGATCCAGGCCCGACTGACTGCAGGGTCTGAAGCTTGCAGGACATAGCGCTGGATCCCACCCTCTGGCCCCCTGGAGGTCAGCGCAAACCGGCAAGGGTCGCCTTGGAGATTCCCCTCCAGGCCCAAGCAGCTCACCTAGATTGGCAAAGCAGATAGACGTCCTCAGATTCCGCAAGCCCCCTCTGCCAAATCCAACAGCCAAATGTCTTGGAGACCTCACGCCATCCATCCCTCATGGTCCCCCCTTACCTTGATGCTGCTCTTATACACATAACCAGGTGGAGTGCCACCTCGAGCTCCTCCCAGGGCTTCACTGAAGATGAGGATTTGCTCAAAGAGGAAGACACGCCTCTCTCGACCCCGAGAAGAGAGCAGACCCCCAGCCTCAGGCTCTGTGACCAAGAATGTGTCCTGGCCCAAGAGCTTCCCCTGAGCAGTCAGCTTGCCCTAGAATCCAAGGACAACACGAGGGGAAGAAGAGGAAAAGAGCACCGCTTGGTCTCCTCCCTTCCCTGATATTCCCAGCCGGTCCTGGATAGACGCATCCAGAAAAAGGTAAGTCCTTGTAAGGATCCCAGGATATTAAAACCTGGACATAAGAATGCACCCCATCTCCATACCTCAAATCCTCGCAGTCTCCCCAGGGACATCATATCATTGCAGCGCTTGGGCACGAAGCACATAACCTCCACAGCTTGCTGGGATGTAGGCGAAGAGGCGCATTGTTGGGCAAAGGGAGTCATTATTGGCAAAAAGGCCTCCTCAGCCAGCTGCCTCTTCACACACTTCCGCCCCAACAGCCTCCCACTGAAAATCAGACATCTCTGAACCACCCACGGGCTGAGGAATCCAGGATCTAAGAGGACAAGGTGTACAGGGAGTGCCGTGGGATCCTCACCTCCAGCTCTCCAGTATCCATACCAGCTCTGCTGTAATACTTCAGGAAGTCCTAGGACACAGACAAGAAATGCTCAGGGAGGTCGCGAGCACCTTTTCAGAAGCTCTTGAAGCTGACACCGAGGATTCCTCTGCAGAGCCTTTGGAACCCTGGTGAGATGGCTGAGGAAGGGGCCATCCCAGGCAGCTTGTCCCCAGGGAGATGGTGGTCCTGACCTTGAGCAGCAGTTGGTACTTCATGATCCTCTGCACAGGCTTGATGAGGAGGTCGCTGAGCTGTAGGCGGTGCCCCAGCTGCTGCCTGAGCTCCTGGGGTCAGGGCAGGAGAGTGATAGTCAGAAAAGCTCAAATGGATTCGGTCTTCCTTCCCCCAAGGGGACTTAAGCCACTGACCTCAAAGTAGCTGTCCCCAAACTCGGATACCACATGCTCTGACTTTGGCTTATTCTGACAGTATACCACGTACATATGCAACCGGCGCTCCTAACAGGGATAATATTGAAAAGAATATTGGAGAGAGAAAGAGAGAAAGAGAGAGAGAGAAAGAGAAGGGCATATCTCCATCAAGCCCTAACCCATTCCCAAGACCTCCCCTTCTAGGCCTCACCCTCTCAAGCCTTACATGTTTGATGAATAGTTGTGCCAACCAATCAGGATCCTTCAAGCACCGCTGAAGTTCCTGCAGGAAATAGCTGGAAGGATTGGTAAAGAAAAGCAGAATCAAATACTTTTCAGATTCCTAACCCCCATTACACCTGATTTTCAGTTATGTGTCTTAGTTACTCTCCCCACAAAAGTACAGAGTTCTTTGGGTCACAGTGGACTTACAGTTGGGATACAGGGACTGAGACAGGGAGACAACCAGATGAATGTCCCTGTCCAACACACGTCCCTCAGGACTCCACTACTCACTCTCGGTGCCACTCGTAGATTTGCTGAATGTTCCCGAACACAATCCTATCACGACCTCGAAGGTTCTCAGGGACTCCCTGGGCAGCCATGATAGCCATGTAACCCTGTGGGAAGGTGGAGGTGGGACCAGCTCTGGCAGAATGGCCCCAGGAAATCCGGAAGTAGGAGGGGACTGGGAAGGAGATGCAGGAGCATCAGGACATCTCTGAGAACATCCCCAGGCAGAGGGAAAGGGCAAGTAAACCACAGCTGGGAAGAAAAAAAGCTACCTCCACAATCTGCCCCAAGTCTTCCACATACATTTTCTCTGTTTCTACCAGCTCACTTAGGACATACCTAGAAAGAGAACAGGAGGATGTGCCCTTGGTTTAGCCAGTTCCTCCTGGACTGTAGTCATGAAGGTTCTTCATTACTACAGGCACCTTAAGAGCACTCCATGTCAAATGCAAGGAATAATCTTATGGAAGTTCTACAACTAGAATGGGGATGTGGACTTACATACTCCTCTCCAGAGCCTTCTTCTTCTGTTCTTCCTCATTCTCAGGAGCTTGCGACAACGTTTCCTCTTCAGGTTGCTGGAAGGAAGGGATGTCCTAGGGTAAGCCAATGTCTTTCAGGTGAGGAAAACATCCCAAATCCATATCTGTTCATTTGTTTGTTCATGGCAGGAAATCATGGAACCTAGATGATTCTGAACTTGATGTGTAGCTGAGGCTGGCCTTGAATTCCTAATCCACCTCGCAAGTGCAGGAATACAGGTGTGTACCCCCACATCCAACTCCATTTTTTCATACCTGTGCCTTATCTCCTGGACCCTCCAACAATGTGGTCAATAAGGTCAGTTCTGGCAGCTCCTCTCCCGTGGCTAGAGTTGGCTCCAGCATCCAGTTCTGAGGCCAGAGACCAAGTGTGAAGAGTGGTGAACAGTAGCTGGGCTCCCCAGTGACCAGTGTTTCCAACTTGCCCTCTCTCCCAGTGTCCTTCACAGGCGTCCTGACACGTTTCTGTGGCACTCCCTGCTTACCTCGTATGGTCTTACTTGACTACCATCTGCCTCGGTTTCCACACTGATACAATGTTTGGAGTGATCCAACCATCTCTTCAGGCCACTGACTGGCCCTGGGGGGCCCGGGGAACAGGGATGAGAGCTGAAGCCAGAGTTGAGTCCAGAGGGGGCAGCCAAACCCGAGGCAGCAGAAGCCGATATACTCCCCTCACTACCAGCAATGGAATATGACTCTAATAGCCCGAGGGGGGGGAGAAAAGAAAGGATGTATAGACACTGTTGCAAGCTCAGACTCGGGGTCTTAGGAGACCCGACAAACTACTCTCTGAATGATATTCAGCCTCCTTTCCCCTGGGGTTAATGCCTTGTCACCCTCATTTGAGTTGGCCAGGATAGATTTTTTTTTTTTAACCAGGGCATCCTGGGAAGGAAGGAGAGTAAACACCTGACCTCCCAGACCTGGACTCCTCAGTTCCACGTGAAGGTTCCCCATATCCTGAGTGTAGCATAGATACCGGAGTGGGGAGGCCATCTGGGCATATACTGGAAACTGGGGGCAGCCATCTGCTTTCCTACAGCTCTCCCCCTTCCAACGAGTACAGACCATTCTCCCAGAGAGGGGTGAGAACAAAAGAGCTGAGTCCATCTGCCACCCCCAGACCTCTCCTCCTACAATTGCAATAATTACTATAAAAAGAAAAAACTTGAGGGCCCACCTCCCCAGTACATGCACACATCCAGCAGAGGGGGCAGCAGGGACCTCAGCAGGGCTCTCTTTGGCTAGCTATTGAGTGGAGCTGCGATTTGAATTCTAGAAACGACCCTTGTAGACTCCCTTCATTCCTCATTTCTCCATTCCCTTGTCCCTTTTCAGAAGATTCGAGGGAAGAACGCACGGTTCTAGGCCCAAGGAGAATGTAGGTGAATTTTTCTCTAAACGACTATACTGAGTCCTCTACCGCTTCCCCAATTCCCTTAACTTGAATAGATATCTAGAAGTAGAGGGGCCTTAGAAATCATCTGTTAAATCACTTTCTTGGAAAACACACGTATAGGCAGGTTCTAGCCCTAAATCCCTAGGGCCAGGATAAGCAGATGCCCTGAATCCCTGCCGAAACCACCCCCACACACACACTCAAACCTGGGTCCCTGCAGCCTTACACTCACCACGTCCCCCCCGGGCGAAGCAGCAGCCGCATTTTGCCAGCACTTTTCGAATCACACGGGGACAGGCACAACGACCCCCTTTGTGCCCCCCCCGCATGGCGCCCGGGCCCCCCCGTACCCCCCACCCGGGCCGGCCATGCAGGGGGAATCACGGGGGGCGGGGCGGGGACGGCGCTGGCCGCACACCCCCCCTCTCTCGCACCGGGGTCCAGGCTGGGGGAAAAGAGGGAAAAAGAGGATGGGGAGCAGGGGTCCAGAAGTAGACGGAAGTCGGTTCTGGAGGAGGGCTGGGGTCCCTGCGGAGAGGGCGCTGCGGGGGCCCGGCCGCGTAGTTGGGCGGGGGTTTCCGGAACCCTGGCGGTGCGGGGCCCAGGGTCCAGATGTCCAGCCAGGGGGAGGGATGGATGGCAGGGGAAGCTGGGCCGGGACGAGGCTGCCGCTCCAGCTCGGTCTCCGGCCTGCGCTTGGGGTAGCTCTAGGCCCAGGAGAGGAGGAGCGGGGCCGACTCCCCAGCCACTGGCGCTGCGCGGGTCCCGGCCGGGCGGCGAGCGGAATAACAGGCCGGGAGGCGATGCGGCCGCGGGGAGGGGCCTCTGCGGCCCGGCTCCGCCCCTCTCGTGCTCCCCCTCCAGCCCAGGCCGGGTTCCCGCCCCAGCCCCCTCCCCCAGGCACCACCAAGCTCCCACTCCACGTCCCCAGCACCTCCACCCCTCCTCCCAGCCTGGGCTCCCCCGCCCGAGGTTCCCTTTCCTCGCGATCTCCGCAGCGGCTGCGCTGGGTTAGGGGCGAAGCCTGGCGGCGGGGGTCTGCCCAAGTCGCCCCTTGGTCTCCGCGGAGAAGGGCTCGCAGGATGGGGTCTAGGCGTGTGTGAAATGCCCCAGGGTCTAGGCTGTCCCCCAGCGGCAGGGGTTGGATGCAAGGGGAACTCTTTATGGGGCGCACACCTCAGGTGCCGCCCTCCTGCTAGACCCTACTTTCCTTCAGGCCCTGCGACTCCAGCTAAGACTAATCACCAATTAAGGCGAAGTCCTGGAGACTGAGTTGGCCAGAGGCCAAGGGTGGGGCGCCAGGACACTCCGCCTGCAGGGGATTGGGACCCGCCGAAGTGAAGACACACATCGGACTAGAAGACGAAGAGAAGCGTGGAGGTCTCTGAGACCAAATGGGTCCCATGCAAATTAGATGCTAACCTTTATGCTAATAGAGCAGAATATATTTAAAATCGCCACTTTGCGCAGGATGGCAAAGTGTGCCCCACCCTACCCCAGCTTCTTACCGGGCTGCGGAGCCCAGGGAGGAACATCGCGTTCACGCTCCCCTTTCTGATGCCCCTCGGTGCCGTCACTCTCTGTCTTGGTACTCCCCGGCCCTAGGTGATCATTCTTCGGGGGCTGTGGGGACCGAATGATGGTAAGGAACTTTGACCTCCCGCTTCCCCTTCTCCCTCCTGTCAAAATCCAGATTGTTTTTTGAGAGTCTCCCAGAACCTGGCTATGGTTCTTATAATTGAATTTATGGATCCCTGTGACTGCCCCGCATAACTTTTGTTTTCGGGTAATCTGAGTTGTGGGGGAGGTAACCCTCCTGAAGTTCCCTAAAGACCCCCAATCCCACCCGTGGTCCCGCCTTCTTACCCCCTCCTGCCCGGGTACGGCGCATGCGCGCAGCATGCCCCCCATGACCCCCAGTATCCGGTCAGTGCGGCCAGGGGCGGGGCGGTCCGGGGGCTTCATCCTGGACCCCTACCCTGCTTCAAGTGTCAGGGCCGAGGGGGCACGGAAGCTGGGGGGCTCTGAGGCCTGCGCGCGTCCGGGGTGTTGCTGCCGCCGAATCCGCCCCCTGCCCGACTCCGCCCCCACTCCCACCGCAGCCAAACTTCGCAAAAGGGGTAGGGTTGTTCCTTTCTCCACAAACATAGCTCAACAACAAACCGACCCCTCTTAACGCCGATTCCATCATAGAAGTGTGGTTGGGATTTTTCAGAGTTATTACTAAGCACACTACTAGTTCCATTCGGTTTTCCAGGGTCCTCAAAAAGAGGTACTGCAAAGGCACGCAAAGATTTTCCCCACACTCACTTCCAGTTCTCAACAATACCCTCTCCTCCCTAACCCCACTTCACCCAGCCCAAGAAACAGAATGGGTGTGGCATAGAGTTGCATATTTTACTTTATTTTTATTAAATTAAAAGCTACAATCTGGCAGCAATTCCAGAACAGGATAAGGAGGTTCCTTATAGGGGGGCAGAGAAGAGCGAGATAAAGACAGACTGACAGAGACAGAGACACAGAGAGAAAGGACAAAGTTAAGGTAGAACTGTTATCTTAACACACAGCTGGCTGGGGGGTTGGGGGCAGGGGTTGGGCGACTCATATCAGTCCCAAGTAGAGCAGTATGTGGAGTCTGGAGTTCAAGAGACCCCATCCTCTCCACCCGGGTCCTTTCTTGGCTTAGTCTCTGGAGCACAGAACATACCAGGAAAAGCCAAGGGCACAGGCTGAGTGGGAGGGAGGAGAGAACAGGGAATATGTACATGGGTGTGGGGAGCAGAGCCTTGGAAACTGGCCTCTGCCAGAGGGGAGCGCCTCACAGGCACCGAAGCACTTGGCAACGAGGGACAGGGAAAGGACTCAGGGCTCGTCCCCTTACCCTCTGACCTCCCTCCCCAGTCAGAGGTCCCCTACTTGGGTGGTATGGGGCAGAGGGAGCGAGGAGAACAGAGGCTTCTGTTGGATCCTAGAGGACAGCAGGCCTTGGCAAAGGGATGTCCTTCAGTCGTCTGTGATGCCCTTGGCTCTCAGTTCCTCTTGTACCCGGGTCAGGTAGGTAGGGTCCGGATACCCAAACCTGGGGGTAAAGAAAAATGAGGGTCAGGCTTATTTTTGGGCTTCATCGTATTACCTCATGTCCACCTCATTCTGAGTGACTCAGTAGAGGACAAATCTCAGAACCCTCCCCACCTCCCACAAAGAGGGATCTCCAAATCCAAGGTAACTCAGCATGGTTCTGCATTTTGCGGCTGTTACTATTGATTAAACTGGACAGAGCAGGACCAGGTTGAAAAATGAGAGGCTGAGGGAGAAGTGAGGACTGAACAGTTCTGTTTGGTCCTCTCCAGTTAGGAGCTGCCCAGAGGGTGAGGCAGAGATGGAGAGGGGGGAGGAGCCAAGGAGAGCAAAATGAAAAGGAGTCGCACAGCTGGGGCCCCCCTGTGCAGCTGGTCTTGTGGTGGATATCGTTCCAAGTGATGACATTTGGTCTCCCTGTGGTCATGGACGTGCCGATAGTGAAGGTGAGACGCTGGTCAAATGCCTTTCGGAACAGGGTCAGCACCTTGTTGCCCTCAGGGCAGTCCGGGAGGTAGGCCACCCGTGTGGTACCAGGATACCGAACTCCTGGGTTTGGGTGTTCAGCCTGGTTGGAAGAGGAAGCAGAGTGGGCAGTGAGCAGGTGGACAGGTCTGGCTACCAAAGCCACACAAAGTCAGGGGCAGGAATGCATCTGAACCCCGGCATGTGTGTGGCAGGAGGAGGGAGTAGGAGAATCTCACAGGCCCAGCTATTCTAGTACAGGGATGACCAAGGGAGGGCTCCTTTTGTCAGTGCACCTCAACAGGGCCACTGTCAGGCCTGAGCCTGTTTCTAGGCGTAATCCTTGTTAATCCCTCAAATCTCAATGCAAGAATGAATGGATTCTCAGAAATAGCAAAAGATAACTGGTCCTTATCTCCAAATAACTCAGCAAAAATGTGAAGAGTGGGAACAATTTATCTTTCAGCATTCCTTCTTCACTGAAAAACACTAGTGCATCTCTGCTCTGTCCAACCCGTTCTATTGTCCTAGTTCTCTTCCTCTGAGCGTCTGTGCTCTTCCAACCGGAACGCAACATTACTCTTTGTCCCACAGGAAGACATTTACCTTCTACTCTGACTACGCTTTTTCTGCCTCATAAATTTGGAACAGATTAGCACTCCCCAGCCTGTGGGGATGGTATGGCCCTTCCGGTTGTGTCTTCCTGCACCTGAACCACTATACCACAGAACATATTTCTGCTAAGAATATTTGTCAGAGCCACAATAATTGGGGAACTGGTGTTTGAGCCTTTTGTTCTCTACTTGTTTTTGTTTTATTCATTTATTTTATTTCTTGTTTGGTTGCGTTTTCTTGGGGAAGGAATTTTAACTCAGGGCCTCTCAAGTACTAGGCATATACTCTTCCGCTGAGCTACACCCTGGTCCTCCTTATACTTGTTTCTTTTTCTTTTTTCAGTCGTGTGTGTGTGTGTGTGTGTGTGTGTGTGTGTGTGTGTGTGTGTGTGTGAATGAGAGTGTACAAGTGACCATAGGATACATGTGGAAGTCAGTGGACAACTTTGGTTGCTGGCCTCGGTCTTCTACCTTAAATCGTCTCTCTTGCTGTTTACTATGCCCGGTAACTGTGAACTTCCAGAGATTCTCCTGACTCTACCTCCCATCTGGTCACAGGAGTGCTGGGATCATAGATGCACTGCCGCCTCTTTCTGTGGCTTTCTGGGGATCTGAACTCAGCCTTTAACACTTGCACAGCAAGGTCTTTACCCACTGAGCCATCTCCCCAGCTGTTGAACTTGCTCTTTATATATGCTTTGAGGTCTCAGGGGGACCTCCCAACTCCAGAGTACCGTGTTGGAAGGCATGCTAAGTAAGAGACAGTAAAGTGTGTCACACCTGACAACACATTTCCCCTCACCCGGTTTTCTTAGGCTAGACAGTGAACCTGGGGAAAAGCAAAGGGTGGGAGAGACTGTGGTCTTACCCCCTGTACACCGGGCGGGAAGACATACTGGATGACAATGGTGCCGTACTTCTCATAGCTGGGCAGTAGGAGGGTGGCATCCTTGGAGACCAGCATCCGCCCGTTCTGGGGCTGGTTGCCCACCAGCTGCCCATAGAAGCGGCCACACATGGGGCAGGCCTTTTTCACCTGCAGGGCCCGAGTGATACACCCCTCGCAGAATGAGTGCCGGCACTTCTCCAGCGTCTTGGCGTTCTGGATCTCGCCCAGGCAGATGGGGCAGGTACTCTCCTGCTCTTCGGCTTCCTCCCGAAGTCGGGGAGGAAGTGGAGGGGGCAGGGGAGGAGGAGGAGGAGGGAGCCCTCTTGCCCCTGGGGGCAGGAGGGGGGCTGCTCTGAGAGGAGGTGGACCTTGGCGGTGTAGCTCTGAGTGCTCCCCACCACCTCCCAAAGCCAGGCAGCCCATGAGCTCCCCCTGCCTCTGAGCTTTCTTTAGCTCTTTCTCTGCCTCTTTCAGCAGCCCCTTGAGGGCTTTCCGGGCCAAGTAGAGCCCATTGGGAGGGGCTGGGAGAGGGCCCTGTGGGGAGAGTTGTAGAACATAGATGTCAGAAGTCTCCCCATCTATGAGGATGGATACTCGGTGCTCCTCTCGA
The DNA here is from genome assembly GCA_023101885.1 of Typhlomys cinereus. Lineage (NCBI taxonomy): Eukaryota > Metazoa > Chordata > Mammalia > Rodentia > Platacanthomyidae > Typhlomys > Typhlomys cinereus. The sequence goes on along the minus strand of JALPQD010000090.1, from coordinate 6,622,499 downwards.
AGCCGGGCCAGCCGAGCTGGGGTCTCCTTGCTCAGGAAGTCCCACACAGGTTTGGAGACAGTCACTTTGTTCTTGCAGGTGCCTCCACAGGCTGCCATTCTGGACAGGACGAACGACACTGCCCCCAGGGTGAAAGGAACTCAGGGTGGGGGGTCCCCATTTGACACACATAAGTAAGTGCCTCCTACTTCAAGTTCCTTCCAAACCAAGTATTAAAATCCTTACACTCCAAAGCCAACCTCTCGTGCAAACTCATTTTCTCTCTCCCCTTCCCCACAGCCCCAGCATCTGCTAAGGGGAAGGAAGTTTCCATACTTTATTATTATCTAAGCCAAGCATCAGCCTAGGTTCTTTTTCCATTTCTCGAATGATTGCAGCAATAACCTGTCCCTCCCCCTCTGAGTGAAAAATGTTCTCATCAAAAGGAAAGGCAGATTTTCCACCCTCCTCTTTGCTCACTTTGATCCTGAAGAGCTTAGAATTGGCATGCAGGCTCACTCTCTTTCCCTGCTCGCTACTTGTCGGTTGTACGACCTGGTAGGACAGGAAAGAAAAAGAGGGAAAGTGAGGACACGATTATCCCAGCTCCCACAGACTCCAACACAAGAGCTCTTGAGGCAGACAGGAACCTGGGGGTTGAGGCTGTCCTGGGGTGCAGGTACCTGAAAAGCCCATGGAAGATGATGGCAGCAGGAATCCCTTTACGCCACACTTAGCTGACCCGAACTAGGGACAAGGAGAGAGGTAAGAGTTACCGTGGCATCTCTCCAGCAAGCCCAGAAACTCGAGTCCTCTTCCACTTCCTCTGCAGAATTCCATCCCCAGCCTCTCTTCAAGTTGCTCAGGAACTTCAGCACGCTAACTCCTCTTTTTCTTATAAAACACTTGAACAGTTCCGAGGCTCTTAGGAGAGCCTGATTGCTGATAAGCCAGGGAACAAGAAAGGAAGGTCCTCACAGATGAAGGTCATTCTAAGCCACCTCCCTCAGATCACAGGGACAAGGAGTCTCAGGCTCCCCCAACTCCTTTCCTTGCTCCACTTTCTTGAATAACTCAAGCCCTGTTGCTGAGGGGGACCCTTCGGTGAGAGCTGACCGGGAGCCTCCGCTGCTCTGCAGGGATGTCGGCAAAGTGGCAAAACCCCTTCGACAAAGTTCTGGGAGTCACCTTTTCAACCCAGGCACCGCACAGCAGCTCCGGGCTCTGCATTTCGGGGGGGCGGGGCCCGGGCAGGCTGGGGGGCCTGGCGTGTCTCTGAGTCCCAACCCGGTCGGCTACACGGAGGGCTAGTCCCCCAACACCCCGTGCGGCTCAGTGAGAAAGAGGGGCCAGGAGCGTGACCTCAATTCCTTGACTGCTCCAAAACCAGCCGCCGTCCATCGGTGCCTCCATCGCGGTCCCCCTCAAAAGCCAAATGGAGCCCCGGAGTCTCGGCCCGTGTGGTCTGCGGGCGCTGGGGCGCCCCCTCCTCACCCGAAAGAACCCGGGACCGGGGCGTCCTGGCTCCGAGTGTGGCTGGCGCGGCCGGGGAGGCGGGGCCACGGCTCCGGCTGGGGCCGCGGTTCTTGGGGTGAACCCGGCCGGGCGCGGCACCTCCCCCGGACGGCGGCCGGCTGCGGGGACGGCCGGGAAGGGCACGGCCCGGGGGGCAGCTCGCGGGGCTCCGCCGCCCTCCCCCACGACCTCCTCCCCGAACCCGACCTGGAACCGGCTCCCCGCATTGCCAGTCGCGGAAGCCCCCCGGGTCCCGCCGCGGCTGAGGGTGCATGTCCGCCCGCCCGCGGCCCTCCGAACCCCCAAACCGAGGCCGGGACGGAGGGTGCAGGAGCGATGCCGGCCTGGTCCCGAGAGAGGAGGGGCGCGGAGCCGCGCGGGGGCGACGACGACAGGAGGGGGAGCCGCAGAGCGGGGGGCCGGCGAGGGGTGCGAGCCGGGCCGGGGGGCGCGCGGTGGGTGTGGGGGGCGCCGGGCTCACCTACCTCTCGTCAGCGCCGCCATTGCCGGTCACATGACTGAGGCTGTTGCTGGGATGACGGTCCGGGCCTTAGCAACAAGGGGGGGGAGACCCTGAGAAGGTGGAGGGGGGCACGGGGGTACGGGCTGGGGGAGATGGGAGGAGAGGCGACAGCACCCCTTCCCCCTGGCGGCGATGGTCCCCGTCTCCTCGACCCTCTGCCCGAGAGCCCCTGCCCTCCCGCCCCAAAACAAAAATGGAGGCGCAGTCCCCGTCTTGGGGGGTGCGTCACGAAGGAGGGTAGGAGGTTAGCTCCTCGGGGACGGCGCCTGGTGCGGTCCCCTCCGGAAGCACCCCCTTTTCCTCTTGACCAGCCGGCTCGCGGCGGCCTCGGAGACTGGCGGTGGGTGGGGGGCGGGAGCCGGGTGGGCAGAGTCGGGGGTGGATGGTCATCTGGGGGGGGCGATGTTGTGAAATCTTAATGCCAGGAGGGCCTCTGAGGAACCGCGTGGGGTGGGGAGAGTTAGTAAAAATAAAAACATGGGTGCTGCAAAATAAACCCCATCACTGAACTTCTCCAATCCCTTCCCTAAACTCTTGCCTCCTTCTACACTGTCACCTCCTTTGACCCCGGGGGGGGGGGCTGTCCCCAGATGGGTCCTGGGACTCCCCCCTCCCCCCAAAATAGGGTCACTTGAAGTTGGCACAGAATAGGATATGAATAGGTCTTTGAAAAAACAGCTTGGGGTGACGGTGGTGTCAAGTGCACGGCTCAACTAGAGTTAAAATTCTCCGGGAGGGGCGTGGGGGGGCTCCGCTCTGCTCTGCTTCCCACATCAGAGCAGTCTCCACCCCCGGCCAACTCACTTCCCCGGGGCCACATCAAGCCAGTTTTTCCACCAGTCAGAAGACCTCCTCAGCCAAGACATACCGAACCTCCCAGGCTGCTAACAGCCCCGTCACCCGCCCCCCTTTACGCTCCCCCTCTGGACTGGAGGACTGGTCACTTCCTCCTTTTCCCAGGACCCTGTTGTCCTCCAGGCAGAAGACAGCTTTCCCAGGAAGCCTGGGGGAACACAGAATTCCTTCCTGACTAGCTGGTGGGCTCAGAGGCCATACTTACCTCCAGACACTGCAGTGGGGAAAGACACCCACATCACCCCACACCTTCCTGACCACCAGTACCCCTAATTCCCACAAGGTTGATAAGCATTTTCTATTTCCAAGTCCACCCCACCCCACCTGTCGAGTCCACAGCCATCTTAGTTCCCACATCCAAATAGGTGCCCAATGGCAGAATTCCTCAGGTGGTCTCTGTACTCCTAAACACAAGGTCCCTCAAGAAAACTTTAAAAGAAAAAAAGAGCATTTTTGTGATGGAAATTGGATTGAATAATTTATTTTTTTTTTGTATTGTGATAGTAAGGGAGCAAACATACAAGATCTCCTTTAATTGATAAAACAAAAATGAAAAACAGAAGCAATAAATGAAGACAACCATACTGCCCATGATACACAGCCTCATGGTCAGAGAATTCAGTTCTAAAGAATGGCTGCTGGTGTCACAGAGCTTTATTGCATTCAACAGGGGGAAGACTGGTGGTGGGAATGGGAAAGGTGCAGCAGGCCCCTGCCAGGACATTGTTGGGACTCCAACTCCTGAGCAGGGGTTCTCTTGCTACTTCCTTTGGAGCAAAGGTGTAAGGGGAAGCTTCTCCCTGAGGCTCCCACAGCTTTAGACTGCTCAGTCTGACCGACACAGAACAAAGCAGCTTTGCCTCCCCAAAAGTATGGAAGCATCTGGGGTAGCAGGGCTGAAAGAATGAGTGTTTCAGTCCCGAAGACTTTGGGGAACTGTGGGTGAAGACTTATTTCTTCCTAGAGTTCAAAACTTTTTTTTTGTTTCATGTATCCCAAGCTAGCCTCAAACTCACTATGTAGCCAAAGATGACCTTGAACTTTTGATCCTCTGGCCTTTACTTCCCAAGTGTTAGAATTACAGGCATGCCACCCTGCCTGACCTCTGCAGTGCTGGGATCAGATTCAAGGTTTCATGCATGGTAGACAAGCACTCTACCAACTGAAGTAAAGCTCTAGGGCACCAGCCTCACAGGTCTCACTGTGTCTAAGGCCGATAGGTCCTGAACCTTCCTGGGTCCTCCTGCCTCAGCCTCTCAAGTGCTGGAATTACAGACACGAGCCGCCATGTCTGGTAGGTCCTCTACATCTTGAGATCATCATTTATCAACTCAGCTGTCTTCCGAGGGGGCTGGGTGATGTGAGTTATGGCTCTGACTCCTCTCTGGGGGTGGAGAGGGAAGATGACAAAGCTGGCCATCTGTCCCCTGGGAGACACATTAGCAGTAGGAGACGGGACAGAAAGGAACAGATTAACAAATCCAACTGGAAAAGGGTTTGAGAAAGGGTGGGAGAAGTAGGGTGCACACGTCCAGGAGACGGGGAAGTTCTCATACTCGGGATCTCCATTCTCTTGAAATCACCACAATTATCCCAAGTACAGATATCCCCTTCTGGAAGTAAACCTTGGGGACACCCAGACAGGAAGGAAACGACATAGGGAATGAATCTTGCACTATGACCTATCTTCCCACCCTCCCAAAACTGCACCCCACCCCACCCCAATGAAGGGTTCCAGCCCCAGGAAAAGTACAAGGTTCTGGGGAAGAACAGCAGAAGTCACACCTGTGCAACCAGACTCGTGCGCAGCCATCTCTGGGTTCCTGCACCCAGAAGTACACAAGGGTAGAGGTAAAGTGGGCGGGGGAAGAGGATGGAGAGTAGTCAACGCTTGACAGAGACCCTCTCCGTTCTCTGCATAGTCACAAAAGTCCTTTTAGGTCCTGCCTTTGTGAGGTGTCAGCCTGCTGACCTCTTCCCACTTCACCTCCATGCCAGACTGTCCATTTTCTATCATATTCGTGAATGCCTGCACCCACATCCATAGTAGCCTGAAAGCCCTCCATCCCAGGAAGGAAGCATGCCACACAAAGTTCTATAAAGTTAGCAAAATCCAGAAATTGGCTCATGCTACACAGCAAAGTGCATCCAGAGTAGTTGCTTGAGTCACGTCCATGGTCCACACAGATCCTGAGGATGGCCAGCAACCCTACCCCAGCTCCTCCTATTTCAGAAACAAGTTATTTTTCAAAGATCAAGGCACTTGGGAGAGAGTCAACAATAACATTCTAATGAAGCAAAAGGCTTACTGAGGGCAGGGAGAGAGGGCAGAAAGATGGACCACAGGAGAAAGGACAACCAATTTCTGGGGGTCAGGAAGAATCTATCCACCAAGATGTGAAGCTATTTGGATGGAGGAGCCTGAGCCCGAATTTAGCAAAGGAAGGAGAGAAGTGGTGGCCACATATCCAGAGTCCCCTAATCCTCTCAGAGCCCTGCCACCTTGAACAGAAAGCAGCAATCACCACGAAGTCAGGGAGGCCCTTAGGCAAAGATGTTGGTAATAAAATCCAGGAATCGCTTGGCGTACTGCTCAGGATGAACCGTGGAGATCTCGGCCCCTGCCTGTGAGAGGAAGTAGGGAACACCGTCAGGAGCCCCAGCACTGTCCCTACTCTCCACGCCCACCTCCCTCTCTTGGTCACCCTACTACTCCTCCCTCTTCTGGAAAACACCCAAGCCATGAACAGAAAGGCTTTGGGGAACTCTCACCCCATGCTTGACAGTTTTGGCTGCATGAGCTGCTTTCTTCTTGGCATCATACTGTGTCAGGATATCAATGAGGCCCATGAAATACACCTCCTTCTGGGGAGCTCCTGAGGAGAGAAAGAGTGAAGACAAGGTGTAGCCCCAGTCCCCTTTCTTCAGGAACAGTTTTGTTGTGAAAAGCTAAGGAAACCAATCTTTCTCCAGCCACCACCCTGGCCTCTGTCCCCAAGATCCCCCCTCCCCGCCCACCAGCATTCTCAGGTTCTCTCTCACCCTCAGCACTCCGGATGGCATAGACATCGATGAAGGACTCAAACTCTCCAGGGCCCAGGGGCCGGTGGGAATGGATGTAGCCTCCAATACCCTCAGGGGAGGTGCCATAGGAGCCCACCAGAGCCGGAGGGCCAGTCAGGTTACAGTCCCCATCCCACTCCGACTCGTCCTCCCGCACGGGCCCCTCCTCCTCGGGTTCAGAGCCCCGGATGATGTCGTGGATGCCCAGGAGGAGGCTGTAGTCCATGATCTTCAGCTGCACTAGGAACTGAGAGCCACTGACAGATCAGACACCTCAAATCTCCCACCACGCCCCACCACTCATACATCTCCACCCTTAAATTTCTGGGGTTTTCCTAGGGAAGGGAGTATAAAAACAGATCAAGGGCTGGAGAGCTAGCTCACACGTAAGGTGCCCATTTGCAAACCTGGCAACACAAGGGTAATCCCCAGAGGCCCACGTGATAGGAGAGAAGGAACTTCTGAAAGTTGTCCTCTGACCTCTACCCATGTGCCACAGCATGCACGTATACGCCCTTCCTTCTCCCCTCAAATATGAAGGAAAAAACTGGGGACAACATCACTACTCCCTTTAGTGTCTAAATGTCCTGGAGTCTAAGAACATCTTTCACTCATTCCAGCCACCCCCCTTCAGCCCCAGTCCCGCCCATGAGTCTAAAAGCTTTTTCTGATTTGTTCCTAATACCTCCACCCCACATTGCACCCCTACCCCACTCCACACTGCACTCCAAGTAGAGGCCTCAAAAAGGGGGAGGGGCACTTCCTCATATTGTGAATGCAAGACGACTGACAAATACAAAATAAAAAGGAATCAAGGCATGTCCAAGCACCCCATCGTCACCTCCACATCTCTCTTCAGCTTCTCCAGAAACACCTTCTTCTCTTCCTCACCAATATATACTTTCTGGTTCTTGTTAAGGAAGTCCATATCCTTAAGAGTGGGCAATTCTTTAACCTAGAATAGGGAAAAGGATGTCTTGGGAATGTACCCCTTTCTCGAGGGCCCTGAAAAACCCAGGAGAATCCCGCCTCCATCCGGGGTTCTTCTCCCTCGGTGGCCTCAGGAGAGCAGTACCCATCACTCTGCTCTGGCTCCATACTCCAATCACCCACCACTGCCCAACACTTCAACTTAGGATTTTCATGCTGATTTTTCTTCCTTCTTAACAAGAATAGCTACTTGAAGCCCAGAATGAGACATGGAGAGTGAACACTTTTTAAGTGTGTGTGTGCCACAGCACACATATGTAGGCCCAGGACCTGAGCTATTCGGTCTTCACCTCTCCATCTGGCTTGATACAGGGTCTTTTTATGACTGCATATGCCAGTCTAGCTGCCCCACAAATGACTGGATTCTCCTGTTTTCACTTCCCAGTTTCTGGAAATCACATGGGGGAACTACTGTTGCTTGCGCTACTGCGTCTAGTTTTTCTGTGTGGAGGCTAAGGATCCAAACTCAGGTTGTTGGGCCTGAGCGGTTTTTATCCACTAATCATCTCCCCAACCTAAGAAAGAACATTTTACTCTTAAAATGTTCCCACCTGCTATGTAGAGTAAATGTATCTGAGTAACAAAACATCTCCTATATCCCCTTCCAAACCACCCCTAGAGCGTAGTCTATTGCCTCTCTTCTTTTTGGTGGTCTCTGTCCATTACAGAGAACGGCTCTGTCATCCTAAGAAGGTCAATTTCCACCGCCATCCCTCGCCCAATCACCTATCCAAGGACCATCACCTTTTCCTTGTCGCTGGCTTCTCGGGACACTAGAGATCCCTGTGGAGAGACAGAAAGACCAAGTCAGAAGAAGCTAAAAGAACGCAGAACCGAGCTCATAGAGTCCTCAGATCCACAGCTTTCCTTTAACAGCAAACACCCAACACCCTTGCAGACCTCCCGGGTTCTCAGGCCGTCCGGTCCTTACCTTGAGGTCATACTTCCTGTGCACAGGAAGCCGGTGGCTAAACATGTTGCGCATCACAAGCATGTAGCTGTCTTCACTTTCCACGCTGACCCGGTACATGCCCAGGAACTGGGGCAGGAGCGTGTTGCCGTGGCACTTCACGATGTACTGGGGTGAGAGGGAAGGAAGGAGACAACCAGGTAGGAGACACACAGACAGCCTCGGGACGGGAATCCAATCACTGCCGCCCCAGGCCATAGCAGAAACTCACCTACAGAGGCTGCAAAATCAAAAGTGGTGGCAGCTCCCTAGCACAGTTTCAGAAACCCTATCTTCTCTGATTTCTTGGAGTATTCTCTCTTTCATGCCATCTTTGTCATCCCCCTTTTTTTGGCTTGTCTTTTCAAAGAGTCTCACATAACCTAAGCTGATCTTCAACTTTATATATAGCTATGAGTGACCTTGAACTCCTGATTCTCCAGCCTGGGAGGACATGAAGGAGTCACCTGAACACCTCTATCATTCTTTAAGATGAAGAAAGTGTGATTATCTTTATTTTAGGCTTTTTCTTTTCCCAAGTGCTCACAGGTCCTGAATTAAACTTACATCTATTTATCACTGAAATGATTTATCAAAAACAAAAGTTTCTTGGTAGGCTAGAGTCACGTGATATAAATATCTGCAATATGGCATGCAATCAACTTGGACTGTTTTGTTTAACTTTTTTTTTAAAGATTTTTTAAAATTTTTTATTATTATTATTTATTCAACTGTGCGCATGTGCATGTGTATGTGTGCGTGTGTGTGCGTGTGTGTGTGTGTCTGTGTAGAACCACGGACGAATTCGTGAACCACCATGGACGCCTCCACCTCCTTCTGCCCCGGGATTCACAGGCTCCGCCCTACCAGGACCAGAAGCGCAGGCCGCCCCCGCTTCCGTCTGGCGTCTATACATGGGATCTGGGATCCGAACTCAGGACCTTCCGCCTGCAAGGCGGAGGCTTAACCCCTGAGCCACCTCTCCAGCCCCTGTTTAACTTTTTTTTTAAAGGATTAAAGTAGAGTTTATTAGAGGAGAGAAAGAACAGAACTCACGGACTCCAGATGTGGAGTACCATGAGGGGCGGGTGCCTGCTGACACTTTCTTAAAGAATGTATTTATTATTGTATATTTGTGTATGCATGTGTGGGAAGGGGTGGGGTACACACATGCCCAGTACGTGTGTGGAGACCAAAGGACAACTCTGTCAAATCAGGCTGTCAAGCATTTTACCCAGATTTTTTGAAGGTTTTGAGACTTCAAAAATTTATTTTTCTAGTTTTTTTTTATTCAATTGTGCATGTGTGCGCGCACACGTGTGTGTGTGTGTGTGTGTGTGTGTGTGTGTGTGTGTGTGTGTGTGTGTGTAGAACCACGGACGAATTCGGGAACCACCATGGACGCCTCCACCTCCTCCTTGTTTACTCTGCCCCGGGATTCACAGGCTCCACTCTAACAGGACCAGAAACGCAGGCCGCCCCCGCTTCTGCCCGGCGTCTATACGTGGGGTCTAGGATCCGAACTCAGGACCTTCTGCCTGCAAAGCAGAGGCTTAACCCCTGAGCCACCTCTCCAGCCCCCCACCTGATATTTTTTATGCAGGATCTAGGATCTAAACTCGGGTCCTTTGGCTTGTGTGGCATAGGCTTAACCCCTGAGCCATAACTCCAGTCGCAGACTTAAAGGGTCTCATTTCTTCTCTGAAACTTCCCCAGATTCCTCAGCTGTCAACCCAATGTGTATTCTAGTCCTCCGTGTGCACACAATCCTACTTTCCTTAAACTTCACACTCAGTCCCCATCCTACCACTCCTGTTTCTTCCCTACCTATCCCTCAAATCTATTATGAGATATACTAGTGCATTAAAAAATCAAATGTATTTATCTACACTTAATATTCTTTATTATAGTTTTTTTAACTTTATTTATTTTGTGTGTGTGTATGTGTATGTGTGTGTGTAGCCTTGTGGAGACCCAAGGGTGACTTCAGGAATCATTCTGGATTGCTTCTACCTCCTTTTTGCTTTGCTATGGGCCAGGAGTACAAACTGCTGCCATTTCCACCTGGCATTTTTATGTGGGACCTGGAATCCAAACTTAGGATCTTTTAAACTTTTTTTATTTATATTTATTTTTGTGCACCAGAGGGCACTGTGTGTCCCTGTGGAGGACCAAGGGTGGCTTCAGAAATTATATTGGATTGGTTCTATCTCCTTTTGCTTTGTTCTGGGATTTCAGAGGCTACAACCACCAAGGTCTGAGGTGCAGGCTGCCATCATTACCGTAATGGTTTTTCATGGGACTGGGATCCGAACTCAGGACCTTCTGCTTTTGAGACAGTCTTAACCCCTATACTTAATATTCTTTTTTTTTCCCTCTCTTTTTCTCTTTTAAATGTGTAGCCCAGGCTTGCCTCAAACTCTTGATACTCCTGCCTCTGTCTCTTTAGCAAATCCTACCAGCACTTAATATTTTTTATGGGTACTCTCATTAAATTTTTTTTCTTCAACTTTCTTTTCACTTTTCTCTTTAAACATATTTCCTTTTAAAAATCTTACCTATACTCATAAGTGACTTTAAGTGGTCTGAATTGATGATGACTCCCAAATCTATACTTCCAATCCATTTGTTTCCTGAATTCCACACCCATACCCTGGCCACCTAAGGGACATGTGTAATTGGAATGAATTGCAGAAGACTCAAACAATGACTAAATCAGAGCCATCTTCCTTCAGAAAACCTGTTCCTCTGTTTCCCAGATGTTGGTAAGTAGGTGCCCAATAGTCTGGAGGCTTCTTTCTCTTAACTCCCGCAATCTTCCCTACATTTTTAGTATGTTTCCTCTCCAATATATTCTCTTTTATGTATATGGAGTCTGTGCATGTATGTTTGTTTTTATGTGGGCGGGTATGTGTACATTTGAATGGAGGCCTGAAGGTGAAACTGGGAATCATCCTTGATTCCACCTTATTCATATGTGGTTGGGTCTCTAACCAAACCCAGAGTTCACCTATAGAGCTAGTCAACCTAGCCAGCTTGCTCTGGACATTTCCAGGCTCCACTTTCCTGGCCTGGAATTACAGACATACCAGTCACTTTACATGAGGTCTTAGAATCTGAACTCCAGTGCTTTTGCTTGTGTGACAAGTGCTTTAACTACTGGGCCATTTCCCTAGAACTCCAATCCATTTTCTACAAGCTCTCACAGGGATATTTCTAGAATCTTTTTTCCCCAGTACTGAGGATTGAACCTAGGACTTCGTGAATGCTAGGGAGGCTCCCTGCCACTGAACTACACCCCAGACCTTATTTCTAAAGGGTACACACTTTACTCTTTTGTACAACCACCTTCAGCATAAAGCTTCAGCTTCTTGGTATAGTGTACAGGTTTTGTTCCTATTTTTTCACAAACACATTCCACCCACACTGGATTTCTCGAAGGTTTTTATTATCGAGGTCTTTCGTGACTCTGTCCCTTTTAAGTGCTACTTCCATTTCTATTGAATGCTCTCTTCAACCTGTCCATTAGTTAACTTCTACTAACCACGCACAGACCAACTCCTGAGCTGAGGATGCTCTGCAGCTCAGCGGTAGAGCATTTGTTTCACACCTGAGAAGTCACGTGTACTAGTCAGCTGCAGGTATCGACTTGACAACTGAAGACTTGAGCTCTATGCATATTTGTAAAGAATCAGTAGTGAGCAAGCCTGTCTAATTGATAAGGGAAGACTCAGCCCACAGTGGGTGGGACTCGCCCCTGGGCAAGTAGATAAGCTGGAGGACGCTGATTCATGGCATTCTTTGGTATAGCTGAGCAGACATGCTGTCTAGCAAGTGAGGTCCTCCCTTCTCTCAGCAGTCCTGTGTACATGGTGTCCAGTTCTGGTGCTGGTAGGAGCTCTCCTGCTAAGTTGGACCAACAACTGTAACCCGGCAATCATAAACCAGAATAAAATTCCTTATTCCCATAAACTGTTTTGTTGCGAACTTATTGACAAGATGCAGAGAAACTGTGACATCATGGAAGGTGGAATCAACTCCTAAGACACCTACTATTAAAAAAAAAAGAGGGGCTGGAGAGGTGTCTCAGGGGTTAAGCCTCTGCCTTGCAGGCAGAAGGTCCTGAGTTTGGATCCTAGACCCCATGTATAGATGCCCGGCGGAAGGGGCGACCTGTGTTTCTGGTCCTGGTAGGGCGGAGCCTGTGAATCCCGGGGCAGAGTAAATGAGGAGGTGGAGGCCTCCATAGTGGTTCCCGAATTCGTCTGTGGTTACACACACACACACACACACACACACACACACACACACGCACACACACACACATGCACACACACATGCACACAATTGAATAAATAATAAAAATAATAATAAAGAAAAAAAAAAAAAAGGAAAAACTCTTGAGGCCTCCCAAGTGCTCCTCCTTGCCCAGGCAATTGGGATGATCATCTCTATAACTAGAACACTCTGTCACACCTCTAATATTGTACTCACTTCGCTGTTTCTTGTCTCTGACATTACACCAAGAACTCAAGGGCCATGACTATTTTTATTCACCTGCTTCTCTACTGCCTAACACAGGTCTTACTGATAAAAGACATCAACACTCACTGAATAAACCAAAACTCCTTTTAGAATCTCTCTTATTTCTTGTCCACTGATTATGGTAAAAATTTTCCTTCGGTTTAAAAACATTCAAGAAGAATGCTTTAATCACCAAAATATTTCATAAACTCCACATTCCAAGCTCATGTGATCAGACACAGAATAGCGTCCCTTGTCCCACTTAGAGATGATGTGATTATGGCTTTTCCCTTACAGTATGTATCTCCATTTTACATTTATCCAAACTGCATTAATTACCCATAGGGTACCTGTTGTGAATGCTTCATCTAATTCTACTTAGTCTATCATTTAAATTTCATGGCATACACGTGTTTTTAGATTGCAAATAGCAAATGAGAAGGGACATATCAAATTCTTTTGTTAAACACAAATGTGTATGCAAAGGCCTCCCCCCCATACCACCCCCGAAATTCCTAGTTTTTTAAAAACATGATAGTCAATGTTTCTGGCAGAGGAGACACAGTTTGTAAGTAGGAAAACAGAGTAGGAAATCTGTGTGTGTGTTCTGGCAGCTGAGCTATTTATGAACGGTGGGGGGGGGAGCGGAGACAAGACTAGACAGAGCCCTGACCTGGTGGTAGTTGGACAGGTTGCTATGCATGTCAGCAATGTCTTCGCTGGATACTTCTTTGATGACCAGAGTCCGATCATAGGAAAAAAGGAAGCGACCATCACTGCCTTCACTTTCACTCGGGGGGCTTCGGGTAAGGGACACCTGGAGAACAAGAACAAGCTAGCAGCTCTTTTCCTTCTATTTTACATGGAGACACACATCATAGGATGGTGACCAAAAGGTAATGATACTGGGGGAAAACTCAACAGGGATGAATTTGTTGCCCACACATGGACTGAACGTAAAATTTTAATGTGTCTGCACTTTTCCCCGGGGACAGTTTTAGTAGGTTAGTTTTATTAGCTTTCATTACTTTTTAAAGATAAAAAGCCCCATTCGCTGAGGTTTTCATTTCTCCAAACACAGACTTTTCAGTTGCCAGGGACTAACTTCACCCCCTAACCGACTCTCACCAAGTAATCCTGATCATCAATGCCAAATCGATCACGGAGGTTCCTGAAGACCTGGGGACAGTACTCCTTGAACTTGAAATGACTAGGCAGATTTTCTCTAAATACAGGGTTGCAAAATAAGAAAATAAGATAACAATGCATATTTATACAAAGCATGACAGTCCGCAAAGCACCTTTACACTCATTTGATCCTCAAAAACTGTGACATACTTATTTTTTCTTCTTGTTTTAGTTTTTTTAAACTTTATTTTGCATGAGTGTGCACATGGGGGGGGAGGGAGGGCAGTCTGTGTCCAGATGGAGACTCAAGGGTGACATCCTGGATTGCTTCTATCTCCTTTTTGCTTTGCTCTGGAATTTCCCAGGCTCTTCCCATCAGGATGGGAACCACATGCTGATACTGCCATTTCTGCCTAACATTTTTCCATGGGATCTGGGAATCTGAACTCAGGATGTTCTGCTTGTAAGGCAGAATCTTTTTTTTTTTTCACTAGATACCTCAAGGAGGGAGGATTTTTTTTTTTTTTTTATTTCAGCTCATACAAACTTATTAGGTACACCAGTTCCCTCCCTTCCTCCTCCTCCCTCCCCCGTACCCCCTATTCCCCCTCCCCACCCCTCTCCCTTCCCATCCCCCAGTGCCTCCCGCCCCAATTCCCAGAGAGTCCTTTCATGTGCATGTCTGATTTTCCTCTGGCCCTCCTCTCCAATGACGTACAAGGACCCAGTGGCCTTTCCCTGAACCCTTTCCCGTGTTCCCCTTAGGTATAGGAACACTGCTGTGGCTGCCAATCCTTTACCTCCAAGGCTCTTGGTGCCTTTAGCAGATGCTAGACTTTGTGAGGTCAACAGTGTGTTGGACAATGCGCAGGGCATGCAAAGTCCAATTATGATTGCTTCAGCCCTAACTAGTATAGAGTATCTTATATATCATTGCTCCTCCCATCCTTTTGCTCTTACACTCTTACCGCCCCCTCTTCCGCAAATTTCCCTGAGCTTCAAGATGGGGAGAGACTAAGCTGGCCTAGTTCTAGGTGGTTGATATAGAGTCTCTGAAGTTCTGGATTGTGGTTTGTTGATTTTCTTTTGCAGTTTTGCTGCTCCATAAGGCAGAATCTTATCCCTTAGGCCATCTCCTCAGACCCTGTTGTTTTAGTTTTCTTGAGACAGGGTCTCATGTAGCTGAGACTGGCCTTAAACTCCTGATCTTCCTGCTTTACTCTACCAACTTTTAGGATTACAGACATGAATTAAATTCTTTTACAGGTATTATGCCCATTTTATAGAAGGGGACACCACCTCAGAGACACATTTCTCAAATCTCAAGCCCATTAGACACATTCTAAAATTGGCAAAGCTTGGCCACTGTTTTAGTTTTTAGGTTTTTTTTTTTTTTTGTCTGTGTGTCTGTGTTTATTAGAGGGCACTGTGTGTGTCTATGGACTTCAGGAATCACTCTGGATTGTGCTACCACCTCATTGTTTCCCTCTGGAGTTTCCCAGCTCCATCTTCCAGGACTGCAAATATAGGCTGCCACCATTTCCACCTGGTGTTTTTATGTCGGATCTGAGATCTAAACTCAGGACCTTTCGAAGCAAAGACCCTTGTACCACCTCTCTGCCCCCAATTGCCATTGTTTTTGAATGGCAACATCTAGTATTACATGATTAGATTCTGGGCTAGGAAGATGGCTCAGCAGTTAAAACCTTTGCCTCCCAAGCAAAAGTACCCGAGTTCAGATCCCCAGAACCCACATAAAAATACTAGGCAGATACTGATGTGGCCTGCAATTCTGGCACTGGAAGGTAGAGTCTGCGAAACCTCAGACCAAAGCGATAAGGACGTTGGGCAATCCAGAATGAGTCCCAAAGTCACCTTTAGGCTTCAACAGGCTCACACAATCAAGTTCCCTCTTGTACAAACACACACCACACCACATGCAAACATAAAATAAAATAAAAAAATAAAAATATTTTTTAAAGATTATTAGATTCTGAGATTAGAAAGCTCAAGTATTCAGGGAATCCCCACCAGAAACTAATGATAATGGCATTTGAATATATTCACTCAATGGAACTGCCAGACTAGAAGAGAGATAGCAATTGTATACCTAATGGTATAGGTAACTTTGAAAATATGGCTTCTTGGTCTAGAGAAAGTAGAAGGTCCTGGGTTCGGATCCTAGGTCCCACATAAAATGCCAGGTGGAAAGGGCTTTGGCCTACATTTCCAATAGTGAAGAAAAAAGGAGGAAGAAACAATCCATGATGATTCCTGAAGTCACCTTAGGTCCTCCACGTGGACACACAGTGCCCTCTGATACACACGCGCACACACAAGAAATAAAATTTAAAAATATTGTTTCTTTGCACAAAACTGAACTTATACATTAGAAAAGATGTTAGACTATACAAGCTATACGTTGACTTCTACATCTAAAATCTTTAACTCATTTAAAACCACTGTTCTTTTTCTTTAACATTCCATGAGAAGGATCACTACTTACCTGTGGAAAAGGTGATTGTTGACCTTGATCTTGGAGCTCGCTTTAAAGTCATCTGGCAGTAACATCACAGGTGGAGGCACCTGGCTGAGCTCATTGATCTGATGAAACAAACATGAACAGGGAGGCCGTGATTGGGGGTGAACTCGCTACATAATGTCAAGAAAGGACAACTCTAACCTCATTTCTTTATAAACACTGCCTGAAGTGAGGGCAGTACCTAAGCCTTCTGCTGCCCAAGAAGTGCTGTCAGCAGCCCTCACATAGCTCCTCACGCTCCCACCCCCATGGAACTTCACGCTCACAACAGTCATTTTATATTAGGCAAGTCCTGTAAGCAGCTCACGGCTATTTATAAAGCTGCAAGAAATTCCAGAAAAAAAAAATTCTCTTCAAGTCGATTACATACTTCATAGGGGGAGCATTTTTAAAGTGTACAGAGAGTTCATGGGACTCAGGAGTTAACTCCTTACAAACGGACGGCCTTTCCAGATCTCTCTGATCCAGTTCTCCAAGGCAAGTGCCCATTTGCCTAGGTGTGAAGTAGGGAAGAGAGGCTGATCTCGGAGGAAATGAACTCCATCACAGTGCAAAGGCTGCAAACATCACATGCTCTCCTTGGCACCCAGGACCTGCAGCCTGCTATTTCAGGGTGGAAAGGGGCTTCTGTGTATGGGTCCCAAGGAGACATGCTTTTCTCTTACTATAGCATCTCTGACCTTACTGCAATAGTCCATCTACCCCTTAACTCCAATTCCCCATTTATGTTAAGTCCTTTCCCATCTCCACACCCCCCCCCCGAGTTCTTCAAGGGCAAGAGACTAATTGTAGTTGGATCTTTCAGATGTCTAGCTAGCACAGTGGAAACCCTGATTTGTCCTCACCTCATCATTTGATGAAGGTGATGCATTGCAGCCTAACCTAAATCCCACACACTGCAGTATATGCAACTGCTCCTGTTCTCACTAGAAAAGGAGGACAGAATATTCTACCAGAAAAAAAAAAAAAGAGCCACTTGAGATTCCCATCCTAAAATTCAGCTCTAGCTCTTCCTGCCCCCTCCTCACCACCTGCTAAGCAGGTTGAATCATCAGGAGACATATGTTCAAGGAATTTCTCCATTCCACAAACTTGAAGTAGATGTGTGCAGAAGAATGGGGTGTTGGAACTGAACTATATATATAAACTGCCCGAGGCTGATCTTACGCGTAGTTCCTCCAATCCTTACCAAAGGAAATCTCTCCCTGGAAAGCTTTCCACAGGGATGGGTGAGTCACCTGGAAGGTACACATTCCTACCTCTATCAGTCCTGCCCATACCAAATGCACAACTAAGGAGATATTATTACTCAGGGAGCCGAGATACAAAAGGGAGCCAAAGGATCCTAAGCAACACTCTGTTATACACCATACAGTCAATATTCTATTCTGTGTCCCTGAAATCACAACTCCTCTGCCTTCTCCTTGGTCAGAAGTGATCCCCACTTACACTAAATACCATCACTTCAGCCAACAACGGAGATGCAATTACATGCCTTAAGTTCAGAGAGTGCATCTCTTAGCATCGCTTTGGAAAGGGCAAGCAAGATTACAAAGTACAAGAGGCCCGGAGCCCTCCCCCAGACAAAGTCAAAAGGCTCCAAAGTCAAAGACGGACTACAACGCAAGGTGGAAAGGAACGTGAACTTCTTCCTCCTCCATCCAGCTGTCCCCCTACTCAGCCATCACCACCAACCACCCCGAAGAGCCACTCCCCTTAGTGTTGCTCCTCCTGGGGCCGGATCCCTGACAGTCCCCATAGCCTGGGGAAGAGGCAGGACGGGCAGGAAGGAACCGAGAAGCTGGATTTCTGGTGGGGAAGGTGGGACCAGGGAGAGCAGTAAAGAGAAGGAGATAAGAAGCCACAGCCAGGGGAGTCCGGTGGGATGGCGAGCAGGGAACCCAGACCCGGGCACAGTGGCAGCGCAATGGGTCCGGGATGCCGGGATCTGGACACAGGGAGCCGCCGCGGCGCAGGAGCCGAGGCTTCAGAACGCGGCTGCGGGGCTGCGGGACCGAGCGCCGGTTCTTACCGAGTGGGCTACGCCCCACAGGAACACACCCACCAGCGGGTCGGCCGCCCGGAACACCTTCACCTTCTGCTGCACGAAATGCTTCTTCTTGGTTTTGGAAGCGAAGCCGAATCCCGTGCCCGGACCCCCAGTCGCCGCGGGGGCCGCGGCTGGCGGGACCGAGGAGGACGCCATAGTCTCCCGCGCACCCGGTCAAGTGGGAGCGGGAGCTTCGGCCGCGATTCGGGAGCCCGACCCGGAAGCGGTGCTCACCTGCGCGGCCGCCCGTCACGTGACCGGAGGCTGGCCCGCGGGCGCCGGCGGGGCGGGGCCTGGCGAGCCTGGCTCCGCCCCCCGCGCCCGCCTGCGCGACGGGTGGGCTCACCTGGCGGTCGCCGCGCCGCCCAGCGCTCCCCGCGGGCCGGCTGGGCGCAGGTGCGACCTGGCCGGCCTCCTCGGCGAGTTTCTCCCGGTTCTGCCCAGGGTCTAAGAAGTGACCTCTGGCCCGAGGCAAACGCCGAGCGTTTTCTTTCTTCCTTTCCTTTTTCCTTTTTTTTCTTTCTTTCTCTCTTCCTTTCTTTCCTTCCTTTCTCTTTTCTCTTTTTCTTTTTTCTTTTTTTTCTTTCTCTTTTTTCTCTCTCTCTCTCTCTCTTTTCTTTCTTTCTCTAAGACAGGGTCTTCCAATGTAATCCAGGTGGGCTTTGAATTTGGGGACCCTCCTGCCTAAGCCTTCCAAGCGGTGGGTGGGATTACAGACATGTGCTGCCAGGCCAGGCTTAAAAAGCACTTGTTCATAAACTAGGGGTCCAGAGTGAGTGAGCGTGGGAAATCCAAAATCCTCACTTTTGTGGTCTTGAGCCTCTTTTAAGTTTGTTCATTCATTCATTATTCATTCATCAAGTATTTATGAAGCACTTACTTGTACCCAGTACTGTTCTTCCACTGATTCACCGCTGACTGAAGCAGAGGATAATCCCTACCCGGAAGGAGTTCAGAGTCTAAAGGGACTGGCTGACTAGCGGAGGAGAACATTTCAGTATTGGAGATGAGTATGTGGTAGAGCTGTGTTAGAAGAGACCTAACCATTATGTTAATGACACAGAGAAGGAAAGTATGACTGGTTGGAAGGACCTTGGAAGAGGATAGAGACTACTGGCATGTAAAGCTGGGTTCGGGGATGGGGCTAAAAGGCTTCCCAGGCAGAGAGCAGCACATAAAGATGTGGAGACTAGAGGGCTGGACTCTCTGTTAAGACTGTCTTGCAAACAGAAGGTTCTGAGTTCAGATCCCAGGTCCCACTAAAAAATGCCAGGCAGTAAAGGTGCTGGCTGGCGGCCTGCACTTTTGTTCCTGGTGGGCGGAGCCTGGGAAATCCCAGGATGAAGCAAGAAGGAGATAGAAGCAATCTAGGATGATTCCCGAAGTCACCCTTGGTCCTCCACAGAGACCCACAGTGCCCTCTGACACACACACACAAACAAAATAGATAAAATATAAAAGAAGATGTGGAGACTAGTCTTCAGGGAGTTGTAGGTAGTAAGGTGATGCTGGGACCTGAAACCCAGTGGGAAGAAGCAAGACATAAAGTCAGGGAGGGTGGACCCTGGAGATCCTTTGAGTTTCACTCTATTAAGTGTGTAATTCACACATCATCAGGGTGGATAGTATATGTTGCAAAAATTCAGATTCTAGGGCTGGGGAGATGGGAGATGGCTTAACAAATCAAAATATTTGGCATGCAATGCCTGATGGCTTGAGTTCAATCTCCAGAACCCACACAAAAAGCAGGACGACGTGTTGGCATCTATAATCTCAGCACTACTGTAGCAAGATAGGAGGCAGAGGTAGTCCATCAGAATAGTAGGCAGGTAGCCTGCAGTATGCAGAACAATGGAAGCAAAAGAGACTTTGCCTCAGCAAGGTGGAAGGAGACAAATGACTTCCCAAAGTTTATCTGTGACCTTCACATGCATAGAGTGACATGTACACACACACACACACACACACACACACACACACACACACACACACTATGTACTGACAGTGAAATAAAACAACAAAAAGAGAATGGCATCTAAATGTATAGTTTGAGGTGTGGGTGTAGCTCAGAGGTAGAGCCTTGCTTAGTATGTGCAAGGACCTGTGTTCGATCCCTAGCTCGATCCCAGTCAAGTTTAAGGCTGATTTGGAAATGTATAGTAAATACGGAGTTTGAGAGAAAGGAATATATTGAGAGCGAGAGTCAGGTTTCTGGCTGAAGTGCATAGGGATGGTGGTGACATGGAAAAGAGCAGTGTTAGGAAAAAGACAAGTGCAGTTTGGAGTTTACTTGGGACACCTGAGGACAAGTGGACCTACGGACCCCAGGAGTAGCAGAATAATCTAGGTTGGGGCTACAGGTTTAAGGACTAAGGTAGAATCTGTGGATATAAATGACATTTCCTGGCGTCCTGGGAGGAGAAACCAGAGAACCAAGGGCTGAATGCTGCGACAGAGCAACATTTTTACCAAGCTGGTGTAGGTTGACATGGTGGTACACACCTGTAACCCCTAGGGAAACTGAGACAGGAGGATCTTAACCTTAAAAGTCAGTCTGAGCTACAAAAGATTCCATGTGAAAAACGCCAGGAGGAAATGGTGGCGGCCTGCACTTCCAACCCTGGTAGCAGAGCCAGGGAAATCCCAGAGCGAAGCCCACCATAGGGACACATGGTACCTACACACACATTAAATGAACGAATAAAGAAAAAAGGACAAAAGGGAGGAAATTCAGAAGGGATGGGCAGAAGTCAAGGAACCAAGAAAAGAGGGTCACGGAAGCCGGGTGAGTAGAGTTTCAAGGACAGAAAGGAGAATGTGGAGAGGGGAAGCAAGACCAGAACTGAGAAATCTGTTTTATTTGGTAACAAGTCACCTGAGAGGAGTAGTGTAAGCAGAGTAGGAGCCAGATCAGTGTGAATGGGGGGGTGAACGGGATGAGGAGCCAGGATGGAAGCCTGCGCACCTTGGGAAGCAGAAGTAAGAGAATTATGACTAGCTTTGGGTTACATGCGGAGAGTGTGTCAGAGGAAGGAAAGAGGTTGGGGAGGCAAGAAAGAGAAGGAAGTGAGGGTGGTGAATTAGGCTTATTTCTGGAAAAAGGGCTGTAAGAAAACAAGCCCAGAGAAAGTAGATTCATCGCTGGTCAGAAGAGAGACGGAAAGGATGCATGCTGTTATATAACTTTTTCTGGACATATAAGCAAGCAAACAAAATGATTCCACCCAAATGTAGTTTGGTGAACCAATCAGTGAATTTATGGGGTTACTTAAAGGAGTACGAGTGACTCAAAGGCGACCATGTCAACAAAGGGCACGTTCCAGAATGGGCGAAAAACTCATAAAAGTTGTGCCCCCCAAACAATCATTTATTATGTAATGGTGTAGGTGTGTGAATCACAACTTTCTCTGACTCCTGAGTCTTGAAAGTTTCTGGGGCTTCCAATCTTTTTTGTTAAATTTTATCTATTAAGATTGGATAGATGCTTCTGTGTCCAAACCTGGATGGCTTCAATTTGATACCCACAGCCCATACGTGGAAGGTAAAAATAGAATGTTTAAAGTTGTCCTCTAACCTCCACATGTGTACTATTGCTCACTATGGCACATGTGCCTATTCCCCCCCCCCCCCCCGTGTCTGCAGTCCATGATACTGATGGATCAACACTTCTACACCACCACTTATTCTTTTTTTAAAAAAAATTTTATTATTTTATTCAATTGTGTGTGTGCACACGCATATGTGTGTGTGTGTGTGTGTGTGTGTGTGTGTGCAGAACCACGGACGAATTCGGGAACCACCATGGACGCCTCCACCTCCTCCTTGTTTACTCTGCCCGGGACTCACAGGCTCCGCCCTACCAGGACCAGAAACGCAGGGCGCCCGGGCTCTGCCTCCAGAGCTGGAAGTTCAGGTCATCACCATCTTAGCCAGGTGTTTTTACATGGGATCTGGGACCTGAATTCAGATCCTTCTGCTGTGAGACACAATCTTAATTTCTGAACCATCTCTCCAGTTCAAAACTTTTTAAAAAAACTTTATTCTTTCATTCATTCATTCATTTAGTGTGTGTGTGTGTGTGTGTGTGTATCAGAAGGCACTTGTGTGTCCCTGCGGAGGACCAAGGTTGACTTCAGGAATCACCCTGGATTGCTTCTATCTCCTTCTTGCTGGGATTTCCCAGGCTCTGCTCACCAGGTATGGAAATGCAGGCCCCTGCCATTTCTGCCTAGCATTTTTTATGTGGGACCTGGGATCTGAACTCAGGACCTTCTGCTTGCGGGATAGAGTCTTAACCCCTGAGCCATCTCTCCAGCCCCAGTTCAAAACTTTAACTACTGTTTTTACTGTTCTTCCAGATGTTTTCCCAACCTTGTAAGACACTCAAGAGTTAGCCTTTTTGAAAAGGGTGGACCAGTACCTCTTAAGGCACTGCCATCAAGCAAGGGTCAACTGGTCTTAGGTAGCTAGGGGAGATATTAAGAAAATGTAACACGAAAAGACCTCATTAATTGTATCAATGTTTTCATCAAAACAGCCAGTGTTAGGTACCCTGACATGAATGGAGGGCACTGCCCCATCTAGCCCTCTGTGATCTACAGTCCTCTTCCATGACCACTTACCCAACCTCTTCATCCTGGTTGCCTGCTGAGCCATCTCACTCACCTCTCCATGAAGACCTTTTTGAAAAGAGTGTTAGGGCTGGCAAGGTCGCTCAGTGGACAAAATTGCTGTTAAACTGGCAACTGAGTTTAATCCCTGAAAACCAATGGATGGGCGAACTGACTCTAAGTTTCCCTCTGACTTCTGCTTGTGGGCTATAGCTCATGTGTCCTCACCTTGCATACATAAAAAACAGATGTAAAAAAATTAGATTTTTAATTTGTATTTGCTTCCCTTTATGACCTACCTGCTATAATAATGGCACCTTGGGCTGGAGAGGTGGCTCAGGGGTTAAGACTGTGCCTAACAAGCAGAAGGTCCTGAGTTCAGATCCCAGGTCCCACATAAAAACACCAGGCAGAAACAGCAGCAGCCTGTACTTCTTGGTCCTGGTGAGCGGAACCTGAGAAATCCCAGAGTGAAGCAAAAAGGAGGTAGAAGCAATCCAGGATGATTCCTGAAGTCACCTTTGGTCTTCCACAAGGACACATGGTGCCATTTCACACACACACACACACACACACACACACACACACACACACAAAGAAAGAAATGATAGGTCAATGCCTCCATCTCATCGTTCTATTTTTCTGCTTTCCCTGCCAGAGGCTAAACAGACAGTAACATTTATAGTCTTTTTCTAATTCTCCCCTTATACAGCAAAGTCTTTCTGGATAGACGGGCTGAGCCTCAAGTCTTATCACCCCAGCAACGGTTATCTAATTGCCACTATAGCCTGCTTATGATTCTGCCATCTGCATGCTACTTTCTAGGATTGCAACGTATCCTCTAACCCATCAGCTATTTGGGGAGAACCTTGCACTCACGTGGAGAACCCCATTCAAGCACATATGCCATCCATGCCACATCAAGGAAGATAGACACCCTGCATTCTCCCCACTGCGGCTCCATTTCCAGACGGCACATGCTATTTCAGACAGCATAAGGGACGCAGCCGTCACTACACTAAGAGGCACACCATTCCAAATTCATGGTGAAAGGTGGTCATTGAAGGGTTGTCTCCACACTCTCCATCCCTAGACAGACAGATCAGTCTCAACCGCGTGTCTTAGCACCTGTCATGGTTTGAATGTGATTTGTCCCTCACAGGCTCATTGTTTGCAACCTTAACTGATACGGTTTGGGAAGGGTCAGGGCAGCTGGAGGAGGTGCAGCCTTATGCTAGAGGAAGGCACATCACAGGTGGTGGGCCTTAAGGTTGCATAGCCCCATTTGCTTCCTCTAGCAATCAGCTCTTACAGTTTTGCTGCTTGCCCTCTGTCTCCATGATGGCTACAGTGACTTGAGCCACCTACAGCTTCCACCCCCTGCCATGCCTTTCCTGTCATAATGGACTACATCGCCTCTGGAACCGTAAGCCAAAAAACCTGTCCTTTTCTCTTTTAAATTGTGTCTGCGTATTGTCTCACAGCAAAAAAAGGTAGGTACAATACTACCCATTGCAGAGGGGCGGGGTTAGGCAACTGCTGCTCTGTCCCAATTCATCTTTGGTTCTGTAGTCTCTGTTTGGATGCCAGTTGTGTTGTGTGACCTTCTAGGGGAGCTGTGAGGAAATATCTATTCATCCCAGATAAGACATCAGCAACAGAGAAACAATTCCACCCAAGACTAGCGTGGTGAACCAATGGGATGGGGGGGGTTGATTACTTACAGGAACATGGGTAAGGGGTGACTTACAGAAGCATAAGGCAGCCTCATCACCAAAAGGCCCACTCAGTGTGACAGTTCATAGAAGTTGCCTCCAAAGAAGAGTCCCAATAACCCCGGGGTCTTAGTATATACTCCACTGTAATAAATAAACAGCCTAAAAAATTTAGGGGAACAAGTAGTTTTGTAGTTATGATTCCAGGTTATAACTCATTAGTTAGCAGGGTCACCAGCAGAGGCCAAGAGAACTAGCCATACTACGACCACAGGAAAAGTTGAGCAAGGGGCATCTTTTTCAGTTTGTGATTCTGACAAACACTACCAATTCTCTCTCCATCTCATCCACTTGCCCAGCGAATGGTCCCACCCATTAGATAATCTCCTACAGATGTTCTCAGAGGTTTATATTCATTGATTCTTCTCAGGCATGCTTAAAGGTTCAGTAGTCAACTGTCAAGTTCACCCCTAGCAATTATTTACTGCTCATATAGCTTTGAAGCAGCCTTGTGAATCTCACAACTTTCAGAGATTCCTAAATCATGTAAGTTTCCTTGGTTTTCTGAGCCTTATGCACTTTATTCCTCTCTCCAAAGAGGTAATGTCTCATTTCAGAGAAAAATCACTGCATAACACCAGCAGATGTAGTAAGTATGGGGATGCATGTTTGTGGTGAGAAACTTTCATGCTTGGTCCCCCTTAACTTTTCCTTTGAATCGGAGACAAAGTTGTCCCAGAAAGGAGTGTGGAGGGGACCTGGAGGAGTTATGGTTTAAGCTAGGCGCTCTGGGAAGCAGTAGAAGAAACTGAGCGGGAATGCACAGGAGAGACAGGAGCAGCGCGAATGTGCCAGCTCTTCAGCTAGGGTTGCACAGAGTTCTTGGTTCTAGTGTTTTGCAGATGCCTTCAGAGATGAGCAGAGGAGAGCCAAGAGATGAGCAGAAGAGTGGGGGGTGGAGGCATGGTGATGCTGGATGATGGGGGACAGCAGAACTGAGCTGCTGGCAAGAAAGAGAGAGTGACATGCACCCGAGGGGGAAGAAACTGATGTGGGAGCTGGCAAGATGGCTGGGTGAAAAATGAAGAGAATAGGGTACCATGTGTTGTTGTTGTTAAAACTTAAAAACAACCTGTATATCCAGCAATAGTGGGATGGTCGAATGAGCAAAAGGATAAATACATGAAAAATTATATATATTTTACCAAGGTAATATATATGTATATTGACACGAAAAGTTCCCTAGAATATATTGTCAAGTGGAAAAAACTCTATATGTAAATATATAGAATATGTGTGTATACACAAACACACATAAACATGTATATCCTTATATCCTTGCAGATATGCATGCATACACATACAACTATTAAATGTAAGGAAAAGGAGGGAAGTTGGAGCAGGACAAAGAAGATATACACATCTGTATACAGTGGCACACATCTGTATTACACTCAGTAGGTAGAGGCAGGAGGATCAGGAGTTCCGTACATAATGATTTTTTAAAATTTTTTTTTATTTATTCAATTGTGCGTGTGTGCATATGTATGTGCGCGTGTGTGTGTGCCTGTGTGTGTAGAACCACGGACGAATTCGGGAACCACCATGGATGCCTCCACTTCCTCCGCCTCGGGATTCACAGGCTCCGCCCTACCAGGATCAGAAACGCAGGCTGCCCCCGCTTCCGCCTGGCGTCTATACGTGGGATCTGGGATCCGAACTCAGGACCTTCCGCCTGCAAGGCAGAGGCTTATCCCCTGAGCCACCTCTCCAGCCCCTACATAATGATTTTTGAGGCCAGCCCAGTCTACCTGTCTCAATAAAGAAAGAAAAAAAAAAACAAACAAGATTTGCAACAACAGAGAGTCATTGAATTCATTTTATTTTAAAGGTATCTATGTACACCAAGTAAATACACACTGGGGTTTGTGCAGTTTGGTTTGTCTTCCACGCTGGCATGCAACATTTTGGCAGATGTGAGTGGGCAGGCCAGTGACCTGGCTCTCTGAAAGGGATGTTGTGGAAGAGATGGAGCAAGAAATTTGGGTGAAGGGTCAAGTGTGCTGTTTCTTGTGATGTAAGTGAATGATCATGTCCTTACATCTTGCTACACAAGGGTGCTCCCTCTGGGTCACCCCCTCTTCATCTGCCCTATATTTCCTATCGTCTTACGTGTTTTTAAAAGAATCGTTTAGTGGCAAGATTACACAAACTCTCCTGGATTCTTAGATATTCTGCGGACAAGCACTAGCATGGGTCACAGGTGCACGGCCACCTCCCTCTGCCTCCGGCTGGTCTGCCAGTGTGACACACCCATTTTCCATTCTCTTTGACTTACAGCTTTGGGGTAAGAGGTTCCAGGTTGAACCTCCTTCCTCAGAGATATGGTTTTCAAACTACTCTTAAAGATCTTTAAATCTTTTTCTTAGGGGCAATCTAGCCCTTCACGGCCCTTTAGTGCCATGAGTCTGTTTCTTGTTCCTTGCTCCTCATGAATTCCATGCCTAGGCACCATGAGTTCTCGTGGGCTCCCTAGCTCCTCATGAGCTCTGTTTTATTTCTGCTTCTCATGGCTCCACGTCTGGAGTCCATGAGTTCCAACCTTTCTTTTCTCTAATAAACTCTACCTTAACCCTCAAAAAAAAAATCTTTTTTCTTAGGACTGTTCCAGGACACTTCTACTAATGAAGTATCATATATATATATAAAGAAGAAAGAGAAAGGATGGAAAGAATTGAGAAAGGACAGAAAGAATAAAGGAAAGAGAAGGGGAAGAGATGAAGGAAGGAAGGAAGAAAGGAAGGAAGGAAGGAAGGAAGGAAGGAAGGAAGGAAGGAAGGAAGGAAGGAAGGAAGGAAGGAAAGAAGGAAGGAAGGAAGGAAGGAAGGAAGGAAAAAATGCAAACTGAACTGTCCAAAGTCTTCATTACTACTGTTTAGCTTTTTGCCTCCTTTCACAGGGCCGAAGATCAAACCCAGGGCGTGGCTCATGCTAAGCAGGTTAGCTAAGTGCTCTTTAGTACGAGCCACAACCCAAGCCCTATGATATTTTTTTTATATCAGAGTTCTACATGAGATTTGTTTTGAAGTGTTTGAAAAATCACCATTTTAGATTTATTCCACACCCTTGTGATATTTTTCTCCTCTATTTCTTTTTGACAGGTCAAAGTGGGCAGAGACTCTTCCCGAGAGGACTCATGGGCAGCCCAAGCTCCAGCTGGCATTCACACTGAGCTCACTTCTGCCCGCACACTGAACTCACTCCTGCCCGCACACTGAACTCACTCCTGCACGCACACTGAGCTCACTCCTGCCCGCACACTGAACTCACTCCTGCACGCACACTGAGCTCACTCCTGCACGCACACTGAGCTCACTCCTGCACAGAGCTCACTCCTGCACAGAGCTCACTCCTGCACACACAGAGCTCACTCCTGCACGCACACTGAGCTCACTCCTGCACGCACACTGAGCTCACTTCTGCATACACACTGAGCTCACTCCTGCACAGAGCTCACTCCTGCACAGAGCTCACTCCTGCACACACAGAGCTCACTCCTGCACGCACACTGAGCTCACTCCTGCACGCACACTGAGCTCACTCCTGCATGCACACTGTGCTCACTCCTGCACGTGCACAGAGCTCACTCCTGCACAGAGCTCACTCCTGCACCCACACTGAGCTCACTCCTGAATGCACAGAGCTCACTCCTGCACGCACAGAGCTCACTCCTGCATGCACACTGTGCTCACTCCTGCACGCGCAGAGCTCACTCCTGCACAGAGCTCACTCCTGCACACACACTGCGCTCACTCCTGCACGCACACTGTGCTCATTCCTGCACGTGCACAGAGCTCATTCCTGCACGTGCACAGAGCTCACTCCTGCACAGAGCTCACTTCTGCACAGAGCTCACTCCTGCACCCACACTGAGCTCACTCCTGAATGCACAGAGCTCACTCCTGCACGCACAGAGCTCACTCCTGAATGCACAGAGCTCACTCCTGCACCCACACTGAGCTCAGTCCTGCACGCACAGAGCTCACTCCTGCATGCGCACAGAGCTCACTCCTGCATGCGCACAGAGCTCACTCCTGCATGCACAGAGCTCACTCCTGCACGCACAGAGCTCACTCCTGCACGCACAGAGCTCACTCCTGCACGCAGAGCTCACTCCTGCACGCACAGAGCTCACTCCTGCACGCACAGAGCTCACTCCTGCACGCGCACTGCGCTCACTCCTGCACGCGCACTGCGCTCACTCCTGCACGCACACTGAGCTTACTTCCTAGACCTAGAAGAAGCCTTGTGAAGGCTGAGGACTGCTGCAGGACCCTGGCCTTCTACCCTACTTAAAACTGAATATCTAGATACTTAACTTTATTTCTTGGTGTGGGCTGAGTGATGACTTTTATCAGAGCAGTGATCTAGAAAACCACTTCAGGAAGAGGGAAGAAAAGAACCACCTAGAGCTACAGCCTCAGTGCTCTTGTCCACAGGAGAGGAGGGCAGCTGGGCTGAACGTGGTTCTGGAGAGAGAGCACTTGGTGCTCAAGTCTTTTGCCTCTGCCACCTCTGGAAATACTTTTTGTTTTTATTTTTCTTTGTTTTGTTCTGTGTGATCAGGCTGACTGCAACTGGTAGCCTCAAACTTACAGCAATTCTCCTGCCTATGTTTCCCAAATGCTAAGATTACAGGCATGAGCTTCCTTGCTTGGGCTTTTGGTTTTGCAGTGCTCTGGATTGAACCCAGGACCCTGTACATGCTAGGCAAGCTCTCTGCCACTGAGCTATATCCCCCTTTATATATCCTACATACCCTTCCTTTAAAGTGCACTTGATACCAGATGGAGACATTACATCTGGGAGATGTGATACCAGGGGAGGCTCTGGGGGTTTGGGGAAGTTATACCGAGGGAAAAATCAGACTCCAGCTTAAAGAAAAGGTGTCTACAGACAGCCATCTGCCAATGAACTGGAAGCTCCACACTAAAGTCAGCGGTAGGAGGAACATGCAGCCCAATATGGGAGAAAGGACTCCAGCTTGTCGCTTCAACCTGAGCTCACTTGACAGAAAAACACCTAGCCATTTCCCGACCCTCCAGAGCCAGGGAACCAACCATTCTTGACTATACTCACCTAGACCCCTCAGCACAGACAGACGTGCAGCAGCTTGTCACACTATGGGAGAGGTCTGACTTCCCAATTTTTCAAAATATTTTAAATCAGTTCTGAGCTCTGGTTGTGAGATTTGGGGTAGAAAGTATCAAAAGACGCTGGGACTGGAAGTAGGGAAATAGTTCCTGGAGCAGTCCATGTTTCCAGACTAGAGAAAACAGGAAGAGGGAAGGAAAAGGCAGGCTTTGGAGGATAGAGGTAAGCACCTGGAATCCCTTGATTCAGGTGGGGAAGCATATGAATAAGATAATTTAGTAATCCTTCCCCTGAGCCCTCCTTCTGTGCTATATGTAAAAAGGAGGGAGGAAAGGTCTGTTTCTCTGTCTTCTTAGGATGCTAAGACATTCTTCTGCTTAAGGCTTTGTATGTACACGTGTGTGCGTGCGCACGTGTGTGTGCATGCTCGCGTGTGTTTGTGAGAGAAAAGGACCACAGCCCTCCAGCTCCCGTTTTTTTCCTTTATCATCTTGTGACCTCTACTCAGTGACTAACACCACTCAGTGTGAGAGACAAGTATATGGAAGAAAGAAGAAACATCACCCTCCTCCCTAGTGCCCCAATTGAGGAGGGTTAAACTATGCTTGAAATTGCTAAATACATCATCAGATACTTAAAGAGTGGGACAGAGAGAGGAGAGACATAGCAGCAGCTTCTGATATACAGATACAGAGTACAAAGAGATACAGAGTCAGAGAAGACGTCAAACAGTACAGTCCAATGACACGGGTTGGGGAGGGAGTTAGTATCAGAGACCACAGGTTTTGCAGCATGCTGAGAGAAGAGGCCTCAGTCCCTCTTAGAAACTGGGGAAGAAAGAGAAAGACCGTGTGAGGAACCGGCTGAGCAAGGCAAAGCACACATAGGTTCACAGTTCTGCGCCTTTAACACCAACAAGCAGGAACACCTCCCCTTCTTCTCCCCCCCTATGCCTCCCAGCATCTTCTTTCCCTCTTCAACTCTCTGCTTCTCACGCCTTTCGGCCTGTGTGTGTCTAGCCTACTGTCCTGGGAAATCCCTGGAGGGCTTGACTTGGAATCGGCCCAGCAAGAGAATGGCCATATTTTCTCGATTCTACTCTGCAAGGATCTAATATGGACAACAATCCAGATTCCATCGCCCAGTTCTAGGCTCCAAGGCAACTGTGACAAGGAGCCTGGTGACATCCAAGAACCAGGAGGGTGTTTGTCCTGCTAGAAAAGAGGACACGGGGGGGGGTACTGTGGGATGGGGGCAGAGATGCTGATATGAGGAGACAGTGATTTCTCCACTTCTGCTGAGCAATATAGGGAAGACTGCTGACACAGTAGCTGGAGGAACAAAGAGTCAGACTGCAGGGTTTTTGGTCTTTGGTGACACACAGATAAGGGAATCGGGACACAGGCTGCAGGTATAACTAAGTCACCTTTGCTGAAAGTGTCTTAGCTTAAAACATCTCTATCCATCCAAGATTATTATAGGGGGGAGGCAGAGGCAGGGATAGGATGGTCTATTATCTAAGATATGTGTGTGTGTGTGTGTGTGTGTGTGTGTGTGTAGACAGCAGCCCTTATTCACTATTTTTTAACATGCGGCAGTGACCCCTAGTGGTAGAAATCAGTACTGTGGTTACCACCACCGTCAAAGGGAAATAAATCACTGGAGCCAGGAAAGCATGATTATAGCCCCAGCCAGAAAAAGCAGGAGTAGAAGGGTAACTAGCTAGTAAAGTTTTGAGGTGTTTTTTTTTTAAGAGAAAAGAAACAGGACGAAAGCACCTGTGGAGGATATTAAAAAGGTGACCGTGGCAAATCAGGAGGAGCCCCTGAGCTACCTGAAAGTGCAGGTATGTAGTCACGAATGGGAGATTAGCTGGCTGCTGTCTCTTGGTGGAGAGGGAAAAGCTTGGCTTGGTCCTCAGCCTCATAGCCGCATGGCAGGTCACTCCTGGAGGAAGAGACACGATGATCACCCCCACACAAGAGACTATGTTCCTGTCATGGTCACATGGTCACATGATAATACGTCTCTGAGATGGCCAAGGGTAAAGACAGGGACTGGGCAGGCTTTGCAGGGAATTCAAGGCCTTTCCCATGACCACAGCATTCCCAATGGTGGAAGAGAATCCACATCACCAGATGTTCATGGCGTTTCCCTACTCCCCAGACCTTATACCTGAAATAGAAGAGGTCATCCGGGGCCGGAGGGGAATGTCTGGGATCTCCCAGACATCCCTGGACAGCAAGAACCCATTTTCTCCCTCCTCCCCCTAACTCTAGGAATGCTCTGAAGAGAACAAAGGAAAACTTAATTTTTGTTTTGTTTTCTGGTCCCATTCAGAAAACCCAAGGTTAGAGGTGACAGATGTACCTATTGTCGTTGATATCTGTAGCATTTCCTGAAGAAATCACCATGGAAAACATGGGGTTAGAAGAAAGAAAAGAAGCTGGTGTGAGGATCAGTCTCCCTAGACCTCCCCATCCTAACCCCACTCAGTGCAAACTGGGGCACACGTCCTCAGCTATCCAAAGCTACACCATTCTTTCCTAAGTCCTCTCTGAGAAAAGAGGATTGGCAGGCACACTAATGGGAGGAATCCACTTCCGAGATCGGTGGAAACTGATCTTTCACTTTTTTTCTTCTAGTGCTAATGGAAGTGCCTGCAGTAGGCAAGCGCTCTACCACTCAGCTCTACCCCTTACCTTATCTTCTTTTACCTGACACCCTGGCACACTAAAGAAGTTCAGTGAGTACCTGCTGTAAACTAGGGTGACTCTCAACTTGCCCAGGGGGATCCCAATGGCGGGTCTGTGCGTCTTTGTCACTCACCGTTGTCCATGTTGGCTTTCTGATAGGAAGCCAAGGCGCCCCCAGAGGAAGTCGCTCCATTGCTGGCACAGGAGTTAGCAAAGCTGGATGAAAAGAGGAAAGAGGCCGTCTCTCGCACCACATTCACTATTCTGAAGACCACAAAGCCCACGACCACCCCTAACCTGCATCCTTCCCATGGTGGAGTCGGGGAGGGTAAACATCTGATTCTTAATCTCATATATACAGTTGAGAAAAGGATTAGAAACAAAGTTACTGGGAAAAATAATTAATTCTCTACCAATAGCCGGTCCAGCTTTCTAGGGCCTGGATGGTCTTGGGCTGGCAATTTCAGCCTATACACATATTCACTTACTACATATCTGAGGTGGAGCTAGGTGCAGCTTGCAGGTACAAATTCTGATAGTTCTGGAAGAGGTTGTTAGTGTAACTGATGCACTCGGGGCTCCGGGTGCCATAGGGGTTTGTGGGAGAGGAGGCGGGGTACTGGCCGGGCCGCACAGGTTTGGCTATGAAAGAGAAACAAATGAGCATGAGGAAGCTGTTACCCAGAGTTTCCCTGGTCCCTTTGGGCATTTACTGGAGTTGAACCAAAATGCTTATAATTTGTGTTTTGGTGGAGAGGCCAGGGGCTGAAGCAAGCATCAGAAACTGGCTGGCTTCCCTTCAGGTGGCAAGTCCACCTCAGCTACTGACACCCACTCACCAATCTGGGCCGAATGGCCCCGCTTGCCCGAGCTCTTGTACCGAACGGCCTCCTTGATGCGGTCCACCTCCTGTTGGTACCGACGCTTGTCCTTCATGGCGCCCTCCTTGGCCTCCTTCAGTGCACCCTCCAGGGCCTTAACTCTCTCAGCCGTAGCCCTAAGTCGTTTTTCCAGTTTAGGAAGCTCACAACGCAGATCTGCATTGTCACGTACCAGCTGTGGGGTGAGCCAAAGGGAAGAGACCGAAAGAAAGGCAAATGACCCAAGGGAAAATAAGAGTTTGGGGGTGAGGAGACAGAACAAAGAAGAATTAGGGGTCAGAGAAGATGGGACCTTGTCATTTCCCTGAAAGACCTCTTCTTCCCTTTGATGTCATTCTTTCCAGTTCTCTCCTTCTCTCTACATCATTTTCTAATAACAAAGTCCAGAACTCTTATGGCAGTGTTCTGTTCCAGTTTCCAACTGGCCTGGAACACGCCCTTCCACAGGCTCTCACAGCCTGTGCCAGACCAACAGTTCGACAGGCATGAAGCACCTGCTTCCCCAGGGACGGCTATGTGGGCGGCAGAGTCAGGGTGGAAAGCAGGGGAACCTGGCAGTCTGAAGAAAGAATGGACATAGGACCCTGAAGCATGCAGGTGGGTGCAGCTCTGATAAGACCAAAGCTGGAATCTCTGCACGCACGCACGCACGCACGCACGCACGCCTCCACAGGAAGGGAAGAACATGTTTGAGCTCTCACAAACACTTGTGCTCATTACCTTTCTTTACATCCATGGACATCCTGGGCTATATAGTAGCACCCATCTTGCAACCAGAAAAGACACTTTGATTTTTTTTTTTAAAGGGTCTATACAATGATTGGGACACTTGAGACTGCAAAAGGAGCAAATCCTGGGAAGTGGGGTGGGGGAATCAGGATAATCAGAGAACATGGGAAGGAAAGGGACAGCTAGAAGCTTCTATGCACCTTCAATTTGGAATAATCAGAATTCTGCTGTGGTGATAGTTTGATTTAACTGATAATACCTCTATTAAGGTTCTGTCTCTGTTTTCTCTCTCTCTTTTTCCTTCATAGACTTGTTTTTGCTGGATAGAACATAGTGATGAGTGCTTATCTCTCCTTTGTGGGTAGCACATTTTTGGAGTTTGGGACTTAGAGCGGTGGTAGAAGCTTTGATGAGGGTTCACTATGCAGCCCACACTGCTTGGAACTCACTGTAAGTCCAGGTTGGCCTCAAACCAGGTCTTCTTCCCTCAGCTTAAGTGCAGGGATTGTGAACATGCACCGTTTCTTTTTTGTTGTTTTTTGTTATTCTTTGTGTGTTTTAGTTTTGTTTCGTTTTTTGTTTAGATACCCCTCTCGTGTGCCCCAGTCTTAATGTGTTGAAGATTCTGAACTTAACTGCCTGCACCTCCCAATGCTGGGATTCGAGAAGTGAGTCTCCACACCAGGGTCTTCTGTTTGTTTTTGGCCTCTAAGTGTGTGTGTGTCTGTGTGTAAGCTTGTCTATACATGGTACATGTGTGCATGCAGGTGCATACATATATCATGGGTGTGTATGTTGCACACGCACACGTGCACACATGCATACAAGTGATATATGCATGTATATGAGTGTGTGTACATATGTATACATACGTACATATACATTTATATGCATATGAAAGCCAGAAGTTGACTTCAGTGTCTTTTATGTCTCCTTACTTTTTTTTCTTTTTATTAAGGAAAATCTCTCAATCTCAGAGCTCACCAGCTAAACCAGCCAGCCAGCTCTCACTGGGGATTCTCTATCTTTGCCTCTTGAATGTTTGGATTAGGGGCGCCTGCCACACCTGCTATTTTTTATGTGTGTTATGGAGATGTGAACTCCAGTCATCATATTTGTGGAGTGAGTACCTCGTCCACTAACCCACTCTCCATGTCCTACACTTAGTTTTATGTGATGCTTGGGAGGGGAACCCAGGACTCAATGTATACTAAGCAAGCATTGTACCATCTGAGCTACATTCTCAGGCCTCTTCATTTAAAATACACACACACACACACACACACACACACACACACACACACTCAGGCCTCTTCATTTAAAATACACGCACACACACACACACACACACACACACACACACACAAATATACATTTGGACAGAGAGGTAAAATGAATGCAGGAATGAAAACAATGTTAAAACTAATTAGAAAGATTTCTGAGTCTTCAATTTCTCTGTAAAATTGTTACACCATTTCAAGAGAGTGGAAGGAAGGAAAGATGCAGGAAAGCCCCTGGCAGAGTCAAAGAAATTAAGCCCTGAAGATTATCATCGAGTTGCAGGTTTTGGAAGCTTTCATTAAAAAATGCACTGAATATTTACTACACCGAGCAGGCACTGGACTGGGAGGAAATGAAGTTGAATTCTTGACTAGTGAGAATATGAGTCTAAATGGAATCTTCAGATAGACGGGAGAGGAAAGGAATGAAATTGGACAGAGACTTCTTTTATGGTTCAATTAAAAGAGCCCTCCGGCAGACTGTTGGACCTGCCCCTAAGCTCAGATCTTGGGCTTGGACGAAGGTGCTTCTGCTGTATTCACACCAAACATTTCCAGTCCTGATTCCTCTGGATTGCCATTCCACTCGCAAGCCCATACCTTTGAAACCCAACCATCTCCCTAAGGAATAGCAGCAGCATAGCAAGGGGCAGAAAGGGGTTCTGACTGGCCCTGACTAAGAGGTTAGTTGGGCCGGCTGACAAAAGGAGTTCTCTCTGAAAGAAAAGATCCAGTTTATTTGCGCTCCTGTATCTACGCCTAAAGTACAGATCTCTAGTACCCTGCCTACCCCCAACCTTAGTGCTAGAGACTGAACTCTGGGCCTTTGCATACCCAGCAAAATGCTCTACCACTGAGTTGCCTTCTGCCTTCTGGTAGCCCTCTTTAGAGTGACAGCCTTCCATCTCCTCAATCTCCCCCTTCAAGGTCAGCCTGTGGAATTCCACTTTGAGCTAATGCGGATGGGCCGAAATTTTTGAGGAGGGAAAACAGGCATAAATGCAAAATAAGGCACAAGTGGAACCGCATATGGTGTAATGAAATGAGGGAGGAAGAAAGTAAGGAAGATGGTGACTAGACTCTCGTGAACCTAAGGGGCTTCTGGGGATTTGGGTATCCCAGGGACTTGGCCGCCAAAGTTCTCTTCCCCCTTTTCTGGATGCTCACCTGTTTGTGAACCTTTGTAAGCTGTTCCAGGTTGTTCTCAAGAAAGGAAATCTTCTGTTTTTGGGAATGAATCCCCCCACTGTCCTCGGGTTCCATTTCTGCACTCTGATTTAGACAGAAGGGAAGAAAGACGTGGGTGTCCCGAGGCCAAACTAACCACACAGAGGGGACCAGGAATGGAGAACCCGGAGGAGAGGAGGGCTGGCGAGGCTGAGAAGGGCACTCACTTTCTTGACTCGAGTCGTGACGTCTTGAACGAACAGCTTGCGAAGGTTGTGGAGGGTCTGGAGTTCCCGGGCCTGGAAAGGATAATGCGTACATGAGCCGCTCATCCTTCAGGAAGAATAGGGTCAGGAAGAAATTGGGAGGGTATGGAGAGCCCTCCCCAAGTCTGTTAACTTGGCACTCACAACTGTCTCCTCCAGACCCTTGAGGTCCTGCTTGGACTGCTCGTGTCGCTCGTACAGAAATCTGCAGCAAGAGAAGAAAGGAAAAGAGGGAATCAGAGAAAACCCTCAGGACTCACTCCTTTGCCATTTCTTCCTGTGTGTGTGTGTGTGTGTGTGTGTGTGTGTGTGTGTGTGTGTATTTTTACCAGAAAGCGCTTAAGTGTATGTGCCTATGGAAGCCCAAGCATGACTCTGGGAATCATCATGGATTACTGGATTGCTCTGCTTCCTCCTTGCTTCATTTTGGGATTTTTCTAGGCTCCACCCTCAAGGGTTGGAAGTACAGACTAATGCTGCCATTCCTGACAGCATTTTCATATGCGATCTTGGAATCTGAACTCAGGTCCTTTTGTTGGCCAGGCAAAGACTTTAACCCCTGAGCCATCTCCCCAGTCTCATTCCTTTTATCTCTACTACTATTTATCAGTCACTCATGCTTACTGTGAGATAATCAGAAAAGAATTTTAAAATGAGAGCTTAGAAGATAGTTTATAAATAAGCTCACAGTCCCACTGTATATTAGGCAAAGCGCCAGGTGCTCATTCGCGCTGTTTTCTTCTACGCATAACCACAGCCAGGTATAAGCTTTCATGGGATCACAGTAGTTTGTAGCTTCAGAACCCGATCTTCACACTTAACAGAATATAATAAGCTTCTCTACCCAGGCCAGCTGCTACTCAGCAGCAGTCATTTCTAATGGTCTCCCTGTTCCCACCCCACCCCACCCCATCATGTTTGCTTCCTATGAATATCCGCCAGGAGGCTAGGGGAGCACCCTGCGTCTGTAAGCAGATCCTCATGGCCGTTCTCAGCCTCCGTGGCTGGGACTTGTAGTTGAATCCACCACTTACGTCAGCTCCTGTAGCTTAGCGCTCTTCTCATGTTCTTCGTTCTTCAGCTTCTCATAATCAGCCTGAAGCTTCTCCAGCTCTAATTGCAGTTTCTGGTTCAGGCTATAGAGAGCAGGGATATCGGTGACATCAACAGATGTTAATGAACAAGAAGGGAAGCCCCGCCCCTCAAACATCTGGCCTTCTTTAATGAGGCGAGCTGGGTGAGAACAGATACATCAACCTTCTGATATGGGACAGACACAGGCTCTCATTTCCATGACCAAAGGAAATCCTGAGCTCTCCAATCATAAAAGCCTTCAGGACAAGCACTAATGGTTAAGTTTTTGCACCTCTTGACACTAGACTGCAAAGTTTTGTCAATGCTGAAGGAATGATCAAAGACGGTAAAGATCCAGAAAGATCATTAGTGGGTTCAGCAAGACTAGGGGACCCGACAAAGACTGGACCCACCCTCCAGGACCCTTACTCTTTGAGCTCATCAATAGTTTTCTGCTTCTCATTGATCTCATCCCGGAGGCGGGCCAGCTGCCGGTGATGGGCCTCCCGGTGACTCTCCATCTGCAGCTCCAAGGCCTTCTGCAAACAACCCCACCCCATACTCAGAGCCAGACTCCCTGACCGTGCATCCCACACAACCCTCGACCCACCGGCACATCCTCCCCACACAACCCACTCACCTTCACGTCATCTGCATCCTGTGTGTCTGGCTCCTTGTCCTTCAGGGCCACTTCATGCACAGTTTCTAAGCAAAAAAGGGAAAGATTCTTTAGAAACAATCTTGCCTTACGGCCAGAGCTTCAGGCAGGGCAGGACATGGTTGTATAGGGATATTCTGGGTAGGACAGTTCATTTTGGCCCAGTAGGGATACAGAACAAGAGAAGGTTTATGATTAGTGTGAGATGAGCTGCACAAAAAGACATGGCTAACTTGCATATGAGTTACACACTAAGTACTGCATGTGAGATGACAGCCAGGACTCAAGCTGATGTTTTGGGTGAGGGACTTTGGGTCATTTCTCCTGATGTTTGTCCCATTCCCTTCCTGGGCCCTCTGATCTCAGATCTCAGATCCGAGGATGGCCGCCGGGATGGAGATCTGAGAAGGCCTCACCCTGGGCCTGGAGCTTGGCTAGCTCGTCGCTCAGGGAATCGTAGGACTCTTCCAGGTGCCGTTTCTTGAGCTCCACACTCTGCATGTATTCCGTAAGCGAGCGGATCTTGGCCTCGTGCTGGAAGAGGAAGGTTAATCAGAGAAAGGAGATGACTCCAGCTGCCCCCGCAAGCTTCCCCTGCTGCTATGCCTCCTTCGAGGACACAGCCAGGTGTCATCCTTGTTTTGGTTTTGCATGTGCGTATGTGTACAAGAGGGCACTTGGGTATGTGTGCACCTGTGGAGGCCCAAGGGTGACATCTGAAATTATCTAAATTGTTCTTCCACCTTATTGCTTTCCTCTGGGGATTCCCAGACTCCTACCTTCCAGGGCCCGGCATTTTTACATGAGATCTCAGGATCAGAACTTTGTCCCTTTAACTACTAAGCCCTCAGGAGCCATTCCTATGAAGACTTTTCTCAGGACAATCAAGTCCAAGGATTGAACCCCCTGAGCTTCACGTCTTTTGCCTGGGATCCCCCCCTGCTACCACGACTTTTCCATCATTGACCCCCATTGACGCAAGGACACTCACTCAGAGCTAGCTAGAGTGACATTAGCGGTTTCACGACGCTCACCTGTGAGATGAGCAGCTGGCAGGACGACAGCTCCCGCCCCGTCACCTCCATCTTCCGGTGGCATTCCACCTGCAGGTTCTCCAGCTGCCGGCAGCGCTTCACCACCGACTTGACCTCGGATTTGATCTTGCTGATGTAGAGTCGGGCCACGGTGAACTCCTCTTCAATAGCCCCGCTGATCTCCACTGGCTGAGGGTGAGGAAGGGAGCAAGAGCTGCTTTTCTGCAGCTCGATGCCTTCACCGCCCTCTTCCCCTGTTTGCACAGCACCGTCACCCAGGGACTCAAGAGAGGCTTCCTGACCACCCGGCTGCAACTCCCTACCAGCCAACAGATGGCTTCAAAGCTTCTGTGTGCACCCGAACACCCAATTCTGATAGTCCAAAAACATCAGGACCTTTTTTTTTCTTTCCTGGTGCTGGAGCCCAAACTCAGGGCCTTGCTCCAAGCACTCCATCATTACGCTCTGTCTCCAACCCTTGCCTGTTTGTTTATAGAGACGAGGTTTCACTACGTTGCTCATGGTGGTGTCAAACCCTGGGGCTCAAGAGATGCTCCCACCTCAGCCTCCCAGTAACTCGGATGACACTACACACCATTGCACACAGCTTTTCTTTTGTAGACAAATGGATCCTGCCTAATAACCCAGATAGATCATTCACATATACTCAGATCTACATGTGATTCCCAATCCTGTGCGTCCGCCTCTAGGAATACCTCCGTTACCTCAACCTTTAGAATGTGTCTTCTCAGTCGGGTCTATGTCCATTTATTTTTTCTGAGTCTAGCCTGAACCTAGTCAAGTCTAGTCTCTCTCCATGTTTTTTTTCTTTAAACTAGATCTTGCCATATAGCTTAGGGGGGCCTAGAACCCTTGACCCTCCTGCCTCAGCCTTCTGAATGCTGGGATTACAGGTGTGTATCACCACATCTGGCCCTGGGAGGGAAGTTTCTTGGCTCTGTGGCCCACCTTTCTCAGTATCCCCGAGAGCCTACATTGCCTCACTAGGCCTCTTTCCAGTGCCCAGGGCAAGAACGACCCAAACACAACCCCGGTCTCTTCTCCACTCACCAGTTTAATCTCACCGTTGCCCACGATGACACTGAACTCACTCAGATCCTTCATCAGCCCGTTCAGCACCTCGGCGATCCGTTTCCGCTGGTGTCCGCTGACCTCCTGGAGCCGCTGCAACTCAGACTCTAGGGACAGCATGGTGGCCTAGGGACAACCCTTCAGGTCATTACCACTGCCATCCTCCTGCTTCCCCTCCCAAGCCCAGGCAGAAGACTCTCTGGAATCATGCAGGACCCCAGGACTGCCGCAAACAGAACACAGACCCTGCCGAAGCCACTGACAGCGCAAAGGATCAGCGACGTCCACACCACACAGCAGTGTATAAGGCAGCAGAGCTGCTCTTGGACACAGAGGTGTTCTGAGGTCAGGGAACCCCTGGGACACCGGCAGACCACTTACCACCTTCTGGGACAGCTCATCCACCAGAAGCTGGTTCTGCTGGCTCTTCTCCTCCACCTCCTGGGACTTCTGGTCATAGTTCACTGCCAGTTCCTCCAGGGCCTGAAGCACTTCCTTGACCTCGTCCTTAGCAGCGTCGTTCTCTGACTGCAGGTGGCTCAGCTCTCGCTGGACCTTCTCATTGTCTCCCCGAGTGGATACCAACAGCTTTAAAGAAGAGAGATGTGACAGAGCATCGGGCAGCGGTCTCCTCCATGAACTCTAGATCTGCATAAGCAAACCACACCCTCCCCCATGTAAAGATCAAGGGAAGCGAACTTTAGGCTTTGTAGAAACAGGTGACCAGAAAGAAGCACTTGGACACTATCATGGCCGTTAAAAACAACCCCAGTGAAGGTCCCATATTTCAACGGTCCCTTCTTTCATCCAATTATTTTTTTTCTGACACAAGTTTTCATATATCCCATGATATGTAGCCAAGGATGACCTTGGACTTCTGATCCTTCTGCCCCCATGTCCCCAAATTCTGGGATTACAGCCATGTGTCATCACACCCCATCTATACT
Source organism: Typhlomys cinereus (assembly GCA_023101885.1). NCBI lineage: Eukaryota > Metazoa > Chordata > Mammalia > Rodentia > Platacanthomyidae > Typhlomys > Typhlomys cinereus. Next base: position 6,581,078 of record JALPQD010000090.1, on the reverse strand, counting down.
GTGCTGGAGGAACCCAAGACTTTGTGTTCTACCGACTGGTCTTTATCCCCAAGCCACCCCCTCATCTTTTTAAAGAACCCTTCTTGATTTTCGGGAATGAACACAACCTCTTTCCGCTGGCACCTCGTGCTTCCTATTACCTCCTCCTGGTCCAGCATTTGCTGCTTCAGTTTCTCGATGAGTTGGCTCTGCTGGTTGATCTCATCGTCCTGTCAGAGGCAAGGGGAGACAGTGAGGGGGACTATGTCTTCCAGTTTAAAGAGTTCTGGGACTGGAGAAAGAAGGAAAGTCCTGATAAAAAAATTCACAGTGCAGCTTTGAGTCAGAAAGCTCATCTGGTAAAAGAAGTCTCTCTCCTGATTTGCTCCTTGGTTTTCACAACTTCTGAATTCCTTTCTTCCAGGAAGCTGGCATAACCTTGACAATACATAATAAAAGTTCATCTCCTCTAACCTAATCCTCCTTTAGCACTGCATTCTAACCAAATCATTCAAATCCTCCTCCTTCCCTTCGCCTCTTTCTCTTTCTCCTCTTCCTTCTCCTCCTCTTCCTCCTTTTTCTTTGACATTTTGCAAAGGTGTCTCATGAAGTGGAGGCTGGTCACTATGTAATTAAGGATGCCCTCAAACCCTTGACTGTCTTGCCTCTACCTTCCAAGTGTTGGAATTAAAGCCAACGTGAAGTTACCCAGTATGCGTTTTTGTTCTCATCGATTTTGGGACAGAATCTCACTATGTACACCAGGCTAGCCTGAAACTCACTATATATCCCATGTTGACCTAAAAATCCCAGTCCTCATTCTCTCAAGTACTGGGATTGTAGGCATGAACACTGCACCTGGCTCAAAGCAAAATCTCATTTATAGAAAACAAAGACAGTATTTTCAGAATATTTACTCAAAATGTATGTGTGAGCACACGTGTGTACATGTTTGTAGTGTGTGCAGATGTGCATTTGGGCATGCCTGTGGAGGACAGAAGCTGATATCTGATGTCTTCCTCCGTCACTTTCCAGCTTGTATTGTGAGACAGGGTCTCTCATTAAAGCAAGAGCTCATGATCCTGCAAGACTAGCTGGCCAGCAAGCTCCAGGGACCCCCCATCCATGCCATTTTCAGTTTCAGATAACAACCATGTACCACCATACCCTGCTTTTTATGTGGGGGCTGGTTCCTAATTCAGGTCCATGTGCACACTTTATAGACGAAGCCACCTCCCAGCCCCTCAAACAAAAGCCTTATAGTAAGTGTTCAAATACATTTTGATAGATGGAGCCTTAGGCATCCATTTAAAGGAAATCTATCTTCCTTCTTCCCTCCCTCCCTCCTTTCTCTCTCTTTCTCCTTTCTTCTTCCTTTCTTCCTGTCCTTTTCTTTCTTATCCTCTCCTGATAGCATCCAAGATGGCCAAAAACTCCTTATGTTGCCAATGAGGACTTTAAATTTATGATCTTCCTGCCTCTGCCTCCCAAATGGTGGGATTACAGACATGTACCACCAAGGTGCTGGGGGTGGGGGAGGGAATTGAATCCAGGAATTTGTGCATGCAAGGCAAGCACTTTACCAATCAGCTATATCCTTACTACCATATCCCATTAAAAAAAAAACACCATTAGGAAATATGAGTAAATTAAAAAATGCTCATAATGGAGTGCTAACTTAAGAAACTGGAGCCAGGCATAGTGGGGCGCACCTGTAATCCCAGCACTTAGGTGACTGAGACAGGACCTGCGCTATGACACCTTGTCTCAGAAAAGACAAAAAGAAAAGGAAAATATTGGATGCAAAATAACCTGTAGCGTGTATCTCATTTGCATGATGCATGCATGGAGAAATATTAACAGCCTTGTCTCGGGGTGATGGGGTGATGGTCATTTTCTTCTAGCTTTTAATTTATCGTCCACCCTCTCCCCTCTATCCCCAATGTCCTCACCTTGTCATCCAGCTGCTTGTAGAGGCGGCGGATCTCCTCCTCATACTTCTGCCTTTCCTCGGGTGCGATGCGCACCACGATGGACGAGTTGTCGTTCATGGGCGTCTCCTCGCACAGCTCAGCTCCCAGGGCCGATTCTTCCCCGGCCAAGCGCTCTGTCTCAGGCACGTTCTCTCCTTGCAGAAAGCAGAACAAAGAGTAGAGATGGTGTGTCAACCTGGCAGATCTAAAATCACCTAGGAGACGAACCTCAGGGCATGTCTATGAGGGGACTTCTAGACCGGAACTGAGACGGGAAGACCCACCCTAAATATGGTGGTGCTATCCCATGGACTGAGTAAAAAAGGAAAAAGCCAGTGGAACCCCAGCATTCATTCTCTGCTTCCTTATTTTTTTTTATACATTTTTTATTATTATGTCAGCTCTCTGCTTCCTTATTATGCGTACAATGTGACCCCCTCACTCTTGCCACCACATCCTCTCTGCCATAATGGGGCCTTCACAATTCCTCGTTTCTCTTGTCAGGCGTTTTGTCACAGCAACAGTGGAGAAGAGAGAGCTGTGCACACAGGTCTCCCTCCTCAGTGCTGGGATCTCCAGCCCCCCAGACCCTCTTCTGAGTGAAGCTTCTCTACCTTTTGGGAATCCCAGCAAGTCAGTCAGTCACCTCTCTCCCTTCCCTCCTGACCGCTCCACTGTATCCTTCTTCCTGACAACTGACCTGGCCTTGAACACCCCAGGCCACAGCTGTCCCTGAGCCATGGTCTGTTGCTCCCACAGGACCTCCCCACTCTAACCATTGCGCCACCGGCTCAGTTCCGCCTCCAGCTTTGCAATGGTCTCCTTCTGGGCCTTGGTCTTCTCCTTCTCCTTCTCATATTTCTTCTTCCACTGCTCGGCAGTCAACTCTAGATTCACAGAGGCAGTATTCTTAATGGTCTTTGCCCTGGATGAAGTGGAAAGAAAGATGAGACTTGAATGGGACTCGGGAGACAGTGGAGTGAGCACACCAGGGAACGAGTCAAGAGCTGGGTATCCGGAACCCCTCTGGGGACTCCACCACTGACCGCTGCCCAAACATCAGGGTAGACTTGGTCTCTGCGTCATTGTAGCTGGATGGCGAGCAACAGATGAACATAGTCGTCCTGCAGTTTCCTCCCAGAGAATCCTGGAGAATTCGTGTCATCTTGCTGTCTCGGTATGGGACATAGCTTTTCTAGATAGACCGTGAGTGAGAAAAATCAATTCAGCAGGGAAAGAAGGGATAATGGTGCCGAGTGGGGACTGAGCAGCCCATGAGTTGGGGTATGATTAGAGGAGAGATTAGAAGTGGGGTAGCTGGAGAGGGAAGTGGGGTGAGGAGGTGGAGGGTGAAGGGGACCCTAAGGAATGCTTACAGTGCCCTCAGCCAGCGCAGAGATCACGTTCCCTAGGGCTGACAGTGACTTGTTGATATTCTTTGCTTCATCCAGCACAGCTCCCTCCGCTCCAGTCTTGCTGACCTGCCAGAACATTGCAGGACAAGCATTTCAGAAACAGCTATCACTACATCTCTGCCAGTTGGGGGGAAGACAGCCCCCCAAGAGGGAAGAGATGGAAGAAAACGAGGGAAGAGCTGGCTAGCCAGACCAGAAGACCCTTGCTCCATTCCCCTGAATTCTCTTGACAAAGGCCACTCCATCCCCACATTATATAATTCCATTTATAAGAAAAGTTCAAGTTATACAAACCCACAGTCAGAGAGTGATCACTGGTAGGCAATGAAAATGTTCTACATTTGACAATAACAATGCTTGTATGTATAACCTTGAGAATGTACTAAATCCTCTGATTATATACTTTTTTTTTGGGGGGGGGGTCTTGCTGTGTAGCCCAGCCTGGCTTCAAACTCCTGATCTTCCTACCTCATTCTCCTAAATACAAGGATTACTGGTGTATACCATCATGTCTGGTTCTGGATCCCTATTTATTTATTTATTTATCTATTTATTTATTTCTGTATTCTGTGCATGTAGTCACACGAGTGTGAATGTATGTACCTGTGTAGATACGTGTGTGTGTGGAGGTTGGAGGTCAGAGGTCAGCCTCGGGTGTTGTTCTTTAGGCAGGAACTGTCCACTTTGTTTTCTGAGACAAAGTTCCCCACTGGGACACAGGGTTCACTGACTGGCCCACGAGCCATAGGAATCTATCTGTTTCTGTCTCCTAGCATTTCAATTACAAACATGTAATACCATGCCTAGCTTTTAACATTGTGGATGCTAGGGATTAGACTCAAGTTGTCATGCTTACACAACAAGCATTTTACCAACTGAGCTCTCCTCAGCCCCATTTTTTGTGTTATTTATTTACTTATTTCGTTTTGAGAAAGGGTTTCTAGTCCGACTGCCCTCAAACTCCCTGTATAACGGAAAATGAACCCGAGCTTCTGATCCTGCTCTCTCCACTTCCCACGTACTACGACTACAAGCATGTACCACCACGCCCATTTCAATCAGTGTTAGAGATCAAACCCAGCCATTGGTACTTACTAAACAAGCACGCTACCAACTAAAGCCCATCCTAGTCCTGGATTACATATTTTAAATGGGAATTCTCTAGATTGTGTGTGGGGGGGTACTTGAGTGCGTGTGCCTGTGGAGGCCCAAGGGTGACATTGGGAATCCTTCTGTATTTCTCCACCTCTTTATTGCTTCACTCTAGGGTTTCCCAGGCTCTACACCCCCAGGGGCAGAATTACAGTCTGGCACCATTTTGCCTGGGATCTGGGAATCTGAACTCACATCCATTTGCTTTCTAGATAAAGGCTTTAGCTACTGAGCCATCTCTCTAACCCCATGAGTGATATTGTTGAGAAAAGTTCTCACTCTCTAGCCTAGATCTGTCTGTCACCCAGACTGGCCTGGAACTCAGAACAATCCTCCTGTCTTGGCCTTCCAAGTGCTGGGATTACAGGCACACACCACCACCCCTGGCTTACAAATCTGATTTAGAAAAAAGCAAATCTTCTTCCAGCCTTCTTTCTCCAGCTCCCATCTCCACCTTACTCCAAAGACCCCCCCCATCTTTTCCGCTCCTTTGCCAGACCCTCTGCCACTGACCTTTTCACTCCCTGCCAGGTCCACTAGATAAAGCTTGCCACTGAGCTTCTGCTCGGTCTCCATGTTCTCCTGCTTGATATTGATCAGGAAGATGCTGTGGCTCCGGGAGCTGTGTTCATTCATGTCTGCAGGGGCGGGAGACACGGGCCCTATGCTTACCCGAGGGACCCCAGATCACAGCTCCAGTGCCCACCAGATGCCACTCAACCAGCTGAGAGAGAAGGAATCTCCAGGATTAGCTACTACACCTCCAGGCTGGCGGCAAGGGGCCTCTCCTCCCTTGCTCACTTGTCCCCAGTGGGCTCAGAAAAGAAATGAACAAACAGACCCTTGGACTCAAGCGGCCCGTCTCTTCCCACTTACTGGTGACAGCCACATGGCGGTTTGATTTCCCTTCATCAATCACATCCAAAATCTCCTCTGGGCTGGACACGAAGCGTTCAGTACAACCCTGCAGGAAGCAAATGGACAGCAGCCATAAACGCGGGTCTTTGAAATAAACTGCCTTCCCATAGGACCCGTCGAGTTTCTTTCCCGGGCCTTTTGACACATCTTAACCACCTTCTGCATCGCCCATCGTCCTTCCTCCTGAATATTCTTGACACCCTGACCCCCCCACAGGAGTCTACTCGGCTCTCACCTTGACGAACGGGACCCGGTTCTTGTCCTCGTGCACAGACAGGTTTGTCTTGGTCACTGGATCGAGATAATGCAGGGTGAGCAAGGCCAGTGCTCTCATCCTCTCCCTCCCACCCCTTCCTCATGCACTCTGCAGTTCTGCAAGGAGGAAGATGCCCTGGGAAGCCCAAAGTCCACATTCACATGGAAGGTTCCGCTCTTCCTCCTGCTCCTTGAAGGGCTCTGGCTCTTCTCCACCTGCTTATATTAAGGTCTGAGGCTCTAAACTCATTTTCTTTCTTTTCCCTCCTTCCCTCCTTCTATCCCTTCCTGCTTCCTTCCTTCCTTCCTTCCTTCCTTCCTTCCTTCCTTCCTTCCTTCCTTCTTCCTTCCCTCTTTCCCTCCCTTCTTCCTTTCTCTCTCTCATTGTTTTTCTTCACATGAGTGTGTGTGTATGAGTGTGCACAAGAGGACACTTAAATGTGCACGCCTATGGGGCCAAAGGGCGACACTGGGAATCTTCCTGAATTTCTCTACCTCCTTATTACTTTGCTCTGAGGTTTTCCAGTCTCTGCCTTCCAGAGTCAGAATTACAGATTGCTGACATTTCTGCCCAACATTTTTATCTGGGATCTGGAGATCTGAACTCAGGTCCTTTTATTTAGGAGACAAAGACACCGAGCCATCTCCCCAGCCCCTCTAAGCTCACCTTCTGATACCACCACCCCCTCCCAGTTTTGGGCAAAAAAATTTCTCGTTTTGTTCTTAAGGTACTGGGGACTGAACCCTGGACCTCATATATGCTAGGAGAGCACTTTACTACTAAGCTATTCACAGATCCCTTTTTTCCCTCCTCCTTTTTGCTATACTAGGGAATGAACCTAAGGCCTCTCACTCATGTTAGATAGCTCTACCTATGTCCCCAGGTTTTCCTTATTTTTAATGTTGAGACAAGATCTCACTAAGTCGGCCAGCATCCTGCTGCAGCATCCCAAAGAACTAGGATTATAGGCATATGCAACCACACCTGGCTAAAGTTTCTAGTAAGTAGAGCCAGAGGACTCTTGTGCTGGAGAGTCGATACCGTGTGATACACAGCATTTGATCTCCAGAATAAAGTGATACTTCTTTGTTGTTCTTCTCACACTTTACCCTTACCCACAGGAGCTAAAACACTCACCATCCAGAAGGTCACGAATTTTGTCCAGGTAAATCTCAAAGTAAGAAACCTGGTTAGGGAGAAAGGGATAGGATGCAAAGAGAGCAATCTTAAATCTAGTGCAGGAATCCCAGGCTTATGTAACCCACTCAAAGATAAGGGATGGGAGCAGGGAAAGTGCAGGAGAGAACATCAGTGAAAAACTGAGGCCACCAGAAAGGGAGGATAAAACTGGGGAGTCCAGAATCCTCCTCACTGGGTTCATGCTAGACCTTCTCTTTAGTCCCCATCTGAGACACCCAGTAGTCAGTCATCACCTTGATGTGGAATTCGAGGTTCTCATCCATGGAGTAGATGTGGTTGAAGATGTCTCGAGCAATCCGAGGAATGATTCCCATCAGCTGGGGGTCATGCAGTTTTCCCTGGGGAGTGAAGATATTCTACAATGAGGCTGAAGACCACTCAGCAGCCGGCAGAGCAACACAAAGGTGAGGAGTGAGTGAAAGATCATCCTAAGTTTGAGGGATGGTCACCACCCCGTCTACCTGTCAATGGAAGGAGATTACTGGGAAGCCCCTTTGGGCTTTTATTTGATCTGCTTTTCTGGACCAAAATAGACAGCTGGAGAGGGAGGGGAACTGCAGCAGACTAAAAGGGTTCTGCTAAACTTCCCCAATTTTATTGTCCCTCAATTGTTCCCCATTCTCAAGACCCATCAAGTCTACTATCCTGGCCACTCTGATTCCCCCCACTGAGATTCTTTGACCTTCCATGAACATTCCAAACCCTAGCTCTGATCAGAACCCTCACCTCCATGGTATGTGTTTTCCCTGAGGATGTCTGTCCATAAGCAAAAATCGTGCCATTGTAGCCAGCAAGGACATCTGGAAGAGATGGTGGAGAAAGAAGACTGGCGGAGGTAAACAGGAGAGGGAAATGGGAGCGTGAGGAAATACACTCTCAGAGCACAGCTATTACCTTTCACGATCTGCATGGCACACGCATGATAAACTTGCTCCTGAGTCGTGTTTGGGGGAAATACACGGTCAAAGACGTATGGCTTCCCCTGGAGAGGAAATAACAATGTCACAAATCAGCAGGAAAGAGTGGGAAAGAGAAGAACTATCGCAAGTCCTTCCATCAAGAGAAAAGCACTCCACGTTGCCACCCTACATGTACAGGGAATGTTTGGGGAATGACAGCAATCTGGGGACCGGCAAGACAAAGTTTACACCAAAACCAGGAGCAGAACTTGTACGATAGAGCATCACCGAGGAGCATCACACAGTACCCAAATCTCTACCTGGGAAGCCAGATGGAAACAGGCAAAGGAAACGTGGAAAAATAAAGAACAATTTATTAACAATAAAAAGATCTCAACCTTTAAAAAATATCTTCCTCAACAGCTCTACATGTCTGGTTATGGAACCTCCTCAAGATGCATCAGCTGAAAGATGCAAGATGGGTGACAAGAATCAGAAGGTCCCCAGTAGCATAAAGGAAGCACCCCAAAGCTACTGTGGAAACACTAGTATGAGTGCTCTCTTTGTGAAAGGTACACATGAAATCAGAAACAAGGGTGTAAAAGACTGTAGCTCAATGGTAGAGTACTTGCCTACGGTATATGAAACCAATTGGACGCACAGAAATAATTGCTGAAGGGAATTATTCAAACCCACAAGTACTGGGTTAATTCATGTGTCTTGATAAGAAAGCTAAAGATACAAAATATTTATAAAACTCAGGGAGCTGGGCGCCTACCCCTCATGGCACTCTACACATAGGATTGTGAGTTCATTTCTAGCTTCTTGTCCCTCATGGATTCCATGTCTGGAGTCCATGAGTTCCACTCTTTCTCTCCTCTAATAAATTCTACCTTAATCCTCAAAAAAAAAAAAAACCCTCAGGGAGCTAAGCAAAGAAAATATTTGTCAGCTACTGATATTTTAAGGGGGGGGGCTCTTTGCTAAGACTAAAATACGACAATCAGAAGTGACAGATCCTCAATTGTGTTATCCTGCCAGTCAGTGTAAAGGAAGTGATGTATCTGTCAGATTGTTTTACCACTGTAAAGAAAGTGGCTTCTGGATATATGAGCTCCTGACCTATCACCTTATCCATTGAACCATATTCCCATCCCTGGAAGGTGAGTTTTAACAAGTTAAAGAAGACTTAAAAAAAAACTTGACTAATGTTAGACATGTCACTGTAGGCATATATCCACCAATACCACATTATATACCTGAGGTTTTTTTCCTGGAATTATACCAAAGTACTGACATTTGGCTTGTACTTTTAAGAGAGAAAACAGGAGAGGTGATGCTTTTCATTCCACATCTTTTTTTTCTTCATGCATATGTGTGTGTGTGTGTGTGTGTGTGTGTGTGTGTGTGTGTGTGTGTGTTTGCATGTGGGTAGGTGTACACGTGTGTACAGGTATACGTGTTCATGAGTATTCATGCCTTTGGAGTCCCAAGGATGATTATCAGGGAAAATTCTCGATCTCTCTTCCACCTCATTGCTATCTTTTAGATACTAGAAAAATCAGTCTGGAGATGCAGCACACTGGCAGAATGCTTGTTGAGCATGCACAAAGCCAGGGCTCCAACTGGCGGCACCACATAAACTGAGTATGGCTGTAATCCCAGCATTTGGAGGATGCAGGCAGAGGGATCAGAAGCTCAAGGTTATCTTCGGCCTTGCAGCAAGCTCAAGGCTGGGATATGGTAGACCTTGAATAAAAACAAAATAGAAGGCATTCTATAATTTTAACTTCAACTCTGGGGAAAAAAAGTCTTTCTGTAATAAAAAGCTTCTTAAGGCCAAAAAGCACGGCCAGTGAAATATTACTTCTGAAAGCTGTCCTCTGACCTCTACCTGTGTGCTACGAATACCCTTCCCCTCCCCTACTCTAAAATAAACAATTTTTAATATTATTATTATTGTTATTTTGCCTGTGTGTCTCTGTGTGTATCTCTATGAGTATGTCTGTGTATCAGAGGGCACCGTATGTGTCTGTGGAGATCCAAAGATGACTCTGGGAATCACCTTGGATTGCTCTACCTCATTTCTGCTTTGCTCTGGAAAAATAAAAAGACCAAGAAACAGTTGAGACTGGAAATGGAGATCAGTAATACAACACATACCCTAGCATAGACAATGTCCTTGTTCGATACCGATCACGAAAAGGTTAGATTAGAAAGAATATAGCCCAAGAAATGACATTCACAAAGGAAAAGAAGTCGGAAGACATTTTGGATGAATACAGTGTGTTCTGAAGAATCACTTTGTTAAGTACTCTGTTTGAGCAAGAATGCTGGAGGTACTAAAGATGAGTGCAGAAGGATGCTCGCTGCAGTGAAAACAGGTCAAAGTTTTAAAGAAAAAATAGCTAAAGTTCAAACATTCAGCAATAATAGCTGGGTTGTGGCTTAGTGACAGCACGTATGCTTAACATGCACGAGGCCCAAGGGCTCTTGGTTTGTTTGATCCTTAGCAAAGGAAGGAAGAAGGAAGGAAAGAAAGAGAAAGAAAGAAAGAAAGAAAGAAAGAAAGAAAGAAAGAAAGAAAGAGAGAGAGAGAGAAAAAAAAAGAGAGAGAAGAGAAGAGAAGAAGAGAAAGAAAGAAAAGAGAAAGAGGAGAAAAAAGAAGAAAGAGAGAGAAAGAAGAAGAAGAGAAAGAGAAAGAGAAAGAGAAAGAAGGAGAAAGAAAGAAAGAGAGAAGAAAAGAAAGAGAGAGAAAGGAAGAAAGAAAAAGAGAGAAAAAGGAAGGAAAAAAAGGATTTTTATTACACTATTAAAATGAGGTTAGTTTTTATATACTGACATGTCCAAGAGTGATTGTAAAGTGTAAAAAATGCCAAGCAGATATAGAAGTGGCCTGTAATTTTAGCTATGCACTTATATACACCTTGTGTAGGAAAACATCCTTGGTCATTATGGCTTTAGGTCCTTCTGCTTGTAAGGCAAAGGCTTACTCCCTGAGTCATCTCTTTAGCTTCATAGTTTTCCTTCTTTTTTATTTAGACTTAAACCTTTTCTAAAATGAAAAGACATGATTTTGAAAAAGGAAAATTTAAGGATCTGAAAGACCACTTGATGAGCAAAGTCACTTGCAAGCAAGTCTAACAACCTGAGTTTGCTCCCTCAGAAGTTTCTGTTGTCTTCTAACCCCCCATATACTGTAGCATGTATGCATGCACATGTGAACACACACATATAATAAATAAATAAACGTAAAAAAGAAAGTCTAAAAATTTTAAACAAAGATAATAATACTTTTATGAAATATAATATTCTTATTAAATAATGAGTTCCCAGGCAAGTGTGATGGAATGTATCTGTAATTCTAGCACTTGGGAAACAGAGGTAAGAGCACTCAAGTTTTAGAATTGCCTAAGTTATGATACATGGCAAGACCCTGTCTCTAAAAGTTTAAGACTGGACGAAGGAAAAAACTCAATAAAGTACTTTCAAACACAAGTACTGAATTTGATCCCCAGAACCCATGTAAAAAAAAATAAGTAAATAAATAAAAGAACCAGGCATGGTAGCTTGCTATCCTAGCACTGGAGAAGCAGAAACAGAAAGATCCCTGGGGTTCATTGGCCAACTAGCCTAGCCTATAGAGGGCTCCAGGCAAGTCAGAGACACCGTCTCAAAGAAAGGTGGAGAATAACCGAGGAATGTGTTGACACTCCAAGTTTTCTTCTGTCACACACATGTGCACACATGTGCATCTGGACCCCCACATATACATGCATCTGTATATACATGAACAGCACACACACACACACACACACACACACACACACACACACGCCAAGGGCTAATCTCTAGCACAGAACACGCAAAGGCTGGAGAGATGGTTCAGTGGATAAAGGCACTTGCAGAGCAAGACTGACAACCTGAGTTCAGTTCCTGGAACCTACACGAGAAAGGAGAGAACCAACTCCTACAAACTGCCCTCTGACATCCACATGGGTTGATGTCACACCATGTACGCTCATACACAAACTAAATGAACAAACAAATGGGAAAAAATAAAAATAGAATTTGAGGCAGGAGGATGGCAAACACACACACACACACACACACACACACACACACACACACACACACACCAATGCCTGGTAATCTGAGAAGAATGATCACTGTGAGTTTAAGGATAAATAGTGAGTATCAGGCCAGTAAAAGCAACATGGTAAACAATAAAATAAAATAAAAGGAACAAAAGGAAAAGCAGCAGCAGCATTAGAGCGCTGGTGAGCCTACAGAGTTAATTACATTAGGTTATTACCCACATATTTTACAGCTTGATGTTAACACTGGTAATAGTACAACAGAGATACTAGCTACAAGGACATGAAGGAGCTGCCAGGGGTCACAGAAAGGCTCTAGATCTTGATCTGGGTAGTAGTTGTAAGGGTTTCTATACATGCTATGAAATACATAATGCTGTTTCCTTAAGATCTGCATGGTGCATAAAATATAAATTTCAACTCTATAGTTGTTATTGTAAATAGGTCATACATTTCTTTTTTGACTTTTTGAAATAGGTTTTCATGTGGCTTAGGCTGATCTTGAAATTAATACATAGCTTGAGTCTGGCCTTCAACTCCTGATCCTCCTGCCTCTACCTTCTAACTGAGATTACAGGTGTGGACTACTACACGTGATTTTATGTGGTGCTAGAGCTCAAACCCAGGACTCATGCATATTAGGCAAGCACTCTACCAACTGAAGTACTGCCAGTGCTTCCATTTTTAAGTGAATACATCATTTAATTTACACTTAACAAAAATTTATCCTACAAGCCACACATATGCAATAACACTATAATACAAAGTGATTACAACAATCCTAAATGCCTGTCAATTCTCTACAGTGAATTAATTGGCTTTTGTTGCTCTGGGAATCAAACCTGGGACCTTGTATTCATCCTATTATGGAGCTATAGCTATGTTATTATTTATTTATTTTATTTATTTATTTTAGGAAAAGCTTTTATCAAAGTCTAATATTGCAACACCAGGTGGCCAATACACAGGACAGAAGGCTCCTAGACTAACCCACGAAATAAATCACAGTTCTTTACTTGTTGAATGAAATGGACCTTTATGTGCTGATACGAGAAGATCTCAGGGCTCAGTGGCAAGTTAGAAAAAAAAATGGGGACACAATGGGGCTGGGAGAAGAGCTCAGGGATGAACTGAGTTTGATCTCAGATGCTTACAAGGTAGGAGACAACTGATTTTTGAAAGTTGTCCTCTGACCTCCATCTATGCACCATGGCATGCGTGTGCTCTCTGGCATTGTCTCTCATAAAGAAACAAAAATCACATTTACTTATAGCGTACTATGTATACAAGATAGCATACATCTATTACAAGTATGCAAAATATGTGAATGTTTGCATTTGCTTATAAATTTTTTAATTATTTTATTTTTCTAGTTTTACAAGCATATTGAGTACTTATCCTGCTTTCCTCCATTCCCCCTCCTTCCCATTTCCCTCCCTTTCCTTCATCAACCCATCCCATTCCCTCTACCCTCCTGCCTGTCTGCTTATATGGACCTCAGGGTTCCCTTTGGCTTGTCTACTCCTGTGGGGGTTCAGGCCTCTTGTGGCATACAAAGTTGCCTCTCTTTGGGCAACTCCACTGTTAGGAGCATGTCCCTTCACTTATCCAGCTTTAGCCCCCAAGATTTCTGCTGTATACCATCTCTCCTGAGTTCCTTGACAGTCTATGGGGGCATGTTGGTATGCCAGTTATTATGCAGGTCTGGTAAGGACAAGCCTCACTGCAGTGAGTTCCTAGATGCAGCTGTCCTGCCTTAAATGGAATGTCTTGTCCCAATGGTGAACCTTCCCACTTTTAGGCTTTTACAATCTCACCACCCCTCTTCTGAGAGGTTCCCAAAGCCTTAGGGTGGGTTGGTTATAAATTTATAAAATGTTTTTGATACATCACACTTATAACCCTAGTACTCAAGAAAGTGAGACAGGAGATTACCATGAGTTCAATGCCAGTCTGGACTATGTAGTGAGACCCTGTATCAAAATAAAATAAAAAATATAGAATTTATAAAAGTTAGTAAAAATATTTAATGGGAGTAGTGATGCAGTTTAGTGGTGTAATTCATGGTTGGCATGTGCCCGGCTTGCTTCAATATCTAGCACCTCCTCAAAATATATGAATGCATACAGTTAATAAATTTAATGCAAGTGGTGATACAGGTTGGGGGTGTAATTCATGCTTGGCATGTGCCTGGCCTGCTTATCTAGCATCCTCCTCAAAACATATGAATACTTACAGTTTATAAAATGATTTTTTTTTCAATTATGTGTGTGTGCATGTGTGCACGTGTGTGTATGTATGTAGTGTATGTGTGTGTGTGTGTAGAACCACAGGGCGAATTCCGGATACACCATGGACCTTCTCCACCTCCTCCTCATTTACTCACAGGCTCCGCCCTATCAGGACCAGAAACGCAGGCCGCCCCCACTTCTGCCTGGCATCTATACGTGGAGTCTAGGATCCGAACTCAGGACTTTCTGCCTGCAAGGCAGAGGCTTAACCCCTGAGCCACCTCTCCAGACCCATATAAAACAATTTTATAATTGTATCCTGGGAAGGAGAGATGGCTCAGTAGGTAAAAGCACTTGCTGTGCAAGCTTGACAACCAGAGGATCCCCACAACCTGCAGAAAGGTAGAAGAGCTAATTCCGCAAAGTTGTCCTCTCTCTTCCACATGAGTGATCACACACCCACATACACACACACTAAGAATAACAATAGTAATAATACAATAATAATAAATTTAAATAAAGTAAAATAAAAAATTCAAAAAATCCCAACAAAGCAAAAAACGATAGAAACAAGCATCAGATTACTAACTATGCTTTTCTTAAAGTGGGAAGATTTGGGGTGAGATTTAGTTTTGTCTATGTGCTTTTCTTTGTATTTAACTTTGCCAACAATTAAAATGTATTAGTGCTATAATTACATCATCTCTATTGTCATTAAAGAAAAGTCTATGGTAATTCTTTAATTACAATGCACTTAATGTTTCTCCTATCCAGTGGCCAAAAACAGAAACAAAGCACATCTATCTCAGGCCAATGACTCTCATCTTCTCCACCAATAATGTCTAGCCATGTTCCGTGAAGCCAGGCATCCAGCCAAAGATTAAATATAACTCTGCAGCCAACCTGGCCCCTCCCTTCTACCCTCTTGGGAACACGGGTACTAACACACCTACTCTCCAACACACATCTCTCAAAACATTCCCAGTGGTAGGATTCCAGAATACAGCCGAGGGTGCTCTCCAAATGCTGAAGGTAATAAGTGCCTTGGGAACCTTTTTCCTTATTCCAACTAGGAAGAATGAATGGAGCAGAGAGGGAAGATAGGTAGGGTTCTCAGACCTGAGACCTGAAGAGAAAAGATATTTAAAAGCTAAGAATTGGGTGTATTTAACAAAATCCTTTGAGTAAGTAAAGTCAGGTGATATGTTATGATTCAGGAGCTCTTGGAAGATCTGAAATGTACTATCTGTTCTTGGCTGGTTCCTCAATTCCAAGTCAAGTCAATTCTAAGTAGGTCTCTCTCTCTCTCTCTCTCTCTCTCTCTCTTTCTCCAGGATCTTACTCTATAGCACAGTAGCTAGACTGGCCTCAAACTTACAAACTTCCTGTTTCATACTGAGTGCTATATGTATCCTATGATCTTCATTAGCTGACCATGATGATAAATGCCTGTAATCTCAGCAATTAAAAGGCTGAAACAGGAAGATTTAAAAGGTTGAAACAGGAAGATTGGAAACAAGCCTTAGCAAGTTATAAAGATTATCTAAAAAAAAAACAATGAAGAATATGGGAAGAATATGAGAGATTTGTTCATTAACAATTTTTAATACAAAATCCATTTTCTATGGATTATTTATTCTCAGTATGTGTTAATTTTGCCTAATTTTCTCATAAGAATAACTAGACCAGTGGTTTTTCTACTTTTTCTGCCTCTGGACTACTCACATGGGAAATAGCTCCATTATTTACACCTCTCACAACATACAATTACTTTGAGCCAAACTGTAGTAGTTATAAAAGATCCTTATTGGAAGACGAGGAAATATACACATGGTTAGTAAAAGTCTTTTTGTTAGTTTTGAGACAGGGACTTGCTAGATCGCCTGGGCTGGCCTAGAACTCACTATCCTTCTGTCTCTCAGCCAACCAAATGCCTGGGTCATAGGCATGCGTTGCCATGTTCTGCTAAAGATCATTTCTCTTGGGGCTGGAGAGGTGGCTCAGGGGTTAAGCCTCCGCCTTCCAGGCGGAAGGTCCTGAGTTCGGATCCCAGATCCCACGTATAGACGCCAGGGGAAGCCGGGGCGGCCTGCGCTTCTGGTCCTGGTAGGGCGGAGCCTGTGAATCCCGGGGCAGAAGGAGGTGGAGGCGTCCATGGTGGTTCACGAATTCGTCCATGGTTTTACACATACACAGACACACACACACACACACACACACACACAGACACACACACACACAGACACACACACACACAGACACGCGCATGCACATGCGCACATTTGAATAAATAATAAAAATAAAAAAAAATTTAAAAAAAAAAGATCATTTCTCTCTATCCAGACGCTTCCTTAGGTTACATATTACCACCTAGAGTCAGAGTTTCTTGAAAGTTAAAGTCCCCCCTTAAATACTCAAAATCAGAGTTGAGTATTTAACAGATATTGATACATAAGAGAGAAAGAAGAAGCCAGAGACCTGGAGGGCAAGGTGTTTAGCACTTCCCAATTTTAAGCTTATGGGGAGACAGCATACACAATAATAACATCCTTTTAAAACTAATTAATTGTGTGTGTATGTATATATGCATGTGTGTGCGTTTGTGTGTGTGCATGTGTGTGTGTGTGTGTGTGTTTCATAGGTCACTGTGTGTCTCTGTGGAGGACAAAGGGTGACTTTGAGAATCATCCTGGATTGTAGCTACCTGTTTTTTGTTTTGCTCTGGGATTTCCCAGGCTCCACCCATGGGGGGGGAAGAGTGCAGGCCCCAGCTGTTTCTGCCTGGCATTTTTTACATGGAACCTGGGATCAGAACTCAGAACCTTGTGCTTGTGAGGCAGAGTGTTAACCCCTGAGCCATCTCTCCAGCCCAAATTCCTTTTTCTTTATAGGCACGATCTCTGTCTGTATAGCTCAGGCTGGTCTCAAATCCCTAATTCTCCTGCCTCAGCTTCTGGATGCTAGATTTTTTACAGGGTGTGCACCTACATGCCTGGCTAACACTGAACTATTTTCAGAGATTTATTATTGGATTTTGTGACATACACCTCTGTAATCACAACACTTAAAGCAGAAGAATTGCCTCAAATTCGAGGCCATCTGGACTACATAGTGAATACCAGACCAGCCACGGCCATACTGCAAGAACTTGTCTCAAAACGAATGAATGAATGAATGAATGAATGAATGAATAACAAAAAACAAAGCGTTTAGTACGTGTTTGTCAGTATACATCATCTCACTTGATGGTTACAACAATTCTAGAAGGCAAGATATTACATTATCTCCATTTTGTAAAAGAGGAAACTGAGGCATCTGCAGACCACATCCAAAGTGATTAAATGGCTACAAATGTCAGCTCTGCCTCAGACCCTTATTCCTGCTTCTCTTTCCCCTGCATTAGGCCCCCACTGCCTTGGACATTTCTCAAAGTATTCCCAAATAGATTTAAAGTCTTTCATCATTTCTTATGTCTAATCTCAACCCCATTCTCAGAAGTAGCTCTCGGTCTGATCCACCCTCTGCTCCTGGGGGTAACTGAACGCCTAGCTAGCTGGAAAGGCATCAGATGCCGGGAGACTCAGTCCATTAGCAACACTTCTGCAGTCATCCCTCTGCCTCCAAGGAATCCCCTGAGATGGCTCTCCAGGCCTGCACATCTCCCGGCCTTCTCGAGTCTCCCTGCCATCCATCTGCCCATGTGTACAGGGGCACTCCTGGCTCCATGCTGTGGTTTTCCATCTTATGTTCTGACTGAAGGTAATTGGGGAGGGGGAGTGAGACGGCTTAGCGGGTAAGGTGTCTGCTCAAGAACCTAATGACCTGAGTTTGATCCTTGGGATCCCACACAGTGGAAGGAGAGAACTGACTTCTAAAAGTCACCCATGTATCATGCATGGCTGTGTGTTCTGTGCTCTCTCTCTCTCTTAAATAAATAAAAATAAAGTTAACGTGGAGTTGAAATTCAGGGCTCCAAAGACCTGATCATCCATCATGAGAGCACTTTACAGGAGAGGGAGCTAGTGGAATGGTTCAGAGGGGTAAGACCCTGGGTTCAGACCTGAAGACCCGAATTTGATCCTGCAGCACACATGGTGGAAGGAGAGAATCAACTCCAAAAGTTGTCCTCTGAATTCCACATATGTCTTCTCTCTCTTTTCTCTTTCTTTTTTTTTAATTTTTTTTATTATTATTATTTATTCAACTGTGCACATGTGCGTGTGTATGTGCTCGTGCATGTGTGTGTCTGTGTGTGTGTGTGTGTGTGTCTGTGTGTGTGTAGAACCACGGACGAATTCGCGAACCACCATGGACGCCTCCACCTCCTTCTGCCCCGGGATTCACAGGCTCCGCCCTACCAGGACCAGAAGCGCAGGCCGCCCCCCGCTTCTGCCTGGCGTCTATACGTGGGATCTGGGATCCGAACTCAGGACCTTCCGCCTGGAAGGCGGAGGCTTAACCCCTGAGCCACCTCTCCAGCCCCTCTTTTCTCTTTCTTAAATAGTTGAAATGAGAGAGAAAGAGAGAGAGAGAGAGAGAAAGGAAGTACGGAAGGAAGCACGGAAGGAAGGAAGGAAGGATTTGGTAGTACTCAAACTTCAAGCCTAATTTCCATAGTGACACCCCTGGGGATTGTTGCCATGGTAATGCTGGAGAGATACTGGCCACAGTAAACATTGCCTCCCCTCTCTATTTTCCTTTATGAGTCTCCCCCCAAAGCTAAGAGGATACTGAAGTAATCCCAAAGCCATGGGGGGCACAGGCCTGCAGTGCAGCACTTAGGCTGAGACAGGAGGATCAGGACTCTACAGCCAGTGTGGGACACACAGGAAGACCCTGTCTCAAAAACAAAGCAAACAAAATAGAACTTGCTTAATGCGAAGGAAATTTAAGAAAGTTAGCTTTGAACACTCGAGCAAAAATGGGAAGAAGCAAGGGAAGGAAAGAAGGAGGGAAGGAGGGAGAGAAAGAGAGAATGTGTGTGTGTTTTCACTGTCATCTCTTCTGCATCAGGCATAGATGCAGCAGCCCGGACAGAAAGAGTCACACTGGGTTCTGAACGTAAAAGGAGCAAAACAAGACATACACCACACACAGAATGCGACCCTGGCAGCCTTCTGCTATGACTTCCATCAACGTTGTCTACTCTCTCCTTGAAGACCCACTCCTGAGAGATATCAGAGAGCTGAGCGAGGCAAGGCCTACGGAGGCTTCTCTTTGCTTGCTGCCCTACCCTGGGCAAGGAGAATGGACCCAGGAACAGAAGGGTCTCAAGCCCAGCATGAGCCGAAGTGCTGAGTAGAGGAGGAGTTGTCACCAAAGGGGCTGCAGGCTCTGGAGAGGTTATCCTCCCCCGCCCACCTCACTATTCTCTAGTCTTTCCAGACTCCTAAAGCTGTTTTCTCTACTGATCCTCAGACAGCTCCCCACACAGTGGTCCCCAAAAAGAGCTAGAGTTAAGAAGAAGAAGAAGAAGAAGAAGAAGAAGAAGAAGAAGAAGAAGAAGAAGAAGAAGAAGAAGAAGAAGAAGAAGAAGAAGAAAATGGAGTAGGAGAAGCCGTTGATTCCCTAGATGCTCAAAGATCTCAAAACCAGGTCTCCCTCAGCCCTCATTTGGCTGAATGAAGAAGGAATGAAGTCCAGAAGGCAAGCTGCCTGAGACAAAATGGCCCCCCTGTAAGCATTTATCTTGAGTGAGATTGACAGGAGGGCTTGGGCAGCGGAAGATGCAAAATGAGACAAAGGTGTAACATCCCTACAGACACCAGGAAGAGCAGACAAGAGGATACAGCCGAGGACTGGCAGAATCTGATGGGGCTCTGAGCATCTCTTCGCTTCTCGTTCTCCATCTCATCTCTTGTCTTTCTACCGTGTAGCTGGGCTAAACGGAAAGAGAAAGCCTCAACCCCTCCTCCCAATATCTCCCACCCAGACCTCTCCCACAAGGCCTGAAAGAGTCCTTATTGGATATGCCTGAGCAAGGAAGTTATTGTTAAAGTCAGTGCTTTGTAGATTTGCTCCCCCTGGCTGCCCCCTCCTGTTTTTCTGTCTTTATGTCTCAAAGGACCTGGAATTCCATCTTTCCTTGTTAAAGCCAGCTAGCAGGGTTATGCAGAGATGAGGCCCCAGGACTGACAAGGGCTTCCTTGAAAAAAAGACTGGTCAGACTGACCAGACAGGAAGCTCTAGGGTCTCTATAAAGCTAAACAGAAGTGTCCTCCTGTGGCAAACATATTTCATCTATAACAAGCATGCATGCAAGGCAAAAGGCATCCACTGGAGTTCCTTAAATATGGGAGGGTTTTGAAAGGCAGGAGGTGGGGGTTTGGGACTCCCTCTGAGGAATATTTACAAGTCCCATTCTGCCTGACTTTGAAAGCCCAGGCGTCTCTTTCTTCCTTTCACCATGTACAATTACAGCTACTTTATACCAAGGATTGTTGGCTAAGATATTAGGAAGTGTCTCTGACCTTGAAGATTGTCCTCATATAGGCCCCTCCCTTCTGAAAGTGGCAACAGCTTCCTGCCCAGCACCCCTAAGCCCTATAGGACTTCTTTCACTGCCACCCCAAACACACATTCACACACATGGTCTGAAGGTCCCTGTCCACCTAAGAAAGGTGGAGCCAATCAGACCTGGGAATTCCCTTCTGACAATCAGAGATAAGGTTTCAAAACAGAAATCTGGGGAGGTGAACTGATAAGAAGGAAAAGTAAGCTTTGGAGTCACAGGGTTGTTTCAGATCTGTAGACCGAACAGATCTATGGACTCTAAGCATGACCTTGAGAAAGTCATACAACTTCTTTGGGCCTCAATTTCCTCATCTGTGAAATGGAAATATGAGCACTACCTCAGTGTTGTTTTAATTAAATTCTAAATATAGAGTAACGATTACAGAGTAGGTATCAGTTCTACCTCTTAGTATCTCTTCTATGAGTAGGGGCTGCTATGATGAAGTATCACCCAACTATTACCTTTTATTGGAGCTTCAAGATTAAGATGAATAAATGAGTATGGATTACCCTTTTAAAAGTTTGGGCATTTTTACCACAGGGGAAGAATTTTCTTGCTACTGTACATTGGGATAGAAAGGCAGAAATGTTCTTAGGATTCTAGAACACCCCCCCCCGAATTGGGTGTGGCATCAATCTATTTCTTTTTCAGAACCACTCAACAGACACCCTCACACGACAATCCAGGCTGTAACTACTTCAGGCAATGATGGAGGGCTTGGTTCAAGAACCCACTCCTATTTATACTACCACAGAGGCTGGGGACGTCCTATCTAGGCCATCCACTAGTGCTCTTCTCCCTTCCTGGAAGTTGGGGTGGAGATCTGAGCCAATAACAAAGGGAAAAATGTGCTTCCTCTGGGGAGAGGGAAAACATTCAGGAAAAAAAAAAATCAAAAAAACAAAAAAACAAAAAAACAGGAGACTGGCCTGTAAGGGGTGGGGACGCTGCAAGACAGAAGCAAAGAAGAGTTGGGGCTCTTGATGATGAGGAAGGAACCCCCCTCTCACTGTGCCAGGACTTGGCTGCAGGCCTAGCCAGGCCACACCCAGCCATCCTAATGCAGGGGAGAGGAGGGGCTGCGGCGAAGAGGCTGGAGGATGAGCGGCTGGGAGCCGGTGCAGAATGACAAGCAGAGGGGCTAGGTGGAAAGATTAGGTATCCCTCCCGCCCTCTCCTCGAATTCCCTCCCGAGGCGAGACTCACCCCAATAATGACGCTGTCGTCCCCTTGGAAAATGGGGATGAACTTGTCCCCCCGCAGAATCTCCGCCTGGTTCAGGGGCCGAAATCGGCAAAGCACCTTGATGCTGCATTCGTTGTTGGTGTCCGCCATGGTGGTCTCGGCCGCGGGGCGGGGGCGCTGCTCCAGCTGCAAGCGGGTGTTTTGTGCTCGGCAGGAAAGGAGGGCTCCGCTGAGGTCGAAGCCGGGGACAGGTGATCGGTCGCTGAGGACGGGAAAGCAGCCGGAACGCCCGGACGAGGCGAGGAAGCAGGGCCGAGGCGCGCTTGCCGTGTCCTGCGGCACTGGGATGCAGGCGACCTGGGCTCCGGGTCCGCTCGCCGCGCTCTGCCTCTCCGCCCCTCGCGCTGCAGCCGCGCTGCGGGCCTGGGCGGGGCGCGGACGCCGTGGGGGCGGGGCTTCCTTCGCAGGGGGATCCCGGGACTTGGACCACGCAAAGGTGGGACCGGTCTTTTTCCGCACCTTCTGTCCCCCCCACGAGCTCGGAGATAGCCCTGCCTTCACCCCTTCCTCATACAGCCCATTCAACGCTGCCCACTCCCACACCCGCGACCTGTTTGTCCCTCCCCAGACTCCACCTCTGGGAAGGGATGAGGGGACTGAGGCGTGCCCGGTGTCTGCTGGGGGAAGATGTCAACAAGCCTTCCATTCCCTTTATTCCAGTGCGTACCATCATCTCCTCCCCACCGCCAGCTCATCACAACCCTCTTCAAATCATTCTCCCTCCGCCAGCCAAGCTCCACTCCCCAGCACCCTGTTCCCCAAACGCACGAAACACCCAGCCTTCCACGGGCAGCTGGAAGTGATGCTCAGGCTCCATTGTCTGGGAGAAGTGGCCAGAAGGTCTGGCTACTCCCTCCCTCATCTTCATTGAAAGGTGAACCCTTCTGCCTGCCAAATGGACAGAATGTAAGAACGAATTCTCAGTTGTGCCTCCAAGGTTGGAGCTGGGATAGAAGTAGGCCACAGAAAGAGAGCCCAAAAGTTGGAGGAAGGGGTGATGACAGGTGCGGCCTGAGACCCTCCAAAGCAAACATTTACATAGGGTCTTAGCTAGGCTTAGACATCCAGTTAGACTAGGTTAGAGTCGCAACACTCCGGTGCCTTTTTTCAACCCTTTCTTCTCTGCATCTCCCCACTTCCTAGCAAAAACAAACCAACAGGAAAACAAAACAGATTCCTTGTCCTTCCTTCCCTTGGGTCAAGCATCTGCTGCAGTCCCTGGGCAGAACCACTGAGAATTGATTTTTCTCCACATAGCGGGCTGCAGGAGTTGAGGCTCTAGGCCAAGGGGAGGAGCAGGGTGAAGATGAGGGGAGGAGAAGAGAGAGGCTTTGCTCAGAAATTGGTCAGCATCTGAGGTCACATAGGCAGGATGGGCAGGGGTGAACAGATGATCATCTGGCCAGAAAAGAATTCACCCATCAGAAGTCACCTGAGCTAGGCCTCTGCCACTAAAACCCCTTGACTCTTCAGGGAACTGAAGGAAAGTGTTCCGGCATTGGTTGGGAAGGCAGCAGCACACCAGAGATAGATGCAGCCGTCTGGGGAGAAGCCAGGACTGAGAATGACAATGAGTTCCAAACTCAGAACTCTACAGTCACTTGGTTTGGCACTATTTCAAAGAGTTGGCAGGATTCAGCAAGCTCAGGAGACACAAGAGTCAAGATAGTGACATCTTTAGTGAAGAAGTTTCAAAATGTCAGTCCATGCCAGTGTCTGGAGGGCATGGAAGGAAGTTGAAGGAGTGGATATAATCAAGATACATTGTATACATGGATGATTGTGTTGTAGAATAAAGACAGGGATAGGTTCAGAAGGTAAAAGTGCTTGCAAGCAAATTTAGTGGCCTGAGTTAGATCCCAGAGCCCACTCGTGGAAGAAGAGAACTGAATTTTGAAAGTTGTCCTCTGACCTCCATGTGTTCTATCTATCTATCTATCTATCTATCTATCTATCTATCTATCTATCTATCTCAAATATAAGTTAAAAAGAAGGCAACGAAGAATAAATGTTATTTTAAAAGATAAAATACCTTTCAAAAAGCCAATACATAGATTACTTAGAAATGAACATTCAAAGATACACCCTCTTCAAGAGAAAAATGAAGTAAGTTTTCTTTTCCTTTAATTTTTATTTTATTATTATAAGCATGTGTGCATGCGTGCCATGGTATGTGTTTAGAATCTGAGAACAAGTTTGTAGTATTCTATCCCGGCTTGTGTGGGGCTCAGGGATTGAACCCTGGTCATCGGGCTTGTGCACCAGGCGTTTTTACCCTCTGAGTCATCTTATTGTACTGGAGTAAGTTTTCCATAAAGCCAAATCTGTTAGCTTTCTTGTTTTGCTTTAATCTTAAAAAGAATTTATTTATTTATTTATTTGAGAGCGTGGAGAGATAGAGACATGGAAAAAAACAGAAAGACAGAAGGCATAGCATGCATGTGAAGGTCAGAAATTGATTCTTTATTTTTCCCATATGATCTTCTGAGGGTCATGCTCAAGTCACCAGTTTTCTTTTTTCCTTTCTTCCTTTCTTCCTTCCTTCCTTCCTTCCTTCCTTCCTTCCTTCCTTCCTTCCTTCCTTCCTTCCTTCTCCCTCTCTCTCTTTCTTTCTGTGTGTACAAGAGAGCATTTTGAGTGTGTGCCTATCAAGCCCTAAGGGTAACACTGAGACTCACCCTGGATCGCTCTACCTCCTTATTGCCTTGCTCTGAGGTTCCCAGGCTCTGCCTTCCAGGGCTGGAAGTGCATGTCACTGCCATATTTAACAAGCATTTTAAGGTCAGATCTGGGGATCTGAACTCAGGTATTTTTGCTTGTGAGGTACAGCTTTAACTCCTGAGCCACCTTTCTAGCCTGTGTCCCCAGGTTTTTAAAGTGGTACCTTTACCCATTAAGCCATTTATTTTTAGCCCTGTATTTTGCTTTTTAATTTTTGAGACATTGTTTCATTATATAACTCAGATTGGTCTGGAACTTGCTATACAGCCTAGGCTGTTCTTGAACTTTCTATCCTTCTGCCTCATCCTCCCAAGTGCTGAGGGTAGGTAGGCATCATCACATCTGTCTTAAGAATGTCCTTTTATATCTTTTTACTTAGTAATAGTAGCAATTATACATAGTAGGTTTTCTCTCTTTTTAAATTATTCTTTCTTTGTGTGTGTGTTTGTTGTATGTGTGTATCAGAGGGCACTGTATGTTCCTGGGGAAGACCAAGAATGACTTCGGGAGTCATTCTGGATTGCTAACTCAGGAGCTTTTGCTTGTGAGGCAATGTCTTAAACCCTGAGCCATCTCTTCAGCCCCTCTCTCTCTTTTTAAAATAGGTTTCCTAGGGCTAGCAACATAGCTGAGTTGGTCTCTATCAACTACCTGCCTAGCATACACACAGCTCTGGGTTCAATCCCCAGAACTGTGTAAAGTGGGCTTGATCGCAATAACCTGCAATCCTAGTACTTGGAAGGTAGAGGCAGGAGGATCATATGTTCAGGGTTATCCTTGGCTACAAAATAAGTTCAGGTCAACTAGAGTTACATAAGACTTTGTGTCAAAAACGAGAAAACAAACAAACAGGTTTTCTATTTGTAATATAAGATGACTATACTACGTCTGTTCTCAAAAAAGTTGAGCCCCAACATAGCTCAGTGGTAGACTTACTTTGTATAAACAAGATCCTGGGTTCAATCTCCAGTATAAAAAAATTTTTATTTTAACTGTATTTAACCATGAAATTCAAAATTCTGGGAACAAACCAAGTATGCAAAAGCATGAGGATTCCACAAGTTCTATCCACAGGCTAGGCTGAGATATATAGTGAGTTCCAGGTAAGACCTAATATCAATACATCTTCCCCACTATTTTTCTGTTTAAGAATGACATATTTAAAAAAAGAAGAAGAATGCGAGCCTTGGACTAACAAAATAGTTCCACAGATAAGTCACCTGTTCCCAAACCTGAAGACCTGAGCTCAACCCTGGAAGCCCACATGATGCAAGGGGAGAAGTGACCTCTGATCTCCAGCATTGTATGTATTCTCTCTCTCATAAAATATGTAAAAAGACTGTCAGGCTTGAGAACAAAATCCAAAATGACAGAAATATCAAACATCCAGATAAGTCTGAATTTCAGATAACTATGCGCATATCCTGAAGCTTATGGAACATGCTTACACTATAAAGAAAATCTATTAGTTGTTCGCCTGAAATTCAAGTTTAACTAGATGCCCTATATTGTATTTTATGTGATAACCCTAACTTGAGCAGATTGCCTCATTTTTCCATTCCTAATACAGACCGGTTACTAAATCTTACTTGTTATTGTTTCTGATGATCCGCTGTGTAACAACATGACTAGCTGCATGATTTCATCTAGTCGCCTTATAGGAATTCTTTTACAGACTTGATGCAAAAAAATGAAGGAAAATAAGTTGTATGAAGGGGCTCCCTAGGATGTTATTGTTGCCCGCCCGAGCCCCAGCCGGCCAGCACTAGGACTACAAATCCCACAACCCTAGACGGCGTCTCGCAGCCATTGCCTCATCCCCGGTTTCTCTCGCCCGCCAATCCCAGCTTTCCTAAGGGTGGGGTTGCCAGCTGTTCTCGCGACTTTTGCTTTACCCTTCTGCTGTGCTACTTGTGTCGCGAGACTTCCTGCTCTCTCTGCCGCTCCCTTTACCGACGCCTTAGCCGGGGACCCGGACCCGGCCTCTCCCCCACCTGGTCACCTGCCCCGGCTCCACCGAGACCCCGGTCCCCCAGCCCCGCCTCGCCGCCGCCATGGCGGACCCTAAATACGCCGATCTCCCCGGCATTGTGAGTACAGGGCCGGCCTCGGCTCCCCAGGACCGCGCCCCCGACCTCCCAAGGACCCCCCCCAAATCAACCCGCGACCACTCCGCTCGCACCCCCTGGTCCCCAAGGGCTCCGGCCGCTCGCTCCCGGCTGCGGCACCTTCCGGAGTCTCTGCCCCGAGTGGGCTGGGCGGTTGGAGGGCGCTCCAGGCCCTTTTTCTGGCAGTCGCCGGTTTCCCCGCCCAGAAATTGTCTCCGGCTGCTTACCACTCAGCGTCCGAGTGTTTCTGCGTGTCGACACTGCCCATGTCTCCCCAGATTTCCCCACTGGGCCCTTCATCCTTATGCCAATCATCCCAGACGGTTTGATGATGGTCCTCGTCCTGCGGGGGAAGAGGTTGCTATGGAGAAGCCTTCTTGTGCCTTTGGAGGGAGCCTGTGTGTCTGCCCCTCGCGCACAACCGGCGTGTGCTGTGCTCGCGCTGCCTTGTCTGCATTCCCCGTGTGCGGGGAGGTTGGGACACGCAACCTTGGAACTGAGGTCCTGAGTCATTGAACCCTTGTGGCAGGACAGTGGAGTACAGTAGCTAAATTCTAGTAACCCTCACTTAGGACAAAATGATTACCAAGGACCTGTCTCTCCCTTCTGGGTCTGTCTTCGTTGCCACATTAGTCATTTTCTCTCAGGCCCCAGTTTGTACCTGCTGTCATCTCTCACCACTGCCATGGTAACAGACATGTTAGCAGGGCAGGCAGAGA
Organism: Typhlomys cinereus; assembly: GCA_023101885.1. NCBI lineage: Eukaryota > Metazoa > Chordata > Mammalia > Rodentia > Platacanthomyidae > Typhlomys > Typhlomys cinereus. Next base: position 6,553,651 of record JALPQD010000090.1, on the reverse strand, counting down.
ATGGACAGCATCTTGGCCTCACAGCCTGGCTTTTCCATTAGCTTGTTCAAAGGAAGCGGGGTAAGGAGTAAGGCTCAGTAGTGAGATGGCTGGTCACTGCTTCTGCCTGCAGGCCAGGAACGAACCAGATGTGTATGAAACCAGCGACCTACCTGAGGATGATCAAGCAGAGTTTGATGCGGTAAGACTGTACGCTGCCTCACAATACCTCTGGACTCTGACCTCTCTCCCCCAGCTAAGTACTTTTTCTTCTGTGGCAAGCCACATCGATAAGTGGGTATGCCAACCCCAGCCTGGGTGTTATGTAGGTTTTAGGGATTTCAAAGGTCTTGATGGGTTTGCTGCCACTAATAAACAATGCTAGAAAATAAAGTCAGACCGGTGGGATTGCAACTAACCAAACCTGTTTGCAAAGCTTTGAGTCTTGAGACTTAAGCGAAATTGAAATATCTCAAAACAGTTACATTTGGGAGTAGTGATTTAGGCCCCTGGGTTCTAATTCATCACTGAGTCATGAAGCCTAAGCACTAACCAAATTGCTTAAGGTTAGGGAGTGGCCTTTTATTTTATCAACTATTCCACTTAATACATGTTCATTAGTATTCATCAAAATCTAGACTCTTAAGGTATGGAGAAATACTCCTTTTATATGATTGTCTAGTATGCATTAGACAATGAGTAAAATAATGACTTGCAGATTTAGAAAGCTGGGAATATAGTGCAAAATAAATGTGAGGAAAGACATAAATCCATTAACAGAGAAGGCATTGCACTAGTACATTTAGACTAAAGTACTCTGAGGAGTCTGAGGAGAAAGAAATTAGCTGTGGGCACTATTGAATGTGTTGATCTTTGTCAAATGCAGAAGAAGAAATGTCCCAGCCCTTAGAGAGCCCCAATAGAAGTATTAGGATATGTGTAGGAAACAAGGAAACGTTAGGATACATGTAGGTAAAGTAAGAAAGAAAAACCCAAGGTGAATGGATGGTAATCAACGTAGTAAAAACTCCCAAAGTGTAACGGAGACAGCCTATCTTATAGGTTGTGCTTTAAGTTCTATTATTTCCAGAGAAAGTTGGGCTGGGCTCATGTTGATGCTGTGAGATTTCAGTGAAAGGTGTGGCCATAAGTCATGGGGACAGTACCAGTAGGCCGATACATGTGTCTGTAAGTCCTGTGGCCATGATTGTGGAGCTAGTTAGTTCTGGGGAATGCTGGTTGCTGGCTTATAATGTATGGCTTGGCGTACTCACTTATTCCTTATTTGAGTCTCCCGTGTGGAAGTGCTTCCTACATTGTAGGGAACATCTTCCCTATCCTTTTTGTAAGTGATGTGTACTTTGTGGCTTCTGTATTTGCTGGCATGTCAGTCTGCCCTCCCACCCCCAACCCAAGCTCAAATATCTGGAGATGATGCAGATGATGTCATTGCCCAAGTAACTGAACCGCGCACCTGCTATTCAGGAGGTTTCTTAGCTATTTCTATCTCATAGAAAAATAAGTCATAAAATGAGAAATCTCTGTACTACAGTTTTGGTTCAGAGACTATTCAGCTCAGACCTCTGCCTAGAGAGTATCAAGCCTTCATAGGGGGGATATAGTCTGTCACTTTGTCACTGACTTTGATACAAATAATACAGCAGCCCCTTTCCAAACAAATGCATCATCTTGTTTTTGAAGGTACTGAGATAACTCTTAATAAGACAGACCCTTCATGAGTAGTTCTTACTGGCTGTTTCTCTCAACTGAATCTAAGCTGGAGAGAGGACACCCTGAGAGTTGTTTCCTGCAGCATAGAAGTGCCTGGGATCTGGATGTAAACATAGTCATTGTGAGTTGTCCCATCGCCTATGGCTCAGCGTATTTACTAGGGCAAGGAATGTGGAAACTTTCAGATGCTTCAGGAGCCCTCAGAGCCAAGCTATTTCCTGATGTCAGCTAATGTCTTTGGCCCCCCCATCCCTGCGGGCCTCAAGAAGACAGCTTTCGGGAAGTCAGCTGCATAATGGCTCTGCTGCTGCTCTTAATACTGAAGTCAGTGTGCAACTTGCGGAGTGCTGGGGTTGCATGTCTAACCAGCCCAGCGACACTGTGGCTTTGAGGCTGGATTCTTACTGGGAGCTTCCCTTCTCATCTGCCCATTCAAGAGCTAACCCCCAACTCCTGTGGCCAGACATGAGGTTTCAGTCACCTTCATAGTGCTTTGGCAACAGCATTCTCTGCTTTAATCTCCAGATTATTGTCAATTTTAATTTTGTTAGTTGTTTTTTTTAATAGGTAACACACACACATATACACACACCATTTAAGACTGTCAGTGAAAATGTGTCTGGCACTACTCATTCCTTTCCTTGGAGACAACCAGTATGGCAACTTTTGGACAAAACTACTTTTTGGATGGTCTCCAGATGTTAATTTAAACAATATGAAGCAGTTTGTATCTTTAGTATCCTTTAACCTCCTTCCTGTCATTTTTCCTCTGCAGAAAAAAATTAGACTGTGGAAGGAAATAATGTTCTCTGGTGTCTTGTAAAAACCTTAATTGCTAGTTTAACTTAAACATAAAAGTCTTATATTATCATAGTGTGGAGGATGGGACAGGAGAGAAGTCTGTGATTTCACTTTTGCTTGAGATGATCCTAGTTTTTCTCCTGTTCCTTTAAAACAATATTAATTGGAATTAAAGTATTCTAAAACAGAGATGGTCCAGCAAATGGCACATGCTGGGTATGGATGATCTGAGCATTTCAGACCCCTGGGTCAATAAGCACAGCGAGCTTTTCAAAGACTTCTTGAAAACTAGTTCCTATAGCCCTTCCCTGGACCCATGGTCTGCCTTGTGTTGGTAAAGCATTTTGCTCATGGTTTAAGTTAATTAAGTTAATGAAGTAAGACAGCCTCACTAGAAACAGGACTTAGTCTCTCCCTTTATGACATAAACTACTCCCAATGCCATGTAAAAGGAAAAGGTGGGACCCCTGACATAGGCCTCCCCCCTACTGCAGGTGAGAAACAGTTTAGAACTTCATAAGAGTATGCTTGATTGTATTCATTGATTGTTTGCGCACTTGAACTTACCTGAGTTTTTCCTAATGCTTCCCCCATCCTCCCTCCTCACCACCCTGCCTGGACACTAGTTTGCACAAGTAAGACCATTCAATGCTTCTTCTCTGCATGTTTTGTTCATCTGCCATCTTGCATGCAGTGCTCTGCCACTTTGCAATTGTTGTACCTAATCGTTTCAAATTCCAATGAGTCCCTAGCTGGGTCACTGAAGGGCCTTGTTGGCCTTGTGTTTAGTGATTATTAATCAAGGTTTACAAACACAACTATGATTCACAAATCATTGTCTTTTACCCTTGTAATAAAACTGTCCAGGGGTTGGGGATTTAGCTCAGTGGTAGAGCGCTTGCCTAGCAAGCGCGAGGCCCTGGGTTCGGTCCCCAGCACTGGAAAAAAAAAAAAAAAGATAAAATTAAATTATAAAACTGTCCAATGGAGGAGAGTAGAAACACGGAGACTTTGAATGCTTTTAAACATGGGACCTTTAAACATAAGGGGCTGATCCTGAAGAAATTACAATGAGTTTTTTTATGGTTTGCTTTGTAGCCATTCTAGACAAGATTGAAGAACGAGGAAAAAACCCAGATTGCATACTTATTAGTTATATGTGGATTATCTTGGAGGCCCATTTTAATAGTCTCCTTTGCTAAGCCTTCAGAGAAAAGTAAACGAGATGTGAAGAAGATGCTATGTGCAGTTTTAGGATAATAAACTGGGTTATTTAATTTTGTGAGTCTTTCTGTTTCTACAGTCCTCCTTTGGAGGTGAATAGGGGTCAGCGTACGTTGGCCTATCCTAGACAGTTTTATTCTGCGGCTCTCTTCATTTTGTCATTGTGGTTCTGAAGTCCCCCTGGCTGCAGTGTTGGTATAAAGCCTGAACTGACTCAACAGTACTGGCTACTCTCCCTGTCTGGTTTAGAACCTCAGGTCCTGCCCTCTGAGACACAGCCACTTAGCCAACAACCCTGGGGAATCTTAGAATCCATTAATGAGGATCTGGGAGTATCAGGTAAGCTGGTACCCAAGATCAGAACACTTAGATTTCTAGGTGTTTGTGGTATATTAGATTTCTATGGTGAATGTCACTACTCCAGATTATAGGGATTATGTCCCAAATCTCAACCTTCTTATAGGATTAGAATAGACTTGGTATATACTATTTGTACTTTAATATACCACTTCTCTTTGATTTTTTTCTACCCTTCTCCATTTTGCCCATTCCTTTTGGGTTAAACTTGTCTTTATGGTCCCTCTTGTTGAGTTTTTCCCTTGCTGGTTTTAATTTGGTGAGACAAGTCTGAGAAAGGTATACCTGAACATCTCTTGCTTGTTTGCATCTGTGAGTGCTTATGACTATTCACGTACAGAAACATCCCAGCTTAGACCATGGGATCCAGAGTGATCTCTAATCTGGGCTAATGATTGAACTGGATCCCAGCTTTGGCCAGGAAATGGAGAGATTAGGTCAAATGTATCTGGTAAAATGTTATAGTGGGAATCACATGTCTTTATCCCACCAAGAGTTTTCCTATATATACAATCATTCTCAATTCACTACCCTGTCCATTAGCACAGCACCTGGAAAGGCAGGGCACACAGTTCTCCTGGCAGTACTAAACTGGTCATGCCTGGAAACAGGAGCCTTATCTCTATAGCCTGAGTTAAGAACTCTTGGAAATATGCTTACCTTTCCCCATGTCCATCCGTAAGCCTCTGTGAATCTTATGATCAGGAGTTGAAACAGCATGCATTACCCGTAGGCTGGTAGTTGTGGATCTTGGTGTCCTCTGGACTCTTTGCATTAGCATTGTGGCAGAATCACCCTGCATCACTCAGTGCTGCAGCAGGGCAAGTTTTCAAACATTCAAGATAGGTATAAACATGCCAGGCTACTTGAGAGACCTGCCTCTTCTCTAGAAGTAAGAAATATGAGCAAGGGTACAATTTGGTACTCCTTTCCTTTAACCCAACCATTTATATCTGATATATCTTACGTGCCTGCCTAAGTAATGTAAGAGCACTCTCATTGTGACTTGATTCTGCCATCTAAATATTCAGTTTTTCAATACTAGAGGAGACACTAAGACTTGAACTGTGGGAACTAATGAGGGAAACCCCTTGAGAACTGTGGGCCTTAAATCAGCAACAGGTCCTCAGAATCTTCATATCTCCTGCTTCACCCTCTGCCATTTCTACAGCTTCTCCTCCACCTCCACATTCTCTTCCTGCACTTCTAATCCATGCCACCTGCTTGTCGACACCTAACTCCTCATTCTCAGGGAACCCTCAATCACTGCTGTGGAATGGCAAAGCTTCATGACATTCTCACCACCAGAGAGGATAGGGTCTTGTGTTCTTCTTTCTCTTGGGGCATGCAGTGATCCCAGCTAAAGTTCTTGGCCCTTAAATTTTGCTAAGCTCCCCTGGGGCCCTGTGGTGCAGTGTGTTTGAAGACTGTCATACAGTGCATGTGACAATTTGCTAATAACAAATTTTGTCTTTTTCTTCCCCTCCCTCATCCCCATTCCCCCACTCCCTTTCCTTTTTTAACTCTTTTGATTTTCTCACCTCTGGGGAAACCACAAGGAGCTGGTAAGAAGCCTGACCTTTAATCTGCTTTGTAACGGGGTGTGCTGTGGTGGGCAGTCATTTCTCTGTCCTTTTGTCTCTCTTAAGTCTTTCCATCTCCTAGTCAGTCCCACACATCTAGTGAACAACCTTTCCCTGTCTCCCAAGTCACTGTAATAGCATGCCCAGACTATTGAGATACTGGCGGAGTAGGCAGAGGACCAGCATGTGATGCCCACATGATTCCTGGGGCCGCAGTCTCAGAGAGGTGCTGAGGAGGTGCTAGCTTCAGGCAGTCCTCCTGACCCAGGTCTTGTTCCCGTTTCAAGGAACAACCTGGTAACCTTGCTGACCATTCCTGACTGCCCAGGACCTCTAGCATCACCTTCTGTGTATCGATCCTCTTTGGCTTCCTCCTTGTCCTGATTTAGGAACATAAATCTGGAAGTACTTTGTCATTTGCATAGCATCCACCCATAGAGAGGCGTGATTAATTTTTTTCCTTGGTGTGGAAGTTATGCCTCCTATTTTTTTTCTTTTCTTCTATGTGAGAGAGAGAGAGAGAGAGTGTGTGTGTGTGTGGGGGGTGTGGGTGTGGTATAGTGTGTGGGAAGTCAAATCCTAGGCTTTAAGCATGCTAGACTAGTGCTCTACCTCTGAGCTATATCAACAGCCTCACATGCCTCTTTTTTAAGAGGATTTTGTCTGAGTTCTGGTGTTTTGAGACAAGGTTACTCATGTACTACTGGTCTAGAAGTCATGTTGAATGAAGACTGGATTTATCTCAAACTTGCCATAATTTCCCTGCCTAAATCCCCCAAGTGCAATATTATAGGTTTAAACCATCATGCCCACCTTGGATTTTTATTTTATTTATTTACTTTAAATTTATTTTCAGCACTGGAGACTGAACCCAGGGCCTCGTACTTGCCAGGCAAGCGCTGTGCCACTGAGCTAAATCCCATCCTGGATTCTTATTTTTTAATTTTTTATGACTTTAAAAAAACCTTTTATTTAGTGTGTGTATGTTTGCGCGCGTGCGTGCATGCACACACATGCATGCACTTGTGTCTCAGAGGGAACTGTGTGTCCCAATGGAGGACCAAGTGTGACTTCAAGAATCATCCTGGATTTTTTCTGCATCCTTTTTGCTTTGCTCTGGGATTTCCCAGGTTCCACCCACCAGAATTCAGAGTGTAGGCCACTGCCTGTTGATTTTACTTGAGACCTGGGGTCTGAACTCAGAACCTTCTGCTTGTGAGGCAGTGTCTTAACTCCTGAGCCATGTCTTTAGCCCCTGGATTTTTATTTTGAGGCAAGGTCTTATTTTAGTCCTCCAGTCACCAGAAACAGTGATCTTCTTGCTTTTGCCTCTTAAATGATGGGATTATAGATGTCTGCCATTATCCCTGTCTAAAAAGATTTCCTCCTCGGCTTTGATTAGAGCTTCACAAGGAGAGTATTATGTTCTCGACTGTCAGTTTAAGAGAAAGTGGTTGTTTTTTTCAAGTCTGAGTCCTTCCCAAAAGGTTTAGAGGCTAGAGGCCGCACAGCTATTTGGTGAGTGGGTGTTCTAGCCATGGAAGAGGATAGTTTGGGACTCAAATGTCTCTTCTTAAACAGAGGACTTCGGGCCCCTTTGTTTTCTCTTGCTCTAAAACTCTTGCCCCTTTTTCTAGCAGTTCCCTGAAGAAAAGGTGGGATCCGAGGCACCCAGATCAATACTTTCTTCTTATCTTTCTGCCTCCTCTTACCCTGAAAGCTGCCTCCACCCACACTGATTCCTTTTGTGACTCAGCAGAGGTGAAGAAGGATGGAGCTTCTGTCTCTATCACTGCTCTCTCTCCATGTGCCTCTTCTCCCACTTCCCACATAAACCACACAAAGGCAGAGGTTCTGTCTTGGCTGCAGATGGGATGGTTTGAGTAGCTGGTCTGACCCCAGAACATCAATTAAATCAGCATCTTAGAGGTAGGACATCTGAATGAATCTCATGTTCAGTCAGAGTTGAGAGCCGTTTTCCTAGGTGCAAGAGAGAAGATATACCTTGCTTTTCTCCTGTGGGAGATGGAGCTATAGAGCAACACTCCCAGGCCTTCTCCCTTCCTTCAGAACTGGAATGGGAGCTGTTGGGTTTCTGGCTTTTGGAGAAGGGACTTGTGTTATGAATGCTCAGTCTTGGTGTAATTATTGGAATCTGAAGAACAAGTTGTTCTCTAGGAAGGAGAGAGCTCTGCCTCAGTTTCTATGATTCAGTACTCTGCTCTGTCTCCTGCTATGGCAGACTCAGCCCCTGGGGTGCAGCAGAGGACTCAGTGAGAGGGAACAAGTATCATGCTTCTCTGAAGGGCTGTGCCATTTTCAGTGCGAGGCTAACATGTGGCCCTTGCCCAAGGTGCTCCTGGCAAGAAGTTACTGCTTATGCTTGTTGCTTCTAAGGTATTCCTTAAAAAAAAATGTCCAGTGAGCCCTTGCTGCTTTCCCCTATGCCCTCTACTGTAAATAGGGCTTCTAGGCATGTCCTTTGCCATTTCTCCTTTTATATCTTAAAGCTGGTGTGTTACCGTGGGCAGGACAAAACGCTGCTATTTCACACTCAGAGTTGTAGGCCTGTCTGTCTTCCTTCTTCTCTTCAGCAAGGAAGTCAGCTTTAAAATGGACTGGCTCAGCCAGGAAAGGAGATTTGCTTTTGGGAGGGGGAGGTTAAGAGAGGTCAGGTTGGTTTTTTGCCCTGAGTGCATGGTGTGTGCCAGATACTGGGAGGGTTGGGGGAGGGGAAGCTTATGTACAGAGTGGGTGGGGAGGTTATACTGCCTCTGTTCCCAGCTAAAGTAGGGTGTTAATATTTATACAACTGAGGCTCCAAATTCACCAGGAAGCTTCTGTTTCCTCAGTTGAGCCTGGATTGGCAACTTGGAATAGAACCAGCCTTTTTTCCCTTGGAAAAGTAGGACCACACATCCTAGTACTTTGGGGATTTTTATGGAGTTAAGGAAGTACTAGATGGAAATGGGGCTGTCCCTGGCCTGAACTAACTATTCCTGCAGGAGGAGCTGACCAGCACAAGTGTGGAGCACATCATTGTCAATCCCAATGCTGCTTATGACAAGTTCAAGGACAAGAGAGTGGGGACAAAGGGACTTGGTGAGACTGGGCTGGAAGTTGGGTAGAGCAAAGCCTAGAGGGCAAATTAAGTGGTTTTCTGGAGAGGGTCCCTCAGAGAGACCTCAGACCCCAGGCCTGAATGAGATGCTCAGTCTCTCATTTTCTTTTCTTGGCAGATTTCTCAGATCGTATTGGAAAAACCAAGAGGACAGGATATGAATCCGGAGATTATGAGATGGTTTGTTGTATGTGTGGATGGGAATGGGTGGTCAACCTGTCTAGCATGTACGTAGCTGAGGAGCCCAGCAGGATGCAGTTGGTGCTGTTCAGCGCCCTACTGATGCTACAGAGCCACAGGCCTCTGGTTATCTCCATTTCTTCTGTCCTAGGGCCAGATTGGGATAAAGTCTTGAGGTTCCCTCTGAGGAGAATTGTAACATTACCCTCCGTGCTTGCTCTCTAGCTTGGAGAGGGTCTGGGAGTGAAGGAGACACCTCAACAAAAGTACCAGCGACTGCTACATGAGGTGCAAGAGTTGACAACCGAGGTTGAGAAAATCAAGGTAACTATACACTGCCTTCTTTCTGCTCTGCTGTAGCTTATGGAACAGGAAGAGAAGGATTCCCTAATCCCTGGTAAGGGCAGTGTTTCCAGAGTAGGGATATACCTCTGCATTCAATGTTATTAGGTGGGCTGTCCATTGTGCTAAAAACCCATCAGGCCACCGCTGTCCTTCAGGGCAGTATTATTTCTCTTGATTCATCCCTGCCAGCCCTTGCTCTCTACTCTCTTCTTTCCAGACAACAATGAAAGAGTCAGCCACTGAGGAGAAGCTGACCCCTGTGGTGCTGGCTAAGCAGCTGGCAGCCCTGAAGCAACAGCTGGTTGCCTCCCACCTGGAGAAACTGCTGGGACCAGACGCATCAATCAACCTCACTGACCCCGATGGAGCTCTGGCTAAGTGAGTGTTTTACTTGGTGGAAAACCATGGCGGAGGGCCTCAGCGAGACACTGGCAGCAATACGGAGTGGAGAGGTGACCTTGCTGCTCGTCGATGAGGATTTGAGGCAGGAGAGAGTGGCCTTATCTCGTGTCGTGATGTTACTACTTGAACTCTCGACACAGGCGCTTACTGCTGCAGCTGGAAGCAACAAAGCACAGCAGAGGGAGTTCAGGGGGAAAGAGCACAAGTGGGACACCTCCAGATAGCAGCCTTGTCACCTACGAGCTGCACTCCCGGCCTGAGCAGGACAAATTCTCTCAAGCTGCCAAAGTAAGTATGCCTATAGTATGGGGAGGGGGAGATGTGGTCCTAAAGATTTTCCTGTCTCTCTCTGAAGGATGAGGCCTGGGAAATGGAAAAGTTTCTCATTCCATTTTTTTTAAAATTTTACTTATTTTTCAGTGTTGTGTGTGTATGAGAAAGAGAAAGAGAGAAAGAGAAGTGCATGTACGATATATGGAAGTCACAGGACAACTTTGTTCACTGAGCCAACCTGCTGACCCTTGATTCCACTTGATAGCTCAAGCTCCAAGTTTCCTTGCTTATCATTTTTTCTTTATTACCATATATGTAGGACATGTATGTATAGGCACATTTGTGCTATGGCAAGTGTGTGGAGGTCAGAGGACAACTTTGTAGTCACTTTTCTTCTTCCACCTTCATGTGGGCTTTAGGGATCAGACTCAGCACCAGGCTTGCACAGCACCTTTACCTGTGCCATTTCACTGGCCCTCTCCACTTTGTGCTGTTGGAGATGTTTTTTTGAGACAGTCTCATTTAGCTGACACTAGACTGTAGATCCTCCTGTTTCCACCTCCCAAGTAGTCCATCTATTTTCAGTTTGGATTTACGATTGTGCCTTGGAATGTGTTCCAGAGAAAGGTGTCTCTTGGGGCAGGGTAAGGATGGCAAGCAGACAGAACAGTCTCTTGCTGTGGTAGCAGCAGAGAGCCAGGTGGCAAATCTCACCTCCTTCCTCCTCATAGGTGGCAGAACTTGAGAAGCGCCTGACAGAGTTGGAGGCCACTGTCCGCTGTGACCAAGATGCTCAGGTCAGATGCTCTTCTGTACTTATTTTGCACTCTGAGCCCCCAGGTTCACAGCATTTCATATTTGTGTGGGATGAGTATATATGGGGTTCCATTTCTGAGATCAGTCAGTGAGTTGTCACTAGAACCAATAACTATGAAAGAAGGTAGCTATCCTATGGCAATATAAAGACTGCTGATTTACTCACTCTCTTTCCCACCAGAATCCTCTTTCTGCAGGTTTGCAGGGAGCCTGTCTTATGGTGAGTGTGGAAAGAACTGGAATGTTTGGACTAGGGAAGACTATTGGGATTGGGTTTACTTTTGGGCTATACCTATATTATAATTAACTCCAGTGAAATGTGAAAGTTCATCTTCTAGTCTGATCCTTTCCTTTTGGTGACACTTGTCCAAAACTATCACCCCTAGGAAACTGTAGAGCTATTGCAGGCAAAGGTGAGCGCTCTGGATCTTGCAGTTTTGGACCAAGTAGAGGCTCGGCTACAGGTATTAAGTAGAATACAAATTAGACTTGGGGTAACTTGGGTAGCTTGGAAAGCCCTTGATGCCCTATAAACTTTAAAATCTATGCTTTCAGAGTGTCCTTGGAAAGGTGAATGAAATTGCCAAGCATAAAGCCTCTGTGGAGGATGCAGACACACAGAGCAAGGTCAGGAAGACTCCTCCCCTATCTTCATACCTGTTCTGTTCCTCAAGTTCCCCCTCTGAATGTAACATCGAAATATGAGAACATAGCAGATCCTCAGGTCTTATCAGCATCATGCTTTTCTAAGTTGATCAGTTACTCTTCTCTGTTTCTGTGAGACAATACTCAATCTCAACAACTTAAGGGGAGAAAGGGAGATAATGTTCAGCTTATGGTTCCAGAAGGGAGATACAGTCCTTCATGGCAGAAAGGCATGGCTGGCTGGCAGAAGCTGGAGGTGGCCTAAGTCACTGCAGACATCATGGGGACAGAGCTGCTGTCAACTCCAGAGCAGGCTCGCTCACTCAAGCAGGGCAGGGCTAACCAAACTCAAGACTCACCCCCTGGCGACTGCTTTCCTCCAGCAAGACTCCACCTCCTAAAGGTGCCATGATTTTTCCAGACAGCCAAAGATCCACGTACATGAGCCTGTGGGCAACAACTCACATTTCAAATCATAACATCAATTGAGAAAGTAAGGGTAGTGCTCCCCTCTGCCCAGCTGGTCCTCCTCCCTAGTCCAGTGAAGCAGCAGGACCTCAGCCGTCTCCTCTGGGTCCTGTTCTGTGTCTTCAGGTGCACCAGCTCTATGAAACCATACAGCGTTGGAGCCCCATCGCCTCCACACTTCCTGAGCTGGTACAGAGACTTGTCACCATCAAGCAACTGCATGAGCAAGGTACGAGTGTGCCAGGGTAGAAATGTGAGCCCCTTTTGCCCCTTTTGCTCCTTTTGCTCCCTTTCCTCCCACCTCAAATTCTGCTTTCAGCCATACCTTTCTTCTATCTGGCTTTTTTTTTTTTTTTTTTTTTTTAAGTGGGAGCTGGGAATCTGAACTCAGGACCTTCTGCTTGCAAGGCAGACTCAACCCCTGAGCCATCTCTCCAGCCCAGCCATACCTTTCTTAACTTCTTTTGTAGCCATGCAGTTTGGTCAACTCCTAACACACTTGGATACCACCCAGCAGATGATTGCCAGTTCTCTCAAGGACAATACCACTCTTCTGACCCAGGTATATTCATTGTTTTGTTTTACTGCCTCTTTTTTCAAGGATAGACAGACTAGTTTCTCTAGCTCTATCTTATAGAATTTTGCCTTAGCCAGGTACTTGGTTTGAGACAAGATCTTGTTTTGAATGTCCCTACTGTTTTCCATGATTTTAGGGCCTTTGGTTCTGCCATCTTTTAATTTGAAAAACACCTCCATTACAGAGAGGTGTTGAAGTGAATCATTAGGATTGATGGACAGAGCTGTTTTTTCTCATGAGGCCTCCCACCATTTCCCTTTGTACTCTCAGTGTAATTTTACATGTGCTAGTGCCCCTGCTCAGGATCTCCTGAGGACGGTACATTGTAGAGACTCTGGGCTTAGAAACTGGGAGCCAGGGTCCAACTTGGTTCTGCCACTTCCTTTCTCTGATTTTTTTTTTTTTTTCTTTTTTAATGAGAAGGAATCTCACTATGTAGTTTTGACTAGCCTGAAACTGACTCTGTAAATTAGGCTGGTTGCAAATTTGCAGCACTCTTCCTGCTTTTTCATCCCAGGTGTTGGGGTTAGAGCCCTATTTTGTTTCCTTTTTTGTTTTCAGAGGGATCTTGCTCTGTGGCCTAGGCTGACCTCAAACTGGAAGAAATCTTAACACACACGCGCACACACACACACACACACACACACACACACACACACACACACCAAAGCTCCAATTAAAATTTTCAGCCATCACATCTGGCTTTACTTTTATTCATTTTTTAAAAAATATTTTATTGTGTATGTGCATGTGTGTGTATGTTTGTGTGTGTGTGTGTCTCTGCGGAGGATCAAGGGTGACTTCCGGAATCATCCTAGATTGCTTCTACTTCCTTGCTTCGTTCCCAGGTGGGAAGTGCAGACTACTGCCATTTCCATCTGGCGTTTTTACGTGGGACCTGGGATCTGAACTCAGGACATTCTGCTTACAAGACAGAGTCTTGAGCTCTCTCTCCAGTCCTATTTTTTTTTTAACATGTTTGTGTGTGCATGTTGGTATAGTGAATGCACTTATTAGAGTCTGAGTTTGATGTCAATATCTTTATCATTTTTTGAGAGAACCTCAGACTTGCCATTTTGACAAGAGTGACTGGCCATTAAGTCACAGGATTCACCTGTCTCTGCCTCCTCACTTGCTGGGTTATAGATTGGTGCACCTGAGTTTTCAGATGGTGTTGGGGATCCGATGACAGATCTTTCAGCTTGCACGGCAAACACTTTATCCACTGAGCCATCTCCCCAGGCCCGTCTTTGTCCATTATAGCAGTGACAAAAATGCACATGTAGGAAATACTCAGTTTTTATTGGAGGCTGGAGGGAAAGTAAGAGATCAGCATCACAGGATCATCAAGATAAATGAAAAATAAAAAAAGGATTTGGTCGAAAATACTGTCTTCTCATTTCCTAAAATTTTGAACAAGTGTGACCTTCATTTCCACAAAATCTTATTAGGCTCTCATTATGGACAGTTCTGAAGTCAAGATGATTTGGCATTCGAAGAACTCCTGTAGCCCCTGACCTAGGTCTACAATATTCCAAGGGGTGGAAACTGTTACTACAGCTAATTCTTCACTGCCCTTAACCAGGGCCCAGAAACTGTTTCCATTCTTCTCTTAAAAAAAAACAAAAAACAAAAAAGGGCCAGAGAGATGACTCAGGGATTCAGCCTCGGCCTGGAAAGCAGAAGGATCCCAGATTCCATGCAAAAAAGCCAGGTGAAAATGGCAGTGGCCTGTACTTCCAGTCCTGGAATGCAGAGCAAAAGCAAATAGGGGGTAGAAGCCACCCAGGGTGATTCCTGAAGTTACTTCTGGGCCTCCACAGGTACACAGAGCCCTCTGCTAAATACCTTACACTATGTATGTATTACTCAGAGGACAACTAACATGTAGGTCCCGGGGATTGAACTCAGGCCCTCAGGTATAGCAGCAAGTATTTTACCTGATGAGCCATGTCACTACCATTTTTTTTTTTTTTTTCAAGAAGAGTATCGTATGTTCCAGGTTGACTTTAAACCGTGACCTTGAATCTCTGATCCTTCTCCCATTTCCCAAGTGCTGGGGCTTACATGTGTCCCAGCCAGTATGCCTAGTTTATGAAGGGGTAGGGCTTGAACTCAGGGCTTCATGTGTGCTATGTAAGCATACTCCTACCAACTAAGCTACAGCTCTTTCATTTTCTTCCTCTTTAAAGAGTACTCTAGGTGTTCTTGATCAGGGTGGGCACATGAACCTGAGAATAAAACTTTTCTACTTCTTTGTAGGTGCAGACAACTATGCGTGAAAATCTGGCCACGGTTGAGGGGAACTTTGCCAGCATTGACGAGCGGATGAAGAAACTGGGAAAGTGAGCACCTTTGGGAGGTGGAGAACAGGGGTAACCCTTGCCCTCTGAGCTCTTACAAAAACTTACACAGGGCTTCCCCTTAATGTAACTCTCACAGCCCCATCCCATGTGACACAGGGCAAGGATTCTTCATGCATGTGGGGTTTATTCCCCTCCCCTGATGAATACAGAGTGGTAGCTGGGGGATGTTAGATGTGGTCTCCCCTCAGGCGCAGGGGATGAGGACATGGGCCCAGCCACATGCCAGCACATGTCCAATAACTGCTTTGCCTGGTATCGGGGGAGGACTGGGTATGTCCTCCAACACAGCTTCCGTGGCTGATTGTAATGCTGTACAACTGTTTCTGACCATTAAATGCTGTTGTACTGTGTGGCCTCTGCCGTGTTCTCTGGGGAAAGAGACAAGATTGAGACACAGATACAGACGTGAAGAGTCTAGCAGACGGTCTATGCCACTGTGTAAGACTATTCAGTTCTTACCTGTTCTTACCGAAGAACTAAATAAAAAATGAGCACAGAGCCAGAGCCAGAGTTTCAAAATATTTTCATCTGTTAAATTAAGAGTGTCTCCCATAGAAAAGCAGTGGAGGCCCCACAGGGCAAGTACAAAACAGAATTAAAACTCCCAAGGGTCTTGTCTTTACAAAAAAAAGGCAGGAGGCAGCCCCTGGATAGCTGGTCATGCTGGCCGCTCCGGTTGGACCACGTTGCATAATCCTCAGTCGCATCATCACAACGTCTCTGAGCGTTTTGATGGGGGAAAAGGGGCAGTGTAGTGTGTATGGGAGGAGAGACCAAGAAGGTTCTCTTTGCCCCATTATCCCCTTTTCACATCCCAGAGGAAAGCAGAGGGAACCTGGCTACACCTTGAAATGAGGGTTTGTGTTTCAAACCTGGGGATAGGGTAAGAGGGGATCTGTGCTTTGAGCAACCTGAGCCAGAGGCAGAGAGGTGCTGGAGGGATGAAGGGAAGATGCATGATGCTTATTGCTTTGTACCTTTCACTGGGAAGGAGGGCAGCAACCAACAGTAGCTCACAGGTTTGTAAACTGAGCCTGCTGGCTTTAAGAAGGGAGGCAATGAAGTCGAATTAAATATAAAAGTCATTTGTGCAAAAATAACTTAACAAATAAAAGACCTGGGGAAGGGGTGTTCCCCTTAACGCCTGATGGGGAGAGGGCCATATGCCACCCCCCCAGGCCTTTTCAGTGACATGGCTTTGGGGGGAGGGGATGAGCTTCCCTACCCACTGCAATGGCTCAGGATGGGATTGGAGGGAAGGGGTTGCATTTGTGCTCTGAGTGGGGAGTAGTGCCCACCCACTGTCCACAGGTGCACGTGGCTGGTAGGGGCTCCCAAGGCTCAGCACTCAGCTCTCCCATCAGGGTCAGATCCAGCTCCAGGTATGGCTGCTATGGGGCCAGTTTCCTCCTCTTGTTTTTGGCAGGACGTCCAGGGCGGGCCCGGGGAGGCAGAGGGACAGCCGCCTATACAAAAGGGGTTGAAAGAGGTGATCGATTAGTTCGGGTGTCAGCCAAGTCTTCCTTCCCACTCTGTACACCCTTCCTTTTCTCCTGGCTCCCCTTATACCCCACCCAACCCAAACTTACTCGGGTTGTAGGGCTGGGTTCCAAGGTAACGTCCTGGCGGGAGCTGCTGCTGTTCCGGGCAGGGCTGCAATAAGGGGCACAGATGATCAGGAACAGCTCCCAAGCACCAGGTGAATTTCAGAAGGCTGGGTGGGAAACTTTCTACATTTGGATAGTAAAGGCATAATATCCTTATTCAAATCAAATAAATATTTGCCCTTTTTGAAAACTAAGCCATTATTTGGGGCTGGGGTTATAACTCAATAGTAGAGCACCTGCTTAGCATGCACAAGGCCCTGCATTTGATCCCCAATACCACAAACACAAAATGAAACCAAGCCACATTTCTACAATAGCAAGCAGGTGGCAAAGGCCCAGCCTAACACTCACTTGTATTTCCTTCTCCGGCCACGACGAGATTTTCTGACTATCCCCGGGGACACCTGAGAAAAAGATGGAGAAAAGTGGAGAAAAGGCACTACTAGGCCCACCCTTTCCTCAGAGCAATAAGTCTGGACCTCCATCACCACACTCACCTTAAGGTCCTCAGAATGGGGCCCAGGAGGGGATGGATCCTTGGGTTCAGCACCCCCTTCAGCCAGCTCCCCATTATGCTGCCAGTGGTGGGTCCTTCTTGGGGACCTTTCCATTTGTCCATTGAAGCCACCACGTGCCCCCCACTTGAGGGCCAGTCGGCCAGGCTCTCGCCGACTGCCAGGCTTTCGGCCTCGACCTGGTCTGGCCTCACCATTAATGCCCCTAAGTCCCCCTCCTCCCCTCCGGCCCCTTTTCCCTGACCCCCTCCCAGTGAGCAGCTCAGGGACTGGGGGGTCGGGAGAACTGTGGGGTGGGGCTAAGGCACTGAGGGGAGGCCGAGCAGGCTCCGGTTCCAGGGCTGAGGTGGGGCTCTCAGGGGGCAGACAGGGAGCTTCTGGCTGCTCTGGAGGGATCTGCTGGCAAAAAGGAAAGACAAAAACAAAACAACAAACTCCATTTCAGACAAAGCACATGTTGTATAAACTCAGAAAACCTTAGCTGTAGGAGAGATTTTTCTCCCTAAAAAGACCAACCCACATCCTCACCTGGAGACTCTGTAGCAGGCAGGCGAGGGGACTAGAAGCCTCTGAGAGCGGGGGAGGAGCTCCCCCCCCAGGGAGAAGTTGCAATCCCAACTGGCTGGAGAGAAGAGGGCCAGGAGGCTGCAACAAGCTGGGGAGGGTTCCAGGGCTGCTGGTCAGCGAAGACAGATCACCTGTTGAGAAATTATAGTCAGTGTCTCTCCCCAAGCAGACCCTGCAATTTCTTTTTTTTTTTTTTTTTTTATTAAAAATTTAATTATACATTTTAAAATTTTTTACCAGTTCCCTCCCTCCCCCCCTGCAATTTCTTTAAGCTTTTCCCAGTTCAAATCCATCCAGCTCTTGTTCCTAAGTTTAACTGCTTCTCTTTCATAACCAACTCACCCAGCAGGCTGGCACTCAGCAGAGGGCTAAGGAGTTGAGGGGGTCTCCCTGAGTTGGAGGGGGCCTTGCCCAGAGAGGAGGCTCCCGGGTCAGTAGTTGCCGTGGTGACACTGGAGGTAGGTGGTCCAGGTTGGGGGGCACTCAGGACACAGGGCTGAGAGAATGATTATCGCACATGGTAAAGTGTTTGACAGAATTTCAGTACTTTCACATGCTATCTGATTGAAACGTCAAGTGAGGTAAGTCACATTTATTAAAAACAGCCATTCTACTACCCCCACCCAGGACTCAATAGCTCTCCAGAGACTCCCAGGAAGAGCTCAGGTGGAAAGCTGACCCTGATTCTACCTCTTGTTCTGCCCTACCCACTCATCCATTAGCCTCACCTGGGGGGGTGTCCCCGAGGAAGGATCCAGGCTGGCAGCCAGCAGCGCAGAATTTAAAGCTATGAGGGTAGGAGGGGCTGAAAGTGGGGGGAACAGAAGAGGGGGCAGGTCTCCTAAACCTGAAAATGGCTCCCCACTTGGTCCCCCAGCTCCCTCTGCAGATCCCTCTCCATCCCCAGCCGTGGGGCCCAGGGCCAACAGGGGCAGAAAAGAGGCAAGGAGGTTGCTAGGGGGGGCAGAAGGAGGAGGAAGGAGGTCTGAGGGGGGTGGTGAAAGTAAGGAAGCCACCAAAAGTGAAGGTCCTTCGGGCTCGCCTGGGACTAAGGGAGGGCCAGGTCCCCCTGGTGGGGGTAGAAGGGACTCAGGGGGAGGCTGCCCTCCTCCCCCAGCCAGCACACCAAATAAACTGTGGCTGAGCAATGGAGAAGGCGGAGGCTGTCCTAGACTCAGAGGAAGAGGCAAGGCCCCCAGCATCCCGGGGAAACCAGCTCCGCTGAGTGCTAGGCCCTGCTCAGGGCTGGGGAAAGGAAAAGCCTCTCCACCAGCCAAGGGAGGAAGAGGACAGGCTGGGCCTGCCCCCATCCCCAGCCCTTCAGATGGGCTTTGAAGCACAGGGCTGGGGACTACTGGGGCTTTGGAGGCAGCTGGTGGGGCAGGGGCACCTGTAAAAGAAGAGAGAGATTCAGCTCCAGGGAGGTCCTCCCAGTAGCTGAAGAACACTACCCACTGCCCCAGCCCAGCCAACCACCAAAGAGCTCTCTACCCCCCCATGCCCAGGCTCAGGAAGCCCCTCACAACACACACATACCTGGCACACTGCTGAGGCTGCCACTGGTGGTCCCAGGCAGAGAGGGCTGCATGGGGTGCCTGGGCTGGGGAGGGCTCCCTGAGGAGACGGTTGGGGGAGGAGGAAGGTGTGCATCTGACCCCAAAAGGTTAAAGCTTCCATCAGAATGGGAAGGGCCAGGGGTGGAGAGGCCCAAGAGGGACAGCACAGAAGGGAGAATGGGTTGGGACGGCTCTGGAAGAGGAAAGGGCTGAGGGACAGGAGCAGGGACCCGAGGACGGCTCCTTCTAGGGGTCTGAGGGCTTCCCCCTTCTAGCAATCGCAAGACAGTTGGGGGTCTTCGAGGACGACGCTGCGCTGGCCGGGGTGATGAGGAGTGGGAAGCTGAGGGTGCCTGGGCACGGGGCCTTCGGCCCTGTAAAGTGCTGGGATGGGGTAGTGGGGGATGCTGTGCCTTGGCCGCTGCAGAGAGTATGCTGCTAGCAAGGAAGGGGGGTGCCCCAGGGCCCTCCACTGTGGGGGCCCCTCCCAGGGGCCCCAGGACCAGGGGCAGGTGCATAGTGGCTGAAGACACTGGTGGTTGAGTGGCAGGACCAGGGGTTCCAGGGGGACCAGGAAGATTATTGCTTGGGGGCAGGGGAGGGGGTGTTAAGGCATCACTACAGTGGAAGAGAGGAGGGTCTGAAGGAGGTGAGGAGGAAGCATGAGGGGCTGGAGAGCCCAGGTCAGAGGGCACCAGGTTAGATCGGAGGGAAGTTCCCCAGTTGTATGAGGGGGCATTGAGGCTGATAGCAGGTGGAGGAGGTGGGGCTGGAGAGGGGGCATTGCCCCTTGGGAGGAAACAAGGGCTGCTGCTGCCCCCAGAGGGGTCTGGGTCAGGAAGCCTTGGTGGTGGGAAAAGCCCCCCAGAGCCTGCTAGAGGTGGGAAAGCCTGGGTTACTGAGGATGGTTCTTGGGGAAGGGAGCCAGGACCCCCATTAAGTGGAGTTGTAGGAGGAACTCGACAGGAAGAGCGGGCAGAGGGGGGCCCTGGGGACACAGTGTGGAACATTTGGGGGCTTGCTCCCTCTCCTGAAATAAATGAGAAAAGAGTGGTCAGCTGGCAGGTCCTCTACAAATGAACTTTCTTGGTTTCTTCCTTCTGCCACATGTTCCCAAGCCACAAGTCCTTTCCTCTCATACAGCAGCTTCTCCCCTTAAAGTTCTGCCCTTCCTATTCTCTCTTTCTCCCCACCATCCACCTTCCAGGCCCTAAAGGTTTTCCTCAGTCTTCAGTAATGACAGAAAACTCACCAGGGGAAGAGTGTGAGCAGGTGGTCTCCATGCTACGGTACAAAGTTGCCATAGCAACAGCTTTCCGCCTGTGGTTGCACAGCTTGGTCATGTCCTCCTCAGATGCTGGCCCCACCCCAGCCCCACCCGGGGTCACCGGGGCCAAAGGGTCAAAGTTGAAAACCTGTAAGGTAGAAGGTACAGACAGGGACTCTGAGGGGGTGAAATCTTGAGAAGATACTATGGTCAGTAGTTTGCATTGTCTTTTGGCTTAGGCCTGGTGTCTGGCACCCTTCAAGACTCTGACCTTGGGGACATTGAGTGGACACTCCAGACCGCACTTGCAGGTCCCATCGCTGAGGAGGTAGCTCCGGGTTTGCTCCAAGGAAGACAGCTCCGTGCCACTTGGGCTGGGAGAGGACAGGGTCACACGTATGGGTTAGTTGGTACTGAACCAGGTGATACTCCCTTGAAGGGCAGTTGCTACGTTTTCCAGGAAGGGCAAAGGATAAGGGATGCAAAAAACAGTGAGGATGACTTCAAAAGCCCAAAGACAGAGACATCAAAAAAGCTGAGAGGTAAGGAGGGGACGGGAGGGAGTTGAGGAAAGGAGGCAGGAAGAAAGTGCACCTAGGTAGCAGAAAGATAAGCAGCTGGAGACAAGGTGGAAAGTGCTAGAGATCTGTACCTGATATAGAGCACAGCACCCTCTCGCACACAGCGCTGCCAGCCGATGGGGACAGATGTGGCCACAGGGCCCCCAGCTCTGTCTGCTCCACTGCTCTCATTGCCCCCATTCATTGTGTGTAATCAGCTCCCTTGTGCCTGGTAACACAGACATCCATGTGGGCACTAGGAGGATTAAACTGGGCTAGGTACCTGAAGGAGACCTCCAGGAAGGCAAAGGTGATAGGAGACCCAAGGAAACAAGGGGAGCTCCGCAGAGAGCTGGGGAGGAGAGGGAATCCTCTGCCATACTACCATGTCTACCTGAACATCTCTGCAAACATTGTGGGGTCCAGTCTAAAGCCGGGGCCACCAGCTTAGCCCACACCTGCAACACAAGGAAAGAAAAAGGTCTGTCATGAATCTGCCTAACTCAAGAAAACCACGGCCCAGAACACTCAGGGAAAAGGTCCATAATAATGTCAGGTAAGTTCCTAGAGAGCAAGTCCACAACTGTCCTTTCAACTCCAGTCCTTAGGAACCAGAGGCACAGTGCTTCAACTCACAAGTACCCAAGCTCAATTCCCTGACATGAAGAACCAGTCTCCTTTGTCCTATTAGGGATAGGAGACTCCAACAAGGAGCATGACCAAATACCCATAATGCCAGGCCACTAGGAAGTGTCCCGGTGTCTGGCCGCTGCTGTCCTCTCCCCCAGGAAGAGCATATAAAAAGTACAGATTGCCCCACAGGTCACCAGGCAATTGCCCAACTGCCTGCTAGGTACTAAGAGAAATGCCCCCATGTCCAGCTCCATCAGACAGCTACACGATCTACTCCATTCGAGGCTTGAGAGAGGTTGGAACCCCAACTCTGTTTACCCAGGCTCCCGACAAGCTCCTGATTCTCTCTTAAGCCAAGCAAAGGGATTCATAATAATCTATCCCACTGGTTTCCAATTAGCAACAAGAGATATTATCCGATGTGCAGGGACAACCCTCAGACCTTTCAAATACCCTCACCAACGCTTCCACCGCACACTGACGGCTTCCAAACTTTCCCTCTCGTAACAAGGCGCCCTGTCACCCAGACTGCTTCCTTCAGCTTGGGGAGGAGGGGAAGGCGCACGAAGTAGGAAGGAACTTGGGGAGAGGGCGGGCGGAGGGTGGGCGAAGCACTAGAAGGGAGGGAGGTCAGGAAGGCAGAAGTCAGGCACCGAGGGGGAGGCACGGCGGGGGCAGGTGAGGGCGGGGAAGTGGGGATGGGGCCGGGGAAAGGGGCTGAGAGGACGCGGAGGGGCAGAGGGAAGGGACAGAAGGGGAGGAGAGCAGCGGGGAGGGGGAGGGGCGGGGGGGCCGGGCCCCGCACTCACCGCGGCCCATGGTTCGGCCGGCCCCGCCCAGCGCAGTCGCGGCCCAGAGGGTAGGTGGGAGGGGGTAGGAGGTGGGTCGGTGGAGCCCGAGCCTCCGGTACGGCCCCGGCCGGTCTTAGCAGGAAGCGCCGCCGCTGCCGCCGCGGATCACCGAGCGCCCTCCCGCGCATGCGCCATGGGGGCCAGGGGCAGCCCTGGGGATTCCGTTCCCAGAAGGCACCGCGCAAGCTGCAGCCGCCGCCGCCGTCGCCGCCGCCGCCGCCGCCACCGCCGCAGCCGCCGCCGCCGCCGCCGCCGCTGCTGCCCGGACGGGAGAGGGGCGGGGCCGGGCCCCCGCCCAGCGGACAGCCGCGAGCCAACAGGAGGAGACGCAGTGCGCATGCGGGAGCGCGCCTACCCCTCCCCCACAACCCCCCATTAATCCCCCAGAGAACAAACACCCCACGCGGGTCCCCCCCCAACCCTGCGCGGAAGGATCTGCGCCTCTTCCCAGGCCACTGGTGGCCAATCCCAGGCCTCCCTGGGGAGGGGCCCCTTCCAAAGCCACATCTGTTGGGGGAGCCAGGAATGTCAGGTCTGGGAGGGGCCAGCCCCGAAAGATGAAAGTCGCGACTTGCCCTGCCCCGCCCCAAAGGCTTCCCGGGTAGTGTGCTGGGACTTGACCCGCCTCCCCAGGTCAACATGTCACAACACGACCTCGGCCTGTCAAGTCACATGACCTCTGCCTGTCACTGACAACCTGGTCAGTCCGTGGGCCAGGAGAGACCATCTGGTTCAGCCCACCCCCACCTCCATTAACAGAAATGGAGATCTGGAGCAAAAGAGAAGTCTGGCCAAGGACTTGTCACTGCGGCACCAACCAGTCGCAACCGGCCTGGGGGCAGTTTCTACTTACACAAAGTCTGGCTTGTCCCTCTGAATGTATGACACGCTACGTAACAGGCGACCACACGGCCTGTTTGGGCACAAAAGTACTTTGCACTTTACAAGGTCTTTTTTACTTTTGCTCAAGTCGCCGCCAAGTTCACAGTGCTTTCTCATTTCACTTTCACATTTCCTTCTTTAATTTACAAAGGTGTATGGTAGGCTCCCTGCGCGAACAAGGCCAGGGTTCCCGATAGCCCAGTCCAGGGCGGTTTAGCGCTCAAGTGCACACGCGTCCCAGGCATCGAGGCTCTACCGTAGGTCACGACCCCAGACACCGAGAGGCAGGAGGCCAGCTCCTCAGCAGGGGAGGCACAGGACTTGCTATCCCAAGACTGAAAAGGGAGGGTATTGGTCTTTGGTGAAGAGCATGAGAGCACACGGGAAAAAATGTGTGCGCGCGCTTGGGGGAGTCGAGTCCACTTGGCAAGAGAAAAGGAAGTAGCCCGCTGGCATACCATGGGCTACTCAGAAACGAGATAAATGCCAAAGGTTCTCTAAGAGACGTGGCAAAGGAGGAGAATCCAGTATCTCTGCCTTTGGGGGGTGTTAGGGGGCCAAAAGATATTCCTTTAAAAAGACTACAGAAGATGTCAATTTAGGTGGGCAAATGCAAATTTCAAAGAGGTTCAAGGGTCTCTGTGCCAACTAGCTGGAGGGATCAAGGAAAATGGGCGTCCTTTTTGGGGCGAGGGGAGGTGGGCAGAACAGCAGGTCCAGGGGAGACAAGGTTCATTGAGGGAAACCGTTGGGGCCGTTGAGTGATGAAGCTGGCGCTCCGCCCTCTCTCCTCTCCCCCCACCCCCCGCACCTCCCACTACCCTCGCTGTCCCCCTGCGCGTGCGCGCGCAGACTCCGGTTGCCAAACATTGCATCATCCCCGCCCCCCTTCGGTCCTCCCCTCCCCCTCTGCACTCCCCTCCGCGCGCATGACTCACTCACCTCCTCCGCGGAGCCTCGTGACCCAAAGCCACTTCCGGGTCTAAGACAACGTAAGCCCTGGAGCAGGAGGGAGAGGGGAGGTGCCTCGGGGCTCGTGAGTGGCGGACGTGAGGCCTGAGGCGGGGCCACTGCCAGCGTGCCGCTTTCTGATTGGTGAGCTTTTGGATCGGCCTCCAAAGAGGCGGGCAAGGCTGCAATAAAAGATCGGCGCTTGGCGCTCTCGAGGTCAGTGGCTTGAGTGCAATACACAGAGCATATCATGTTGAAGATGAGCGGGTGGCAGCGACAGAGCCAAAATCAGAGCCGGAACCTGAGGAGAGAGGCAAGTACTGACTCCGTACACTCTTTACCTTGC
The DNA here is from genome assembly GCA_023101885.1 of Typhlomys cinereus. NCBI lineage: Eukaryota > Metazoa > Chordata > Mammalia > Rodentia > Platacanthomyidae > Typhlomys > Typhlomys cinereus. The sequence continues at coordinate 6,529,048 of JALPQD010000090.1, read as the reverse complement.
ATGCCTGCCTTACATCGACTGTCCATATGAGGGGTTGGTCGCGCCTGCTGAGGCTTGGCCCCACCCCCTCCACAGTGCACTTGTGCACTGTCCGATGCAGGAACGGGCTGTAGGGGCAGGAATCCTTTACATATTAGTGGTGTCCACGGCCCCTTTGTGGATGATTGCGTCACCTCCTCCCCTCTGGGATGGGCTTATGCTCTCCCAGCTGCCCTCTGACAATTTCATTTTTTTTTTCCGGTGGCCTGTCCAGGAGGGGCGGGACAGCAGGACACACCCCCGTGTCGGTGACTGTCTCTTCTCCACCAGTTTTATACCCTCCCCGCTTCACCTTCCGCTGAAGTGTTTTAGGGTCCAGCATGGTAACTGAGGCTCCGGGACTCTACAAGTTTTAGAGAACCTTGGGACTGATAAAACATTGGCGAGCAAGGGTCTGATGGACGGGGAGCATAGATGGGGAAGGGCTTTCCTTTTTCCCCAAAGGTCCTTACAAGAGAGCAACCTATGGGAAACTATTTGAGATCTCCCTAAAGTATTGTGCTCCTCTTGGGATTGCCCTTGCCTCTCCGAGTTGTCTCCTAACTAATCTGTGTAACCGTTGCATCAGGGCCAGCCCACTGTTAGCCCTGCAGCCCTCTGGCCTAGGGCTCTGCTGATGAAAGTCGGGGCCCACATACTGGAAGGCAAGGCAGTTTCCCCCAGAGAGGCCAGCCACGCAGAGAAACATTCAGGGCAATATTGCATCTCCAGTCCCCTGGGACAGGCAGCCTCCACTCTGCCTCTGGGTTTAGTTCTCCCTTCACTCACTGTAAGGGAGATTAGGGAAAGGTAGTTTTTTCCATTGATCCTTTACAAATGCTTAATGATTCCTAAGGCAGATAAAAGAATAGACAATGTTCAGGATGGGAGGGAGGTTGTTATCAGGTCAAGAATTACCTTACTGGCATGACATTTAAATGAGTGACCCAAAAAGAAGACAAGCCAATGAGCCATTCAGATATGGAAGAGCTTTCCAGAAGTAACAGGTACAGCAGAGGCCCTAAGATGGGAGCATGTCTGGTAACTTAAAAGAACAGGCTAGAGAAGTGGACTAGAGTGAGCAAGAGAGTGAACAGTAGATTAAAGTCACGGGCAGAGAAGCAGCAGATTATGTACAATTTTACTATTTTGAGAATGTTACTCTTTAATACTCATGAAATAGGTAGTTTTAAGTAGAAAATGGTCAATTTTCAAAGGGCTCTAGATGTAGTTCAGTGGTAGAGCACTTGCCTAGAATGCAGAAGACCTTGGATTTAAACCCAGCGCTGCAAAGATGATAGTAGTAACAGACAAGAGTAGAAATGGGAAGATACCACAAGGAGATTTTCAAAGTAATACAGGAGAAATAATAGCAAATGGATTGATATTTGGAAGCTGGAATGATACATGTTTAGGTTCTACAGTATTTTTAAAGAATGAGTTAATAAACTTTGTGAGAAAGGGGGAATCAAGAATGATAAGCCAAGTTTTGACTTACCCCAACTTAGGGTTGCCATTCAGTGAGAATGACACGACCTTGGAAGGGAAAAATCATGGATTGTATTTAGATGTAATCTGAATGTCTGTTAGATGTCAAAAGGAAATGGCAGATAAACAGCAGAGTTGGGGTCCCAAGATAGGTCCAGACTGGAAATAAGCAGTTGCCAGGTATCAGCTGGGTAAATGCTGCTCCATTTTTTTCCTATTCTGTGGTCTTTACCCTGGCAGGTTTGAGGCCTGCCTTGAATTTAGAGGAAGCCAAGTTGGCCAGAATTTTACTATTATGTAATCAGTACTATAAATGTCAGTAACTAAAAATAAAGTCAAGCTTGCTTCTGTCCTTGGAAATGACTCAGGACCCTATAACTATACCTACATGACAGGAAGTACAGAAAGAATAATAAGGCTGGAGAACCTACCTGTCCTTTGTCAAAATAATTATATTTTTTTCTCACAGTGTTCCAGAAGGAAGTGTATCTTCATACATCACCACACCTGAAAGCAGGTAAACTTAACTAGCAATTTCTCAAAACTAAGAGATACTACACCTGAGCAAGTTGTCAGATCATCTTTCTAGTTGACCTCATAAAACACTATTCTTAGAGCATTTTCAAATTGAAAACAGCTCGAAAAGTCATTCCCAACACCCTCCCAAATTATCTTTACAGTCCTCAGCTACCATCAAGGTTAGATAAGCAAAGGGCTATTTACCCAAGCTCCCCACACAAAACATGGCAAATGGCATGGTAATTGCCCCCCCCTAGAAATTACCAATGAAGTTCCCAAGTGGGTTGAATACTTCTACTATAATCTCATAATAATAGACACCCATAGCCAGGCATAGTGGTTCAATTTGTAATCCCAGAACTTAACTAAACAACGTCAGAGGAATGAATTTCAAGGCCAGCCTGACCTATTATATAACAAGACCTAAGCCTTAAAGTCTAGGCTCGATTGGGGTTGTAGTTCAGTATTTGTTTAAAAGACACTGCATTTGATCTTTAAGGTGTGCCTCCTCTCTTACTCTGTGCACACGCACATATATACACACAAATGTATCTGTATGTCTTTAAGTCTTGGTAAAATGTGCTAGCATAGACAAGACTCTGGGCTTAATTCCCAAGCCCCTTCCTGCCTAAATAGAAATAAATTAGTATAGAGATTGGTAAAATTTAAAGAACCAGAAATTAAACATTTTATATATTCAGGATATATAATAGTCATTTCTGCTGTTAACAGTGTTAAGGCAGCCATCAATACATAAATGGACGTGGGTGTTTCAATAAAAGTTTATGTACAAGAACAGGCAACTATCAGTCTATGATATTGTGGAGCTTTTATCCCGAGTATGTACTTTTCCAGAACCAGGCCCAACTTCAGAGATGGAAGCGGAGTCACTGCCTTTCCCCTTTGGGACGGTGTCTAGCTGGGAGCTGGAAGCCTGGTACGAGGACCTGCAGGAGGTCCTGTCCTCAGATGAAAATGGGGGTACCTATATCTCACCCCCTGGAAACGAAGAGGTGAGAATGCTAGTTCTAAAATAGGGAAGCAGGGCTGGAGATATGACTCAGTAGTAGACTATTGCCTAGCATGTATGAGGCCTTATGTTTAATTCCTAGCACTGGAAAATAAATAAAATGGAGAAGCTGGGCAAGATGTCACATGCCTGTAAACCCAGTACTTGAGAAAGTGGAGGTAGGAAGTTCAGGAATTCAAGGCCAGCCTAAGCTTCATAGTAATTTTAAGGCCACTCTGAGCTACATGAGATTCTGTCTCAAAAAAAAAGGGGGGGTGGGGCTGGAGAGGTGGCTCAGGGGTTAAGCCTCTGCCTTGCAGGCGGAAGGTCCTGAGTTCGGATCCTAGACCCCACGTATAGACGCCAGGCGGAAGCGGGGGCGGCCTGCGCTTCTGGTCCTGGTAGGGCGGAGCCTGTGAATCACGGGGCAGAGTAAACAAGGAGGTGGTGGAGGCGTCCATGGTGGTTCCCGAATTCGCCCGTGGTTCTACACATACATACATGCACACACACACATACACGCACACACACACATACACATGCACAATTGAATAAATAATAATAAAAAAATTAAAAAAAAAGGGGGGGGGACTGGAGAGGTGGCTCAGGGGTTAAGCCTCTGCCTTCAGGCGGAAGGTCCTGAGTTCGGATCCTAGACCCCACGTATAGACGCTGGTCGGAAGCGGGGGCGGCCTGCATTTCTGGTCCTGGTAGGGCGGAGCCTGTGAATCCCGGGGCAGAGTAAAGGAGGAGGTGGAGGCGTCCATGGTGGCTCCCAAATGCGCCCGTGGTTCTACACACACATACATAACATACACACACATACATACACACGCACGCACACATGCATACACGCACAATTGAATAAATAATAAAAAAATTAAAAAAAAAAAAAGAGCCCATAGTGACTAATACCTATCTTACTTTACTTATTTCCTTGAAGGAAGCAGCGAAAACCTTCACCACTCTAGACCCCTCGTCTCTAGCTTGGCTGACTGAGGAGCCAGGACCAGCAGAGGTCACAAGCACTTCCCAAAGCCCTCGGTCTCCAGAGTCCAGTCAGAGCTCCATGGCTCAGGAGGAAGAGGAAGAAGACCAGGGAAAAAGTAGGAAAAGGAAACAGAGTGGCCAGTGGCCAGCCCGTGCTGGAAAGCAACGTATGAAGGAGAAAGAACAGGAGAATGAAAGGAAAGTAGCACAGCTGGTTGAAGAGAACGAACGGCTCAAACAGAAAATTGAGCACCTGACCAGGGAAGTAGAAGCTACACGCCGAGCTCTGATTGACAGAATGGTCAATCTGCACCAAGCATGAACAATTGGGACTGCCATTCCCCACCGTGGGCCATCTACCTTTCCTGGAGTGGTTATTTAACCCCTGTCACACCAGTGTCCTCAACTATATTCAGTATTGGGGAGGTTTGGTGTAGACCAAAGGAAAGAAAGGGTCTTGTATATACACATTGTACATTCTTTATTATTGTCCATACCCAGTAAAGTGATTTTCTATGAGCAAATTCTCTCACTTTTTCTTCTTGCCTTTAGGAGTTTCAAGAGGTTTTCCCTCAGCTAGAGACAATTGTTTCTTTAGATCCAAGAGTTTAGCCACCTCTGCAGCAACCTGGTTCTTGTCTGCTTTTTGTGCTTTCAGTTCCCGGACAATGTTGCCCTAAGAGAAGAGTGGGTGGAGAAAACAGCTGTGAGACCAGGGAAGGACTTGTGTGGGCTTCAACTTCCCTGGTCTCCCACATGGCTTAAGAAGTTCCATACCTGTTTGGTCACTTCATCCATCAGCATTTGTATCTGCTGTAGCCCAGCTGTTGTAGCAGTCTCTACAACTACTGACTTGGAGGACACTTTAGCCTGGAAAACAAGAGGACTATCACTAGCTGACATTAAACATGTTCTGGCCTTCACTTGATTTAACATGCCAGGGAATGATTACCTTTAAGTCCAAGGTCTCTTCTAGCTAAGACAGGAAAGAAAAACTACAAGTGAGGAAGCAGCAGGGACAAAAGGTGGAAAGAGATGAAGTGAGGACTATTTACGGAAACTAAAGTAGTGCCGCTGTGGCTGCTCCCGCCGCCACCAGCAATGTAACTTTCTTACCTGGCCGCCTGCAAAGCGCTGCTTCAAATTTTCAATCTGATCATTTTCCAATTTTTGGAACAAGGGACTGACCTGTGAAAACAAATGCCAGAATCAATCACTGATATGGTAAAAGGTCTTCAGACTACAGAGAACTTTCAATCTCTCTGACATTTATAAACCCTAGATTTTTTAAATTTTTCCTAGTTTGACAAACATGTTGAGTACTTATCTCTTTCTCCTCCCTCCCTTCATCATTCATGTTTTCCCCCCTCTCCTTTCATCAATCCATCCCACTACCTCCCACCCTCCGGTCTATCTGCTTCTGTGGGCTCTAGGGTTCCCTCTGGATCATCTGTACTAGTTGGGGGTTCAGACCACTGTGGCACCTAGATGTTTTAATGAACACAACACTGAGCCAACACCTGATGGCTTCAGAAAAGAATTGAAAAAAAGCAATGAAAAACAATTATTTAGTAGAGTGAAACATAAATTACTTGGTGATGGGTTTAGGATGTATTTTTACCTCCTTGCATGGGGAAGGCTTCCCTTCTCTTCCCTGCCCTATGTCTGCTAACATGGGGACCAGGTCATGATAGTTTTTCTTGAGCATTAATGTACTGGCTAGTTTTATGTGCCAGTTATTGGCTTCCAGCATGAACAGCATAAGAATATACAAGTAATACAGGAATTGTCTTCCAATACCAAGAAAAACCTATAAGTCCAAATACAGAACTGGGGAGAAGTAGGGAAATGGTTTTGAGAACAGCTGTAGAATCCCAAGGTTCAAGCAAAGTCAGACAGATGTTAAGTCTTCTCTAATCCTACCCAAAAAGACCACTGTTTCCAATTTTGGGACCTACTGTGCCAATCTGGTGCCCTGCTGGTAAGGTACAGATGAAGTTTGTGGGAAGGATGCTGCAGGCTGGAGGTGGGAGCTGGAGCTGGGCCTGGATGGTGGCACTAACTGTAGGCATGTAAGGCTGGATCATGATGGACAGCAAAGCAGCTATGTTCACTGCTAAGCCTGTCACCGTGCCTGCCCGCTGCCTGAAGAAGAGGAGAGATTATAGTCAAAACCTAAAAAAATACACTCTACCATTCGCCTAATTCCTAGAGCCAGCCCTATCCCCTCAACGCACCTGTCAGCTTCACCGCCTTTAATGCGCTTCCAGGGCTCATTCACCTGAATATATTGGTTGCCGTGTCGAGATATAGTGAGGATACTTCGTAAAGCATCTCGGATCCTGGGGAGGGAGGAAGCAAAATGTATAGGGCTCTCCACAGGCCAATGCATCACTGAGATGACACAGTGGTGCGGGTTACTTACCGAACCTTCTCCAGCAGCTGGTGATAATGCTGGAACTCCCGAGTAACATGGGCCAGAAGGCGCTGATCATCAGGGGTAAGCACCATCTCTGGCACACAGCCACCAAAAAACTTAGAAACAAACATCCCAGCTCTTGATAGGAGAGGGAAGGAGAAAAAAAAAAAAGTTATTGCCTAGTCTTACAGAAAGTTGATTCCATTTCCTCAATAATTCATTCTTCTGTGATTATTGCCAAGACCTCCTGGCCCTTCAAGCTAGAAGTAAAAATTAAATTCTATATTCTGTCTCTTTCCTAACAATGTCACAAAAAACTTGATGAAGTTAAGCAACTATACCTTTTATTTTATTTAAAATTTATTTGTGTGTGTGTGTGTGTATCAGAGGGCACTGTATTCCCTATGGAGGACCAAGGGTGATTTCTGGAATCATCCTGGATTGCTTCTACTTCCTCTTTGTTTTGCTCTGGAGTTTCCCAGGCTCTGCCTTGCAGGGCCAGTGCAGGCTGCCATCATTTCCACCTGGTGTCTTTTTTTGTTGTTTGGACCTGCTTGTGAGGCAGAAGCTTAACCCGAGTTCTCTCTCCAGCCCCCAAGAATTTAAGTTGTAGAGGGTGTGAGGATGTGTGTGTTCACGCTGGAGATCAAACTCAGGACCTTAAATTTGTTAAGTAAATGCTCAACCACTGAGTTCTATCTCCAATTAAGGATTTCTTCAGATTGGAGAATTGCTACACTAAGGGAAATGGGACCAACAAGAGAGTGTGAGCCTAAGATAACAACTCTAAAGAGTACAGCAGAAGTCATCCATCTCTACACAGTACAATGTCATCAACAAAGAGTTGTCTGCAGTGAGCTATTTTTGTAATTATACAAAGAACATTAATGAGAAAATATGCAAAAATCTACTCTGGGACCAACTGCCAAATGTATCTACAGCTAACTGTTCTTTGAAACATTCATATGTGTAGGAACTGATCCCAACTGATAGCCTTTCAAGTTTCCTCATTGTCCAGGAAGGAAAATGCACACTTATTAGTTCTCTCCGAACTCCTGTCTCATATGGAGAAATGGTCCCTTCCCAACTCATCTGACATGGACCCATCCCCAGGTCCTTACCTATTGATGAAGTTGCCCAAGTTGTTAAGTAGTTCAGAATTATTCTTGATCAACATGTCTGTCCAGGAGAAGGCACTGTCCTGACCCTCAGGCCGAATATATAGCAGATAGAAGCGCCAGATGTCAGCAGGGATCCCTGTATCCTGAGCCATGTCTCCAAACACTCCTACCCCCCGGCTCTTAGAGAATTTCCCATCCTCATAGTTCAGGTACTCTGGACAGAAAAGAATGATAACCATCTGTTCAAATAACATCCTTGGGTTGGAGAGATGGCCCAGGAGTTAAGACTCTGCCTCACAAACAGAAGAACCTGAGTTTGGATTCCAAGATCCATGTAGTAACACCAGATGGAAATAATGGGGGGGGGGGAACGACACGATAACACTTCTGCCCTGGTGGGCAGAGCCTAGAAAATCCCAGAGTGAAGCAAAGAGGTAGAAACGATCCAGGATGATTCCTGAAGTCACCCTTGTTCCTCCACAGAGACACACAGTGCCCTCTGATACACACACACACACACACACAAATCATAATAATAAAATAAATGAATGAATAAATAGAATCACATTCTTTCTTTCCCTTCCTGACCTACCACCTCTTCCCTTTCCCTCAAGGTGGGTATCCAGCAACATTTTTGTCTTGTGCACAGCACTTGGAAATCTCTTTTACCCATTCTGGCCTTCATTTTCTTCTTTATACTTTGATTCATGTTTCCTTCTGGATGGAGTTCTTATATTTTACTTATTTCCTACTTTATTGCAATTCTCAATTTAAAACCTAATCTCTCCAGAATCTCCTTCCAAGGCTTCCTTCCCTGAACACACCATACATACATTCTGCCAGCATATTTACCTGTAGCAATGAGGTGCTTGACTAAGGTGTAGTTGTCCTCAGCTCCTAGAGCTGAACAAGGAAAAACTAACCCATGAAAAGGAACATTGTCTTTGGCCATGAACTGGTAAAGGTCCACCTAGTAAAATACAGGTGGGAGAGAAGTTGTGTAAGATTTTCTTCAAAAGCCCAAGAAGGCAAATTACTCAATCCTAATGCTCTCATCACACATCCTCTCCTCATAGACAGGCTAATCAGACTTGCTTACTTGTTCTGGATTTTTCCACCACTTCTCCCATTGATCTGTATAGTTGGCTGTGATGGACAGGTAGCCAATAGTGGCATCAAACCAGACATAAAATACCTGGAGGAAAATACAGCTGAAACTAATCCAAGGTTTTAGGCAGAAATAAAATATCATCAAAAGTCTAATTTGCTAGCCCATGAACTCAATAATTCTGAGGCGGAAAATTTTAAGATACTAATAAAGATTAAAAGATATTACCTTGTTCTCAAAACCTTCTAAGGGTACAGGGGTTCCCCATTTGAGGTCTCGGGTTATGCAACGTGGCTTGAGGCCATCTCGAAGCCAAGAACGAATAATAAACCGAGCATTGGGTGTCCAGTCATTGCTAGGCAATGTCTTCGTCAACCACTCCTCTAGTCGCTTTTCCAGCTACAATGACAAGACAGAGCCTGATGTAGGACAGTCTCACACATGGTTAGCATAAAGACAATTTTCAAGACTCTGATATAATCGCACATTTAGGAATTTGTTAGCAGAAATGTATTCAAGAAGATATTTACACAATAGTCTAAAAAATGTGCACACACAAAAATGCTTTGTTTATTAATAGCAAAAAATTGAAACTAAACAGGATGTGATGGAAGTGGGAAGACAAGTTGTAGGGTCAGGCACTCATGCATGCTAGTAATACTGAGGTACATCCTAAGCCCTTGGTTTTTTTCAGATGCGGTCTCACTATGTAACTCAGGTTTGGCCTTGAATTCACTCTATAGGCAGACTAGCCAAACTTGAAATTCTCATCATCCACATGACATGATTATAGATGTGGGCCATCATGTCCAAATAAATCCAGTCTTTTTTGAGAAGGGGGGGTGTGTCTCACTGATATAATCCCACTTAAAAAACGCGTTGGAGAGATGGTTCAGGAGTTAAGACTCTTGTTTTCCAAGCAGAAGGTCCTGAGTTTGGATTCCAGGTCCTACATTAAAAAATTCCAGGAGGAAACGGAAGAGACCTGCATAGTGAGCAGAGCCTGGGAAATCCCAGAGCAAAGCAAGAAAGAAGGAGAAGCAATCCAGGATGATTCCCCAAGTCACCCTTGGTCCACCACAGGGACACACAGTGCCCTCTGACATATGCACACGCACACACCAAAAAAACTTAAAATAAAAAACAGAGAGAATGAGAGAGACAGATATAGTAGTATATAACTACAATTCCAGCATTTAAGAAAGTAAGAATAAGTCAGGAAGATAAAGAGTTTGAAACCAGCCTGCCTGTAAATGAGTTCCAGGCCACTGAGATGGTTGCAGCACAAATGATCACCTGATGTTAAATTTAGAGGTAACATTTTGTTCATGAAAAACAAAGCATATTCCACAGACTGCTTGACATGGGAAGAAAATATTGATATAGTGGAACAACTGCTTTTTATTATGTGTACGTGTATACATGTGCATATGTGTATGTGTGCATGTGTGGAAGCCAAAAGACAACTTCAGATGTCATCAGCAACATCATACACCTTCTTGAAGATAGAGGTTTTCACTGGCTTGAAACTCATCATTTAGGAGAGGCTAGCTGGCAAATGAGCCCCAGAAAGTCTACTGTGTTTGCCACCTCACTGCCAGGATGACAATGTGTTTTAGCATGGGTTCTGTGAATTGAATTCAGGTTCTTGACTAACCTCTTGACTAAAATAAACAAACATCACCCACGAGGGGGCAGATGGCCATCATCTATCCCTGAAAAGACACAATATCCTTTCTGTGGATTCCAACCAAGGATGTATGTATCATGAAGATCTGTAATAGGGAAATGGGGAATATGTGACTTGAAAGGTGGTTTTGGGACCTTTTTTTTTTTTTTTTTAAAGTATTTATCATTATTTAAGTATTTATCAGAGAGGTGGGGAGAGAGATGAAAAGAGAAGATGGACAAGTGTTTGGCAGGTAAGTGGAAATCGGAGGACAACTTTCTGAAGTCGGTTCTCTCTTGTGGGCTCCAGGGACTGAATTCAGGTTTGAACACATGAGAATTACCTACAAAGTCATCTCACTCACCATGGGACTATATTCTTAAAAAATGTTAATGTGAGGCTTGGGATGTACCTCAGTGCTCCTGTGTTTGCCTGACAAGCATTAGAAAAATTTAAAAAGTTCATGTTATAAAAGAAGTTTGAGGAAGTATCTTAGATTATTAAAGGCAGTATGACTCTGGGCTACATCCTATATTATAAAGTAACGAAATGAAGTTATAACTATTATCACTAAGGTTGAGGATGTGGTTCACTGACAGTGTTTTTCTTGCATGTGAAACCATGCCCTGGGTCTAATATTCAACATTTTATTATTATTATTATTTTTTCTTTTTGAGACAGGGACTTATACAACACAGAATGGCCTGGAACTTGTAGTAAAACAGAGGATGACCTTAAGCATCTCATCCTCCTGCCTCTACCTCCTAAGTGCTAGAAATAAAGACATGCACCACGACACCAAGCTTTTCCCAGGACTGAAAAAAAGAAAAATTGGTCTGAGCGAGGGCACAGGAATTAAGACTTTCCTTCGTGGGGCTGGAGAGGTGGCTCAGCGGTTAAGCCTCTGCCTTGCAGGCAGAAGGTCCTGAGTTCGGATCCTAGACCCCACGTATAGACCCCGTGGAGGGTGGCCTCCGTTTGTTTCTGGTCCTGGTAGGACTGAATAGTTCACGAATTCGTCCGTGGTTCTATACACACACATACGCACACATGCATATGCACAATTGAATAAACAATAAAAAAAAAAATAAAAAAATTAAAAAAAAAAAAAAAAAAAAAGACTTTCCTTCGAAAGCAGAAGGACCTGATTTTGGATCCAGGATACCACGTAAAAATGTCAGGAGGAAATGGTGACAGCCTAACCTTCCAGTTCTGAAAGGTAAAGCCTGGAAAATCCAAAGTGAAGCAAAAAGGAGGGAGAAGCAATCCAGAATGAATCCTGTTATCACCCTTGAGCTTCCACGGGCACAGAGTGTACACACACACACACACACACACACTCAGGGAAAAAAAAAAACCAACCTCTACAACATTAACTTGCCAGGAAAGACAGGCTCACAAGTGTAACAGTGGCATGACTGTTACAGGGATAACCAACTGCTTTCCGATTCCATTTGAGGCCTGCTCTACATAAGGGAATTCATGACTGAGAAGGTCACAGGACCTAGGGAAACCACCACTATTGTTTTGCTAAGTGACACATTGGCAAACTGCCTTTGAAATATTTACGTTGAGGACTGGCGATATAGTTCAGTGAGTAAGGCACCTGCTCACAACCTGGCAACCTGAGTCCCAGAAGTCCACACAGAAGGAGGAGAACTAACTTCTGATAGCTGTCCTCTGACCCCACTCATGTGCTGTGGTATGCATGCATTCTCTCTCCATCTCTCTTAAGATTTATTAAATAAATAAATAATATAATATTTATTAAATAGATAAATAATATAAATAGATAGAGAAGGAGAGAGATTGAGGTCATCTTCAGCCTGACCACATGATACCTGCAGCAAGGTAGGAGGATCTTCTGGTCCTCTGGCAAGCAGGCCTGGACTTTTATTTGTACTTTTTCCTCAATTCTTTCTTACCCCAACTTGACCCCAAACTCATGAATCTCCAGATCTCCCACCTCAGCCTTCTGAGTATAGGGATTACAACATATTCACCACACCCAGCCACATACAATTTTTTTTTCTTTTCTCAGCCCTTCTACTGGAGAACTCTAATCCTATTTATTGCCTAGTTTGTGCCTCCCACTCTCAAAATAAATAAATAAACAAATAAAAATAGGGGGGATGGAGCAAATTGAACTTAGTACCTTGTATATACTAGACCAGAGCTCTTCCATTGAGCTATATACATATCCCTAGTCACATACCATTTTTTAGTGGAAATAAAAACTCTCAAGTGATGAAACTAAGTTTATGAAACTAAGAGGGAGATGGGGTAGATCAGAGTTAAGAGACTAACTTACTTTAGGCAAGTCCAAAAACAGGTGCTGGGAGGCCTTCACAACAGGGCACGACCGGCAGACTTTACATTGAGGTTTCTGTGGAGGGAAATTTCAGTTAGGGAGTGATCCTGACAAGAACAGGCATGACCAGGACTGCATATAAAGGGCTGTCCAGGCGAGGTAAGGGGCATTAGTCTGCCCTCTGGTTAGCATTAAAGCTCACACCTGGCTCATTCTTCAACTACTTGACCTTGAAATTTAGACACTCAGTTCTGCACATTACAGTACCATTTCTTCCTGAAGGCTCATGTCTCTGTCCCTTCACTCCAGATAAAAAGAAAATTCTCAGAACAAGCTGGTACAGGGGCTGGAGAGGTGGCTCAGGGGTTAAGCCTCTGCCTTGCAGGCAGAAGGTCCTGAGTTCAGATCCTAGACCACATGTATAGACGCTGGGCGGAAGTGGGGGCGGCCTGTGTTTCTGGTCCTGATAGGGTGGAGCCTGTGACTCTCCGGGCAGAGTAAACAAGGAGGAGGTGGAGGCGGTCCATGGTAGTTCCAGAATTCACCCGTGGTTCTACACACACATACATACATACATGCGCACACACACATACACACAGAATTGAATAAGTAATAAAAAAAAATTAAAAAAAAAAGAACAAGCTGGTACAGAACACTGCAACACAGTCAGCTGTGGAAGGGAAGGGAAGAAGGACAGACTCATCAATCCTCTCCTTGAAACTACAACCAGGTAGGGGAGGATCGACTTGCCTAAAACACAACATCAACTTTTACAAAGCAAAATGTCAAGAAACATTCAATTCTGTAGTACAAATGTAGTACACTACTAAGACGATGACTAAAGGAATCAGCATTGAGGTGGCACTGATGAGTGAAAACATCCAAGTGAGTTTTGAGCTCAGGTTTATTTGCTTTAAGACAGTGTCTCATTCAGCCCAGGCTGCCCCTGAACTTGTAATTCTCTCTCTGCTTTCTGTGAAACACCTGCCTGTTTGATCTAAGATTAAAAAGACTGTCTCATGATGTCTCTTCTGAAATCTACTTGTCTTTACCCAACTGCTTTTGTAAATATATAGTGTCAAAAGCTTAGCAAACGCAGGCAATACTACTGCCAAAACCTGTTCTTCAATCTTGCCCATCCTCATCACACAGGATTACTATATATAAGGTATAAAGTCCCCACCCATTTTATTTATTTATTTTTGTAGTTCTAGGATTCAAACTCATGGTCTCATTCATATTAAGCAAGTGTTCTATCAGTGATCTACACCTTTTAACACAAGCCAAAAATCTTATCTTTTCCTAAACTTCCTCAAATTTCAGTCTATCTAGCACTACTAAGTCTTCCTCTAAAATAAAACTCAAATCTGTCATTTTTCCCATTTCTATTGCTACTGACCTAGTCCAAACAAGGTCATCCCTCTTCTGGATTCCTGCCTCTAAACCTTTTTCCTCTTGCTTCCTTCCTGTTGGTTTTCACAAAACAGTTTACCACTCAACTAGAATAAAACCTTAGCTTCTTGAATGTCTTAATAGGCCCTGGTGATTTTTGCCCTTGCCTTTCCTCCCCTTTCATCACTATGTCAATCACACTTTTCCATCCTACTTCTTTGGCTCCTTGATAAACTTGATCCTTTCTATTTCCCAGTCCTTTTACTTGAGATCTCTAATCCTACTTGTTGCCTGACTTGATACCTCCCATTTTGGTTCAAATATTCCCTCTTCTGAGATGCTTTCCCTACCCAGTAACAAAAGCCCACTCTCCAGCCCTTCCTCCTGTATACTCCTGTGCCAGCTACTCTCGGCTGTTCACTTGATGCTTGGGATGCAGGCCTCTGGGCACACCTCTGAAGAATTGTATAGTAAAGGTAAGCCTCTCTGGGTAAGCCTGAAAGAGACTGTCCCAAAGACTTTGACTGAAATGGGAAGACCTGCCTATTGTAGATGGCACCATTCCCTGGGCAGGCAGATAAAGACAGAAGCAAGCTAGTTGGCATTTGGCAAGGTAAAAAGCAAGCAAGTAGTATTTGCCCTCTGCTCCTGCTGTGGATACAGTGTAGCTAATTCCCTGGGCTCCTACTAACTCTCCTGCTATGATAGACTGCAACCCACAATGACAATCTTCTTGTCTCCTAAGCTGTTTATTATCAGGCATGAAGTTATAAAACTAGGACCATTCATTTGTTGAGTGACAAGTTTCTTCTCCACATTAGACAAAAATTTTTGTGTTCACTCCCTTATCCTGTCTCTAAAACTGTCAATAGCTTATCACAAGGAGTCAAAAAGTTTGAGAAATAAACAGGTAAGTAAATTAACGAATGAGCTTGAACTAGAAGACAGACATTATAGAAGAAAAAAGGAACTTTGAGTATTAATCAGGTGGCCCAAAGTTGGAGTGACTAGTCTACTTCATAGTACATGCTAATTACAGAGTAAATGAACTGAAGATGAGCTACTAAAATCGGGTGGAAAATAGCAAGGTTTTAGATGAAATAAAAATCCTGAAGAAAACATGACTGAGTTTTACAAAGAACAGTTCTTTCCTTCTGGGCTCCCTTTGAAGACCTTCCTCTTACCTTCAGTTCAATGGCATTGATGAGTTTGCCACACTTGTCACACTGGTCACCTCGGGCCTCTTCGTAGCCACAAAAGGGACATACTCCCTCTACGAATCGGTCAGCCAGAAAGCGAGCACAGTGCTCACACCGCAGCTGCTCCACAGTGTCTTGTAGAACAAAGCCTCGAGTCAGCAACCGCTGGAAGATGTCCTGGGTGATTCTAGCAAGGTGAGCAAGGGGTGAGGTTGACCAGTTAGAGGAAGTGTGGATCCTTCGCTTCTGCTGTTCCAATCAGACTCAAACTCCTTCAGTTCAAGGATCAGGCAGAAGGTCAGGACAAAGGCCATCTACTCTCACTTATACCGTACTGAACAGGCCACCAGCTGCTGCTCATGTGACTCCCTAACTGCCCATCCAGTCTCTTTCCTCAGCTTTTCACAATTCACTTTTGTTGACTCCAGACTTAAATACTTTGGAGTCTTTTTTTCACTTTTTTTGCGATAGGGTTTCATGTAGCCCAGGTTAGTCTCAAACTAGCTATGTGGAGGCTAGCCCTGATGCCTCCACCCCTACCCTCCAAAGTCTGTGGTTACGAGCACATGCCACCATATCCAGCTTAGTCTAACATGCTGTCTTTAAGACTATGTCTGCTTTTCACTAGCCCAAGGAATGGACTACACAGTACCATCAGCGCCCCACGTGTCTGTCACATGGCTTTTGTGAGAATATTGTAAGGAAGGGTGAAGCTATGTGAAAAATGAACAGGTAGGAAAGAAAGACTTCAATCTGGGCATGTTGGAACAAACCTGTAATTCTACCATTCCAAGGGCTGAAGCAGGAGGGTTGCCATTAGTTTAAGTATAGCCTGGGCAACAGTAAATTGAATGCTACTCTGGATTTAGTGAGACCCGGTTTCAGCAAAACTAACAAAGGATTCCTGATAAGCCAGAAGAAGGAAGGCACTGACTGAAAGGCAAGGAAGTTCTTTCTCTTCCCTCCCTCAGGTATTTCTTCAGCCTGGTCCCAAGTTAGGTTTCTTTTCTTTTTTTTTTTTAAGTTCTTTTTTTTTTATCTTATTATTATTTATTCAACTGTGTGCATATGCGTGTGTATGTGCGCGCGCGTCTGTGTGTGTCTGTGTGTGTGTCTGTGTGTGTGTGTATGTGTGTGTGTGTGTATCTGTGTATGTGTAGAACCACGGACTAATTCACGAACCACCATGGACGCCTCCACCTCCTTCTGCCTCAGGATTCACAAGCTCCGCCCTACCAGGACCAGAAGCGCAGGCCGCCCCCGCTTCCGCCCGTGGGATCTGGGATCCGAACTCAGGACCTTCCGCCTGCAAGGCGGAGGCTTAACCCCTGAGCCACCTCTCTAGCCCCCAAGTTAGGTTTCTATACACACTGAATTCTTCTGAAGGTCTGATAACTAACTGCCCAGGATACATTGAAGGGGAATGTTCAGAAAACAAGTTTAGGAGTTCTTAGTCACCTCTTTTTTTATTTTTCTTTTCTTTTTCCCTCTTTTTGTGTGTGCACTGCATACATATATATGTTCACAGTGTGTGGTATACATGTGTTCATGTGTCTGTGGAGGTCCAAAGTTAAATCATTCTCATTTGTTCCTCCACTATATTCCTTTTGAGCCTGGCTCTATAAGCAAACTCAGAGTTTTCCAATGGATCAGTTTGGCTAGCCAGCGTGCTCTGGGGATTCCTAGTCTCTTCTTCTCTAGGCTGGAATTACAGGTGAGCCGTCACACCAGCCATTTGTGTGGGATCTGAGAATGTGAACTCCAGTCCTTTTTTGCTTGAATAGCAAACACTTTAATCACTGACCCACCTCCCTACCCCACCTGGTTCTTCCTATTTCTATGATAGTCTCATTATGCCTAGTCCCAGTCTTCAATGCCAATTTCTGCCCCATTAGAGAAACCTACTTGGTCTGCTGTGGAGTGGTGGTGCGACCAAAAATATCAAATGAGATATTAAACCAGCGGTAGATGTCAGCATGGATGACATGGTACTTGTCACAGATTTCTTGAGGTGTTAAACCCTCCTCCATAGCCTTGGTCTCTGTCGCTGTACCATATTCATCTGTCCCACACAGATAAAGGGTGTTCCACTGGCGGAGGCGAGAGTACCTGGAAGGGAATATGAGGACCATGAGAATCCCCTCACTGCCTCAGAGAGAGCCTATTCTCTAGGCCCACTCCTTCCTCAGATCGCTCTTCCAGCAGCAGGCTTTACCTGGCAAAGACATCAGCACTAAGCACACAACCAATGATGTTTCCAAGGTGAGGGACATTGTTGACATAAGGGAGGGCACTTGTAATAAGCACATTCTTTTCTCCAGCCACAGGCAACCTGGTAAGACAGAAGGATGAGAATAGCCCAAAGCAGAGACAAAAGACCAAAAAACTCTCAGAATACCCTGACACAGTATTTGTTTGAGTCATAGATTTTTCAGATCTGAAGCCTTTCCTCACAGGACAGGACTGTAGCCCTAGAGTTGCTAAGGGATCTGTGCATAGTGAGCAATACTGTCATGTATACTGTATGTGCCTAATCCCAACACTGACTTCTCTCTTTCACTATCATGACTGGATATTGTTCTCAGGCTTTAAACTTCCCAGGCACCAACGCAACTCTCCCTAGGCTCTGTGTAACTACCATCACTGACTGCTCCTAAGAAGCATTCCAGCTCTGACCTCTTCCTTCAATGAGGTATTACTAGCCCTTCAGTCATCAAACTCTTTACAGCTTGTCACCTAATATATAAATCCTACCAAATGCTTTCCTGCCCCATGATTCTTGTTACTTCCTCCTGGCTTGACTCAAATCAGCAAGAATCAGTATTGCCTTCAGTCACTACCTCCTGTCTTCCAGGATCACTGCAAGACAGTCAGGCTACTTGGTCAAATTGAACTCCCAGAAATCATTTATCCCTTCAAGCTTCAGCACCCTTTCCAGATCAGCTGCATACACCTTATGTCCTCCACTCCTTTTTCCCTAGCACTGACACTTCGCCAAATTGACCATGGCTTTTTGTACCTCTTTCCCTCACACTACCTCACCAATTCATCCCAACTGCTGCTATACACACCAGTCAGAAGGTCCATCTGCTTCATGGCACATTTCACAGCTAATTTCTTCCATACAAACCACACTAATTTCTTGTGCACCCACTGGTCTTTTCCCTGGATACCACTACTGTTTTTGAAGACCTGTCCCACCAGGAACCCACCAGGAAAACCTTCACTGCTCTCCTGGTCTTTCTTTTCTTTTCAACTTTATTTATTTAGCTAGTGCAGGGTGTGTGTGTGTGTGTGTGTGTGTGTGTGTATACAGAGAGAGAGAGAGAGAGAGAGAGAGAGAGAGGGTACTGCATGTCCCTGTGAGGACCAAGGGTTACTTCAGGAATCATCCTAAATTGTTTCTATCTCCTTTTGCTTCATTCTGGGAATTCCTAGGCTCCGCCTACCAAGGCCAGAAGTGCAGGTCACAGCCAGTTCTACTTGGCATTTTTCTGTGGGACTTGGGATCTGAACTCGGGACCTTTTGCTTATGAGGCAGAGTTTTAACTCCTGATCCCTCTCTCCAGCCCCTCTCCTGGTCTTTCTTATATCCACATTGTGCCATATCATATCATGTTCCTTTTGTGTAATCCTGATGCTTTTCTCTTATGATTTGTGTGCTGACTGCAATGGTGTATATATATATCCTTATGTGCCTTGGTTTCTGCACTCAGAGATTATATCCTATTATCCAGTAGTCCTCCTTATATCCTGAAGATATTTTCCAATACGTACAGAACATTCCTGAAACCACAGATAGTAGCAAACCTTGTATGTACGGTGCTTCTTCCTATATATACACGTCTATGATAAAGTTAATTTTAAGCTAGGCACAGTAAGATTAAAATAACACTAACTAAAAAAAAATTGAACAACCACAAAATGATAAAATAGAAGTTATTTAAAACTTATACATTATTTCTGGAATCCATTTAATATTTTCAGACCTTGGCAAAACTGTGGAGAGCAGAATCACAAAGGCATTTGTGATACAATTGCAAATGGGTCAGTAAAATCGTGTAAAAAGTCAGAGCTTGAAGCAAAGCAAGAAAGCATTCTAAGCTTATTTTGTTGTACTAAGGATGGAACTTAGAGCCTTGTTGGAGCTCTCTCACCCATTAAGATCCCTCTACCTTTTTGTTTCATTTGTTACTTGGTGTTGTTTGTTTTTTAAATTGTGTGTGTGTGTGTGTGTGTGTGTGTGTGTGTATCAGAGGGTACTAAGTGTCCCTGTGGAGGACCAAGGGTGACTTCAGGAATCATCCTGGATTAATTCTACCTCCTTTTTTTTTTTGCTTTGCTTTGAGATTTCCCAGGCTCCGCCCACCGGGGCCAGAATTGTAGACTGCCACCATTTCCAGCTAGCATTGTTTTTTTAATGTGAGATCTGGGATTCAAACTCAGGACCTTCTGCTTATGAGGCAGAGCCTTAACCTGTGAGCCAACTCTCTAGCCTGGTGGTTGGTTTTTTTGAAACAGCATTACTACCAGTCAAGGCTGGCCTTAAACTCCTGATCCTCTGCTACCCACTGGGATTACAGGCAATGTCACTATGTCTGGCCTCTGGCTCTCTTCTTACTTTTTTTTTTTTTTTTAATTTTTTTATTATTATTTATTCAACTGTGTGCATATGCGCGCGCGTGTGTGTGTGTGTGTGTGTGTGTGTGTGTGTGTGTCTGTCTGTCTGTCTGTCTGTCTGTCTGTCTCTGTATGTGTAGAACCACGGACGAATTCGCAAACCACCATGGACGCCTCCACCTCCTTCTGCCCCGGGATTCACAGGCTCCGCCCTACCAGGATCAGAAGCGCAGGCCGCCCCCGCTTCTGCCTGGCGTCTATACGTGGGATCTGGGATCTGAACTCAGGACCTTCCGCCTGCAAGGCGGAAGCTTAACCCCTGAGCCACCTCTCCAGCCCTCTTCTTACTTTTTAAGATAAAGTCGAACTATATTGTCCAGGCTGGCTTTGAGTTTGCCTCAGCTTTCCAAGTAGCTAGGAAATACAGCTAGGCCAATACTAGCTGGCTCCTTTTCCTTTTAGGCATTTAAACATAGTACTCTGTATAAACATCTAAGGAAGTCTAGCTCCAAATCCTTATGAGTAACTAAAGAGCTTAATACTAACATCTCAACAGTTACTCAAGAAATAATGAAAATAAGTAAATGAACAGACATCCAAATTTTAACAATATCTTCTGAATAACTTGCTTGGTCTTGTGGAGTAACTAGACTCCATAAAAGGGACCCCCTACTTTCAATAAATTTATCTGTCATTGAGGAAACACATAGAATGAGATAATTACAAAATGACAATGGAGCAAGTTCCGATGATAAAACACTTCTTAAATATATAAAAGAAAGGACAAATTCCTTCTAGAAGAGCTGTACACTAGGCCGGTTCAAGGACAAAAAAGAGAAAACAAAAGGCAGAGATGAAAAAATATGGTATGATTCAGTCCTGTTCTGCTCTTGAAATTCAGCTTACCCTGGTTCTCCCTCCTTCCCTCTCTCCCTCCCTCCCTCCCCTCTTGCTCTCACTTCGTGCTTGTGTGTGTGCGTTTGTACATTGTGTTGTGTGTTTGTACAAGAGGGCACTTAAGTGTGTGTGCCTATAGAAGTTCAAGGTTGACATCAGGAATCATTCTGCATTGTTCTACCCACTTTTGCTTTGCTGGGGGGTTTCCCAGGTTCCGCTTTCCAGGGTCAGAAGTGAGCCAGCTGCCATATCCACCCAGTATTTTCATGTGCAATCTGGGGATCTGAACTCAAGTCTTTTTGATTGCAAGGCAAAGGCTTTAACCCCTGAGCCATCTCCCCAGCCCAAGGCAGAGCATTTTCCAGCACACACAGGGTCATGGATTTGAGTTCCACAAACACAAAAAAGAAAACACCAAATTTTATCTCGATTCATTTGTCCCTTGACTGACCAGCCTTCAGCCACTGGCTTCTTTCCAGTACCTGTAAGAGTCAAGCTCTCTTGGCATTTAAGTCTTTGCAGATCAGGTTTCCACTATCTGAAACACCTTTTCCTCATCCTTATCCTTCCTTAACTCTTTTACATTTGCAAATTTCAATTAGTATTTTTTTCTATGTTCAGTATGCATGCATACATGTATGGGTATTCAGGTGCATGTACATGTGTGTAGAAGCCCAAGGTCTGGGAGCTTTCCTCAACCATGTCCCACTTTTCTAAGGCAAGGTTTTGCAAATAAACCCAGAAGTTTCAGACTGTAGCTAGTTTGCCTAGTCAACTTTTTGCTGCAATCCATCCCCACCTTCCAATAAACTGGAATTTCAGGTAGGCTACCAAACCCATCCGGCATTTACAAGGGTTCTAGGGACCCAAACTCTGGTCCTTACTCCTTCATGGCAAGCCCTTTACATGGAGCCATCATCCCCTCTATAACTACTTTTTAAAGACAGGTAGTTGGCGTGATGGTACAAATCTGTAGCCTCAGCACTCACAGGAGGTAAAGACATCAGGAGTTCAAGGTAATCCTCGGCTACATAGTGAGTTAGGCTAGTCTTGGCTATATGAGATCATTGCAAATAAATACAATTAGAGAGAGGCCTATAAATCAGTCCCTTCTGATTTTTTTTCTCTAATAACATTCTGTGCTTTTCCTTCATAGGATTTATTAAAAATTTTAATTATACAACTGTGTGAATGGTTTGTAAACACCTTTCTACTTATTAGAATCAAAGTTCCAGGAGCACAGAGGGCCTGTCTTGTTCTCCACATCAATAATGTCTTCTTATAAAACCAAACCCTACTCCTTAGTTTCTACTCACACTGGATTCTGTGGAGGTCGAAGCGGGGGCAAGCTTCCCAGGCCCTTCTCCCAAGCACTCACGGCCATGGCAATATCCTCTTCTGACAGGGTAACCAGCTCCTCCTCCTATGAAGAGTGGACAGCCCAAGGGGACAAGAAACACATTCCTTTCTCCCCAACAATTAAGAAAGCAGCCATGATCAACATCTATCTCCTAGTATCCCCCATCTCAAGCCCTGAGGTTCTGTGAGGATGCCCGGCCCTGTTCCAAACCTCAGGCTCATTGCTCACAGCCCTCTCCTCAAGATGGCAGGGCTGGGGCTGGGGTTGTTTCTGGAGGTAGGGCCGGAAAGCCAAGACACCCTTCTGTTTCAGCACAGTCTCTGCAGCTCGCCGACATGGCTCCTGGGTATTCAGTGTCTGGAACCAGCTACGTAGGGCACCCAGTTCCTCTGCAGACATGGGGCAAAAAAGGAGAATGAGCAAACACAGGACCTAGGTGGGGCAGGCAGGAGAGCACCTCCTCATTGTCTTTGGAGGTTTCTGAGGCGCTTTCCCCATCCCTTCAGTCAGCTACTACTACAGTTTCCCTGTCGAAGAGGTGGATCCTCAATTAGTCTACTGTTCCATAAATCCCTGTACCAAGTTTCTGGGGTGGGGTGGGAATCAATTGATATGTACAATTCTCACCAGGAAGGTAAGCTGGGTCTTGGAGTAATGGGTATAGTGTTCCCCACAAAACAATGTCAGCTAGAGATTCAGTTTCCTGGTTGGGGAAAAAAAAAAGAAAAAGGTACACAAATGAGGCACTCATACACTTTCCAATGGTGATCATGTTTTCTGAGCACTTTAAAAAACAACAACGAAGTCTTAATGTGTCCCAGATTGGCCTCAAACTCAGTATGACACAAAAGATGACTTTGAACTTTTTATTTAACAAAATTTATCACGTATTTGTGTTTGTACTCATACAATGGCAATGAAAGACAAGGACAACTAAAGGGAGTTAGTTCTCTCCTACTTTTACATGCTAGGTCCTGGGGATCAAACCCAAGTCTTCAAGCTTAGTGGCAAGGACCTTAACCCACTGAGACATCTCATCAGCCCCAGAACCTGAACTTCTGATCTTTCTGCCTCCACCTCCCAAGCGTTAGAATTACAGCAGGATGTCACCACATCCAGTTTTTACTTATTTCGTAAGTCTTCTCCAAACCCCATTTCAAGGCAAACTCACCCCAGCCAAAAAAGGGCAGTTTTGACGACTCAAGCTATGATCAATGTGTGTCAGAGCTCTCCGAAGTGGGCCAAGAACATCTTCTCCCTGCTTGCCTTGGACCACTAAACAATACAGAGCAGCAGACAGAGCGGGCTAGAAAACAGGGAACACAGGTCAGGATAGCCATGCAGTGCAGGAGAAAAGGCCTGCTGAATACAGCCTGTCTACCATTCCTGTTACTTTAGTCCCACCTGTAGCTCTGTTGCTTCCCATTCCAGCCACTGGTTGGTAAGGTCATCTTGCTCCCAGCCAGATAACAGAAAGAAATATCTGTTCAGAGAGGAAGCCAAAGTTAGAATTAGAGGATTCCATTTGTCTAGCCCATGTCTCCTTCCCTCAGTGAAAGAGAGGTTCCAAGTAAGGCCACAAAAAGAACAACAAAGCCTGTTTCAATCCAGCCACCTCTCCATATACCAATAACCAATACTAACCGGCAGATTGCGCTAGTAGAGAAGAGGTAGTTGCCACTATCGAGCTGCAAGACAGGGACCTTAGGCCTGGTCAGGAAAGGAACCACGCATTCTGGTAACAGAAGAGAATGAGTGAAAAACAGGAGAAAGAAAATAACTTTTTTTTTGTCAGCATAAGATAACTCCACAGTGTTTCAGGATAGGACCACTGAAAGGGTGGGTTCAGAACATACTGGAGGCCAGCAGGTGTTTTGGCTGAGGCCGACAACTGGAAACAACAGATGGGTTTTGCAGAAAGGAGACAGTATAGAGGCTGCAGTCAAGAATGGAACAACTGAAACTAACTAGAATTTCGTGAATGATCTAAGGTCACAGTGGGAACGCAAAATAAGAAGTAAGAACAGACGACGAAGTCACCCAACAGTGGGCTGGGCATGAGAAGAGGTAACTCAAAGGACTGTATGCGTGCAGCTTGTTTGTGTCTTAGGAGGAAATTCCTAAGAATAACAGGGGTGACCGGAGGTCGCCATGCGAGTGACAAGAGTGGAGGGGGTTGCCTGATAGGTAGGAAGGTTGGTTGTAGACGGCAGGTTACTGGGATGGGACACGATCCTGCGAGGGAGAAGAGGGAGGTCTAGAAGTGAGGGAAGACTGCAGTGAGAGTAATTGAGGGAAATGACTTACGAAAGGTAGCTCAGAAAGATACGAAAAATGGGAAGGAAAAGGAGGATGGGAAGGAGGGCTGTGGGGTTTGGCGAGGACGAGGGTGCCCGTGTCGCCCGCCGCCCACCAGCACCGACACGAATACCTTCGGGGCCGACCGTACTGATGAGCAGCTCTACTTTGCCCAGGGCTCTCCCGGCCGCCGCCAGCACTGGCAGGCTCCCCGGGGCGCCCTCACTCACGAACAGTTTCATTTCGCCGTGAATCCCACGCTGATGCAACCGGAACCGGCCTCCCGCCTCTGGGTTGAGCAGCTGCCGCTAGGAATCTCGGGAGTTGTAGTTCCGCATCAGGCCGACGCTCGGGCGCCGCTCCCGGAAAATAGACTATTTCTCCCATCATGCACCACTAGGAAACAGGAAATGGTTACCATCGAGACGAGGAGATCCGCCAAGCGACTAGCGCGGCGCTTCCGGTGGAAGCTTGGGACTCATTCACCTACCAGAGGCGTTCTCCTGCGCTTTTGTTCTG
The DNA here is from genome assembly GCA_023101885.1 of Typhlomys cinereus. Lineage (NCBI taxonomy): Eukaryota > Metazoa > Chordata > Mammalia > Rodentia > Platacanthomyidae > Typhlomys > Typhlomys cinereus. The sequence continues at coordinate 6,504,111 of JALPQD010000090.1, read as the reverse complement.
TAAAGCAGGTCGAGGGCGTGGCTCGAGTGTTGTCTTCTGATCTTGTAGTGGCAGAGGGTGAAGTAACGGTCATGATTGTTGATATTCGCAGTCGCTGACTTTCAATTCCTTTTGTTAATGATCACAGTTTAAAGCCCAGCACGCACCGATAATCTCATCAGTTTAAAAAATGCAGGGTGGACGATGAAGGGTTCAAGGTCAACCTTGGCCTTATTGCGAGTTCGAGGTCTGCATGGACTTCGTGAGAACCTGTACTAGGAAAACAAACTTTATTGCCAAAGTAGACATAGTGTAGATATCCTATCAGTCACAAAGGATGTGGTTAATTTAAACCATTTAGCATCTGTGAATGCAGTTTAGTTGGTAGAGGATTTACCTAGCATTGTTTCGATTGCCAGCATGGCAAAAAAAACCAGTGCTAGGACACATTTCTGTAATCTAAGCACTCTGGAGTAGGGGTAGGAGGATCAGAAATGGAAGGTCATCCTCTATTGGAGGCCAACCTAGGCTGCATGAGACCTTGCCTCAGTACTAAATTTAACACCAGTCTGCAGTTCATTTGTAGCTAGACTTATCAAAGAAAGTGGGAGCCTATGTAAGGAAAATGTCAAATTGAAGGAAAGTGAGATGTTTCACAATGAACATTCAATGAAAAGAAACACATATATAGAAAGCAACCCTTCCTACTCATCTCTAAATCTCTTTAAAAAATATAAGGTGGGCATGATGGTCTATGCCTGTAATCCCAATACTCCAAAGGCTGAAACAGAAGGATTGCTACAAATTCAAAGTCAGCCTAGGATGATACAAAGCAAGTTCAAACCCACTCTGAGAGTAAAAATCTGTCTCAACACCTCCCACACTAAAATAAGATAATAAAAACAAGTTATTTGAGATTCTGGACTTTTTGGAGACTAGATCATAAAAGGTTTAGGGGTTGGAGTGGGGAGAGTCAGACCTGATGCAACAGCCTCTATAATCCCAACACTGAGGAGGCTGAGGCAGGAGGATTGCAATGAGTTTGGGGACAGCCTTAAACTGTATAGTAAGTAGTGAGCCAGTCAGGACCACAAAATAAAACCCTGCCTTAAAAAAAGAATAAAGTCAGCCATTGTGGCACATGCTCATGGCACACCTGAGATCAAGAGTTCAAGATCCTCTTGAACGGCATATCGAGGTCAAGACCAGCCTGAGCCGCATGAGACCCTGTCTCAAAATAGATTGAATAAGTACATTTTTAAAAGGCAGGAGGACCAGATCCAGAGCTTGAGGTCAGCCTAGGATACAGAGGGAGTTCCAAGTTAACCTCAGCTACATAACCAGCCCCCTCGCCAAGGATTACAAAGACTAAGATGGCGCATCGGCAAATGTGCTTGCCATGTAGTGACTTCAATCCTTGGAACCTATTTCTTAATTTTTAAAAATTGTTAAATTTGTTTACTCTGTGTGTGTGTGTGTGTGTGTGTGTGTGTGTGTGTGTGTGTGTGTGTGTGTGAAGGCACTGTGTGTCCCTGTGGAGGACCAAGGGTAACCTCAGGAATCATCCTGGATTGCTTCTACCTCCTTGCTTTGCTCTGGGATTTCCCAGGCTCTCCCCACAGGGTGTGTGTGTGTGTGTGTGTGCGCGCGCGCACGCGCAGGCCACAGCAGTTTCTGCCTGGCTTTTTTTTTATGGGACCTGGGATCTGAACTCAGGACCTTTTGCTTGTGAGGCAGAGCCATCCCTCCAGCCCCTGGAAACTGTTTTTTAGAAGGAAAGAACCAACTTCTGTAAATTGTTCTCTGACCTCTACATGGCTGCTATGGCGTACATACATGAATACACATATACACTCACAAAATAAGTAAATGTAAAAAATTTTAAATCCAAGGGTTAGATGTAGCTCAGTGATAGAGCTCCTGCTTCCTATGCACAACGCCTTGTGTTCTATTGATTGCTATGAAAGACAGAGAGGTAGAGAGAGTAAGGGAAATATAATCGCAGCATTCTGTAATCAGTTGAAGCAGTGTGGGTGGTGAGGAAGCAAGAGAGATGAAGCTGGCTGCTGGGTTTCTGGCATGCACAATTGGACACATTTCTTTGTGAGCTCCAATAGATGCTAGTACTTCCACTATCATAGTGATTCTTATCATGCTGCATTCTAATTGTATGAGAGGGCAGGGCCCATATTTATCACGATGATTGACATGTTCTGCCTGGCACAGGGAGGTGATAGCAAGCATCTAATAAATATTTATTGAGTTTAAAAGTAACTGAACAGTGGTAATGGAAGAGAAACAGATTTGTCGGAGAAAAACATTCAGTGTGGTGCATATTGAATTCGTGGTACTTGTAAAACACCTATGTGAGTTTTTTTTTTGTTTTTTGTGGACAGTAAATAAGACCAGAGATGCAGAAAAATATCAGCGCTAAAGATATAGTACCTAGCAGGATATAGCAGGCTATTTGAAAAAGTAAGCTCACCCAAGGAGGGATGTAGAGTGCAAAGGGCACAGAAGCTCAAACAGGCTTCTGTGGTTTAAGACAGGCAGAAGTTCCTGCTGCATATTGCAGAGAGAAGCTGCTTCCAGAAAGCTAATAGGGAGGGACATCAGGAATGCCAGCAGAGTGTAGACAGGAAAGGTCAACTGGAATATCTGCCACTGCAAAGTGATCATACAAGGTCAGGGTGGCCCTAGTTGGAGTAAGGGGAGAGGAAATAACAATGGTTTTATGTAGATAACTTCCTCAAGAAGTTAGATTGTAAGATGAGAAGGGGGGAGTAGTCCCAACTTGAACTCTCTATCATTCTTTCCTGAGCCTAATGAGGATTTATAGTTGTACACCATCATACTAGGCTATATAGCAGACAACTTGATAGCCCAGTAAGTGGAGGTTTATCTAAAAAAACCAAGAAACTTTGGGAAAGTTTAAAAGTGAATGAGGGCTCGGAGTAAAGTGCTTGCTGCATAAACCTGAAAATCTAAGTTCAGATCCCTATATCCCACATGAAAGACATACATAGCAGTATAGCAGGACACAGTAGCTTCATAGCGTAAGTGCCTAAAATCCCAGTGTGCCCAAGGAAAATGGAAGACAGAAACATCAGAAATTCTAGAAGCTCATGGGCCAGGCATCCTGGCTTATACAACAGTAGTAAAAAGATACAATCTCAATGGAAAGGCAAGGAACAACACCTGAATATTGTCCTCTGATCACTGCAACCACATTGGAGAGTGAGCCACTATGTACACACATGCGCACACACACACACACTCCTCCATCCATTATACACGTTTAAAAAAGCAAATGGGGGGGCTGGAGAGGTGGCTCAGGGGTTAAGCCTCTGCCTTACAGGCAGAAGGTCCTGAGTTCGGATCTTAGACCCCATGTATAGATGCCGGGCAGAAGTGGGGGCAGCCTGCGTTTCTGGTCCTGGTAGGGCGGAGCTTGTGAATCCCGGGGCAGAGTAAACGAGGAGGAGGAGGTGGAGGAAGTCCATGGTGGTTCCCGGATTCACCCGTGGTTCTACACACGCACACGTGTGCACACACGCACAACAGAATACATACATACACACGCGCACACACGCACAACAGAATAAAAAAAAGTGAATGGGAGAAAAAGTATATAAGGAGCCAATGTGGAAATATGCGTCTATAATCCCAACAATTCAGAAGATGAAGGCAGGAGAGTTGCTAAGAGTTTGAAGCCAGACTGGGCTACATAATAATTCAGACCAGCCAGGACTACATAGTAAGACCATTGCACACAATTACTATTTTTTATAATATTTTTAAATTTTATTTATTTTGCATGTGTGTATGAGAGAGGGTTCTGTATGTACCTTGTGGAGGACCAAGAGTGACTTCAAGAATCATCCTGGATGGTTTTTACCTCCTTTTTGCTTCGCTCTGGGATTTCCTGGTTCTGTCCACAAGGGCTGGAAGTTCAGGCTGCCGCCACCATTTCTGCCTGGCATTTTTACGTGGAACCTAGGATCTGAACTCAGGACCTTGGGCTTGTGAGGCAGAGTCTTAACCCCTGAGCCATCTCTCCAGTTCCAATTACTATTTTTTAAACCCCTAAATAAATGAGTGGATGGAATTAGTCATTCTGGAAGAGGAAGGAATTGCTGAGGAAAGTGTTCTCCATCCAGTGAAAGTGAATCAAACCAAATAAAGACTATGACGGCTCATGACTGATCTCCCAGCCCCCAGATTATGCCAAGGAAGGAAAGCTGGCTGTCTCGTGTCACCACGGGGAGAGGCATTTCACTCCCTACTTCTTCCAACTCCAAACTGAAAACCTTACGTTGTACAATGGAAGAACAGCCGAGAATCAGGAAGTGTAGTTTGAAGCTGATGGCAATTCGCATTCACCTGTCATGGCCTCTTGTACGATCATGCCTAGTCTTCAATTCAGTTGTAATTAATAATAATAAGTTTACTGTGTGATCAATTAAGATCTGTCTCTCCTTAAGCTATTCATAGGCCATTCCTCTCTCTTTTCTAGAGGGCGACGGTTCCTTGCACATAGGAGAAATCGGTTCTTGTAAAGAATGTAAAGTAAGGCTGGACTCCCCTCCAAAAGGATGATATGTTGAATATCATATGGAGGCTCTCACAGATCTTTAAAAGAAAAGTGAGATAGGAAGGAAGATGATGTTTCAACTCTGAATCCCATGGCCACTTTTCTTTTTCTCTCTCATTTGCTCTTACTGTTTTTCTGGCTCTACATTTCTGCACAGGAAGCACACAGTTTTAAAGCTGAGATAATTAATAATGGAAACTTTGATGCCTGTGTAAATTTAATAGAATCGCAGCCTCTGTGTGTGTGTATGTGTGTGTGTGTGTGTGTGTGTGTGTGTGTGTGTGTGTGTGTGTTTGTGGGTGTGATATTCTCTCTTATACCTTTGCCTGTGTTCCTTACTTGGCACTGATTCTTCCACCTCATCTCCTTCTAGTGTCCATCTGAAGACCCCACCAGCATCTGGAACCAAGTCTTCCTACCCCTGGAGCTCCAGATGAACTCCATAAGTTATTTAGAAGAAAATTACCAAGTTCGGTCATCTTCTCTGATTTCCTGCCTTGTAGGCCACATAGCCATGCTGACCACATCCTCTCTCACCTTATTTATGTACTTCCCTCGTCAGACACATCAGCCAGGCGTTCTCAGCCCCCAACTTGTCCTGACCCCCACCAGGGCTTCTGCTTTATCCTTTCTTCTCGCCTTAGAACTTCCCTTCTCATTCAGCTGCCCACTCTTGGAGCCATGTCCCCCTGCCTGAAGACATCCAGCTCTATTTCCTTCTGGTTCTCCAACACCCTTTTCTCCCACAGGTGACAGCAGTAACCATGATGCTGTCAGGTCAGTGGTGGTCAAGGACCTGGGGGAGTCTAGGACTGAGACCCCAAAGCCCACCTCAAAGATCCCAGCTCTGTGCCCTCTGTGCCTTCACTTACACTGGGGCAGATGGCCAGCAGGTATCCCTGTCTGAAGGTGACAGGTTCTTACTGCTTCGAAAGACCAGCTCAGATTGGTGGCTGGTCAGACGCCTGGGAGCTCCCAGCAGTTCTCAACCCATCTTTGTCCCGGCTGCCTACATGACAGAGGAATCCATCTCCTTCCACAGCCCAGCTGCCATCACCCACAGCCGATCCCTCTGGACTATTGGTGAGTAAACGCTAAAGGGGAGGGGGGCGCTCACCTTCCTGTTTCCCTGACTCCAGTTATTGAGCAGACCCCCTTCTCCTGGCTTCTATTGATCCCCTTTTCTTATCTTCTTCAGATTAGCTTGGCCCTCACCAGCACCCTGGTGGTATCCCTATCCCGTTTTCCCCAACCCCCATCTTGTTTCAAGCCTTCTAGGTCTCAAGTTCTTCTTAACAGGTTCCCTGTGCCCTCCCTGAAGACTCCCCCAAGATCATGTCTCTGATCATCTGCCCCCTCTACCATTTCTCTCTTTCCAGGGTCAAAGTCATTTCGTGGCTCTCTGGAGGACCTACACCTGTCTCAGACACCCCAGGCAACCTCCAAGCAGCCTCTTCCCCTTCTCTCAAAAGTGTGCAGAAGTGTCAGTGTTGTCAATTTGAAGCCCAGCCTCCTCAAGGAAGGGCCGAGAAAAAAATCCTGCTCCCAGGAAGACTTGCTGACAGGAGCCAGTGCTAGCATGGTGAGTCATGGCTACTCATCTAAAGCAGTCAGTTGACCCTGCAGCTGGACACAGCAGCAGACAGGACAGGCTACTCATCTAAAGCAGTCAGTTGACCCTGCAGCTGGACACAGCAGCAGACAGGACAGACAGCAGCCCTGCCCTCAGCGGCTGGGGATGCGGCAATCATAAGATAATGCTTTGTGATCCTGGTATTTATAAGCACTGCAGAGAATAAACATGGTGCAGAGAGGCCAAGTGGTCTGGGAAAGCGCTACATGTGAGGAGGGAGGGTGGCCGGCCACAAGCAAACTAGAGGACGAGAGTACTGACAGCAAGTAGCAAAGGCCTTGAGGGGACTTAGCATAATAAAAAGACTGAAAGAAAACCAACAGGCTCTGCTTTTTCTCCCTTTTCTGACTCTTAGCCTAAGGCTAGATTCTTCTTGCTTCCGGTCTTGCAAGCTGGGACACCAGTAAATTCCCTCTGAATCTTTAAGCTCCTTCGCTAGACAACTCCCCTCTCTTTCTTTTTCCTTCTCTCCCTCTCTCTTTTTTCTTTCTTTCTTTGTTTCTTTTTCTTTCTTCCCCCCCAGGGCCTAGTCTGTAGCTTGGGCTAAACTAGATTGACTACAGAGCCCAAGTTGACCTCAAACTCATAGTAGTCCTTCTGCTCCAGCCTCCCTAAGGCTGAGATTATAAGTAAGTCTTCTGACTTCTTTCTAGGGAAAAAGACCCTTCTCCCACATACACCCCTAGCAGGGTTTTCTCACTTCTTGGTGTTTTGTCTTTTACTCTAAAGAGTGTGAGGAAGGGGCACTCCCCTCCCCTTCAAAAAAAAAAAAAAGCCTGTTCCCCTTTCCTGCAGGGCCTGGGGCGGGGTGATGTGGGGGAGGAGGGAAGTTGGCAACAGGAAGTGAGGAGAAGAGCAAAGAAGACTGTGACAGAGAGAATTTTTAAAAAGCAGCAGGGGACAGGGGTGTCTCCCCCTGTACTTGGGTCACCCTGGCCGGAGCTGGTGGTGAGTAAGGGGAGAGGAGACGACTGGGAGGGGCACAGGCAAAATCACCACCTCCTTCTTCCCCCTTTTCTGGCAGGCAGAACCCCAGTTCCTTTGGGTAGTCGTGGACCCTCCCTGCTGTTGCAGGTCCTTACTGGGTCTTCCTCCCACCCCCCTGGGCACTGCCGCTTGCCCCAGGCTGGACACTTGGGAGCAGCAGTTCTTGTCAGGAAGAAATTCTGAAGACATTTGTGTCTCTTGTTTTAGCATTCAGGCTCCTGAGACAATGGACCCCAAAGAATTATAAATTTCCCAAGTGTCTTACAGTTGGGGAGGGAAAGGCTGGGACCCTGGAGGCAGCTAAAGGAGGAGTTGTTCTCCCAGGAAGAGATTTCACACAGTTCTGAAAGCTTGACAGACCATCTTGCGGGAGAGACTGGAACCCCTTCACCTCCCACACTGATGGGTCAGTGATGGGGTGGGGGGACCATACCTTAACCAGGATTACTTATTAATGCATACCTACCTCTTGCCCTCTGTTTAAACCTAAGCCTCATGTCAGACCTCAGAGGTAGACTTGGAGGGTGGGGGGCACTAGATCTGTGTATTTGTTCTTCTACCCAACGTGGCCATGTTGAATAACTTTTTCCTTGCTTTTCGTTATTGTCTCTTTAATTAGCTTATTGAGGACAGGCGGCCGAATTTTAGAGCTGTCCTTGTCTAGACTTTGACAACTCCAGTAACACCTGGCCCTTACCTGTGGATGCTGTTTGCGCACAGATCTGCTGACTGGCTTCAAGTCCTAGAATCTCTGTGCCACGACGATATCCAGGACATTCTGCCTTCTGCGTGTCCCACCATCCCCTCTGTCTCCTTCATTTCATTGAACTTGTGTGTTTTTCTGAGTCTTGCAGAAGATCAGAAGATTCAGCAAATTGGGAGGAACGTTGAAGGCTGTTGAGGTGACATTTGGCCGTTGCTTTCTTTGTCTTTCCCTAAACCCAGAACCCTGGCTTCATGGAGACATTGAATAGAGACAATGGTGTCCTTCGACCCCGAGAATGGCTTGACCCGCTGGTGAGAACCTCTTAGTCACATGTAGAAAAATTATTTTCGGTTTGCTCTTTTCCATACACCATTCTTTATTACCTGTTGGAACTCCACCCTCTCACCACATCCATATCCTTCTTCCTCCTACAGCTTAGGATCCCCCAATTTCAAGTACCCCTACCTGTTTCTTCAACTTCCAACCCCAGGGTTTACAAAGCCTCAGCCAAGGTACCTCTTGGCTTGACCACTGCTGCTGGAGAACACCCGTCTAAGAGTCTCCTTTGATCTTAGAATGCCAAGTTCTTCCCTGTCCCATTCCAGCTCCTCAAAAAACATTTTCCCTTTTTTTCTGGGTATTTCCTCTTCTCCAACCTCCTTTATCCCGAATTTTAAGGGACCTCTTCTGGGAGACCCCTTAGGAAACACCATTGGCGTCTGTGGGTGGCCGGGGGTGACTACACTCTGCTCTTACCAGGAGGAAAAATCAGGCCTGCTCAACATGACCAAGATCGCCCAAGGTGGGCGCAAACTCAGGTGAGAAGAATCCTGAATATGCTAGGGGTCCGGGTTATTGTATGTGATTCTAGAATGACCTTTTAATTAATCACTACTGCCTGCCCCACCACAGGAAGAACTGGGGCCTTGCTTGGGTGGTGTTAACCGGTAACAGCTTGGTGTTCTACCGAGAGCGGCCGCCACCGACTGCGCCCTCCCAAGGCTGGGTGAGTGGCACCAGGGGATGCAGGAAGGATTTGGGGTTATTTGTCCGCGCTTGGGGCCAATGAGTAAGGAGAGGCGAGCACAAGGGAGAGGAAGGCAATGAAGGAAGCCTCCCACCTTCTCGAAACCCACGGATGGAGAAGGAAGTGAAGAGGAAGGAAACAACGCGGTCTCGGTGTTCTCTCGGTTTGCCAGGCCCCAGCAGGTAGCCGACCCGAAAGTAGTGTGGACCTGCGCGGGGCTGCCCTGGCTAACGGCCACCATCTGTCCAGCCGCAGACATGTCCTGCACGTGAGTGCCTCATTATGCGTCCCCCAAACCCAGGGGGCAGGGCGGGTGGGGTGACCGGAACGCGCACGCCCACTATTCCGCGAGGCTCTCCGGCGCCGCCTCGCAGCTTTTTTAGGTGGTCCCGGCTGACGCAAGCCGTTTCCCTCCCGACTCCCAGATCCGGACGGTGCCTGGCCATGAGTTCCTGCTGCAGTCGGACGAGGAGACGGAGCTGCGAGCCTGGCACCGCGCGCTGCGGGCGGTCATCGATCGGCTGGTTAGAAGGGGGGCGGACCCGGGAGAGGTTCGGGTCGGCGGGGTCCCAGCAATTGAGAAGGGACAATGGGAAAGGGCTCTGGAGGCAAAGCCGTCAGTGTAGACAGCCCTTACTTAGGGTGGGGGCTGGGACCCCCTCCCCCACCAGCCGATCGGAGTCTTCTTGCAAGGAGCTGGGGGTGCAGATTTCTCTTCTCTCTCTGGGACCTCCTACCGTCCACTGGGGTCTACAGGACCGGGAGAACCCCTTGGAGCGTCTCTCCGGCACGGGACACACAGAGTTGGCGGAGCTGAGCGCTGGCGAGGATGAAGAAGAGGAATCGGAGCGGATGTCCAAGCCACTGATGCGGCTTAGCAGTCGCAGGAGTTCCGGTACTCAGGCGGGTCAGGGAGGGCCGGGACCTTGGGTCGACAGGGGAGGATTCTCACGGACAGCCACTCTTGCTATTATTACTCTGTTTGACTCTTACAGGTCGGTGTGTTGAGGGTCCGGAACAGAAGAACCGCGTGCGAAACAAGCTAAAACGCCTTATTGCCAAGAGACCAACCTTGGAAAGTCTTCAGGAGCGGGGCCTGTTCCGAGGTGAGGTGGAGTGGATGGGATGAGAGGCCGCTGTTTGTCCCTGCCTCGGTGTGTTTTGGTTTTATTTGCTTTGGGTTTTTACATTTGTTACTGATTTGAGACTGGATGTCTCACTCTGTGGCTTAGGTTGGTCCCAAACCGGCACGGTCCTCCTGCTTTAATTTCCCAAGTGTTGGGATTACAGGCATGAGCCACCAATGATTAGTGTTGTTTTTTTTTTTTTAAAGTCACTTGAACTATTTTTTTATTATTTATTTATTCAATTGTGCATGTATGCGTGTGTGTGTGTGTGTGTGTGTGTGTGTGTGTGTGTGTGTGTAGAACCACGGACGAATTCAGGAACCACCATGGATACCTTCACCTCCTCCTCGGTTACTCTGCCCGGGGATTCACAGACTCCGCCCTACCAGGACCAGAAACGCAGGCCGCCCCCCCCACCATACGTGGGGTCTAGGATCTGAACTCAGGGCCTTCCGCCTGCAAGGCAGAGGCTTAACTCCTGAGCCACCTTTTCAGCCCCATGATTAGTGTTTTTGCAAGAGCTTTTTTGCATTCCTAATCTGAGCATTAACCAACTTCCCTGAAGAAAAATCTCTTGAGAAGCTGAAAGTAGCACTCCTCAAAGCTAAATTACAGTATTCTAAAAATACTGTGCATCCTTGCTTTTCCTACTCACTATCAGAGGGACAGAGGGAACCCCACCCACCCATGGAAGCCAGTCTCACTTGGGAGTGAAGACATGTATTGATAAGAGCTTCCCATCTCTTTTTTTAACCTTTCCAGAGCAGGTGTTTGGTTGCCAGTTGGAATCACTGTGCCAACGTGAAGGGAATACAGTACCCAGTTTTGTCCGTCTTTGCGTGGAGGCAGTGGATAAAAAAGGTTATTTTCCCAAAGATTCCAGAATCTTCCCCTTTGAACACGGCCCTCCACCTTCCTGTCTTCCTGCTATCCCCTTTCTCCCTCAGAACCCCCATTAGTCCTCATTACACACCTAATTCTTCATCTTCCCTCCTAGGTCTTGATGTGGATGGCATTTACAGAGTGAGCGGGAACTTAGCAGTGGTCCAGAAACTTCGCTTCCTGGTAGACAGAGGTAAGAGACTCCAGAGCAAGGAGCGGCTCCAAGAACCTCATAGGTGGGGGTGGGGGTGAAAGGAGTGTTTGTAAGGGAGGCTGAGTTTCTTAAACTTCTGATCCCGTATGTGTTGCAGAGCGAGCAGTCACTTCTGATGGGCGATATGTGTTCCCACAACAGCCAGGACAAGGTACTTACATGGGAGGCGCCTCGATTTCTTAAAGTTTCCTTATGCTCTCCTTGTACTCGTGGTTCTTCTATGTACTGACCCTGGAAAGGTTGTCTCCACCCTCGCCTTTGTTGTTATCTTATGGCAACCCCCTTACTGTGGTCCCTCACTTCACTTGTGTGACCTGATTTGACTGCATTGCTCTAGAAGTCCCGTCCTCTCAAGTCTTTGAATTTCTCTGTCTTTTCATGAGTCCTGTATTCACTAAATCTCTTTGTTTTTTCTTCTAGAAGGCAGACTAGATTTGGACAGCGCTGAATGGGAAGACATTCATGTGGTCACTGGAGCCTTAAAGCTTTTTCTCCGGGAGCTGCCCCAGCCTCTGGTGCCTCCACTGATGCTGCCCCATTTTCGTGCTGCCCTTGGTAAGGGTTCAGAGATTTGGATGACCCCCTGACATGGGAGGACATGAGTAGCAAAGAAAATAGAATTAAAGAGCTTTTTCCATCATCTTCATTACAGAGGCAGAACATAATTCATGTGCCAACTTCAGTTGTTTTGCAGGCGTGTGTGCATGTGTGTGTGTGTGTGTGTGTGTGTATGATGCTTAGAGGGCCAAGTTGAAAAGACTTCTGAAGCTGCAGTTGGGTTACATGAAAACGCTGAGGACTGAGGTGTGGCTGGATAGTAAAGTGTGTACTTGGCATGTGCAAATCCCTAGATTCAATCTCTGGTGCAATAAATAAATAAAAGTAAATAATAAATGGAAGTGAGTTTTCTCACTCTCTTCTAACACCATCCCTAAACTCACTCCCATATCCTTCCTTTGTCATCCTGTCTAGAACTTTCCAATTCAGAGCAGTGCCTCTCTAAAATACAAGAATTAATCGACTTGTTGCCGAAGCCCAACCACGACACCCTGCAGTATCTCCTGGAGCATTTGTGCAGGTGAGAAAGGCTGCACATCCTTTGTTCCTACTGGGGACTGTAGAGGGGGGCATTAGTAGGGATTCTGTTCGGGTATGATGAAAGTAGGGGAGCACTGTCATTTGTCAAAGCCTTTGGCTCGCTCAGCATCAGGTAGGGAAATGAGAACAAGACCAAGGATGCCATTAGAGTAATAAGGGCATTCTTACCTCTTTCTTCCCTTTGCTTTGGTCTCCCATTGGGGAAGGGGTAATTGCTTCTTTGATTGAGCTGGGCAGAGGCCATAACCTCTGAAACCGAGGGCCGTTCGTTGTAAATCCCCCTCCATCGTGCGTAGAAAGGACTCTCCGAAGACGAGGACTAGGCGGTTCTAGCTACCTGTACCTCCAGGTTAGGTTGTATCCTAAAGGTTTTTTTCTGTGGCCCAACTGTCTCTCTGCTCTCTTTTACACCCTGCCCTCGGTTTCTTTAGCCAGGGGAAAGATCCGCTCAGCTCAGACTTTTGAGGATTGTATTGATTTGAAGTGGGCAGCTGTTGCCTTATTTCCTCCTTCCCTTAATTTTGGCCCCAGGGTAATAGCGCACTCGGACCAGAACCGGATGACTGCCCACAACCTGGGAATTGTGTTTGGACCAACCTTGTTTCGGCCAGAGCAAGAGACATCTGACATGTCAGCCCATGCCTTCTACCCTGGGCAGCTGATCCAGCTGATGCTCACCAACTTCACTAGCCTCTTCACCTGACCCAGGCACCGAAGAGGACACTTCCAGTGATGTGTCAGCTAGACTTTGTAAGCAGGTATTGTTCTGAGGATATGCCTGTAAACCGTTTCCCAAAGGACACTCTTCATTTTCCCTGAGGTATTGGAGTAGGGGGGATCTCTGAAGAGGAAAGTGTATGAACCCCAACTTCTCTTCCTGTTCCCCTTCCCAAGGTAACACATAAAATACTTGTTCTCTCTGATGCATTCCTTTATTGTCAGAAAATTGTATCAAAATTTCTCCCCAGAACATACACAGACTAAATACAGGCTCCAATTCATACCTCTCATTCCTGGGTACCTCATGCAGGGATGGAAGCTTCTTGGGAAACATGGTCTGATGCATGGGGCCTCTCATCATTTCAGGCGCTAGAGTTCAGAAATTGTGTTTCTCCAGGCAGGGATCCCAGTAAGACACTCATGTTACCCACAGCCATGTTGGGGGGCCCGGAGGGAGGTGGGGTATGTTCAGAGCTGTCCTCTTGCTCATGGGATGGGGTAGGACTCAGCCCCTGAGCCTCGTCCAGAATAGCCACAAAGTCCAGCTGCGTGTTGTCCAGATCCAGAGAATCCAGAGGGTTACATACCTGCCCTTCAGGAGGAGGGTATAAGGCTGGACCAGCTCCTAGCCTGCCCACCTCAGGATGGCCACAGCTGGGGTTGGTGCCTCCCACCTTGAGGGGACCATAGCAAGCGGACAGTGGAGGCAGAAGCCGGGGCGGTGCTCCTGCCCTGTGAGAAGGTCTGTTTGCCTCCACTGCATAAGTTTCATGGCATGGTGAAGGGCTAGGGTATGAGCCTGACTTGTGACTGGACAAGGTGGGCGCAAAGCCGGGTCCATAGGTAGCCACGGGGGCTTTGGCAGGACTTGAATTAACCTGGGAGCCCCCAAGAAACTTGGGACTCTGGTAGGGTAGTTCCTGCAGAGGGGGTCCTCCCCGGCCACCCCCCTCCCACAGCAACTCCTGCTGAGACTGAACATAATTACACACAAGCTGAGCTTTGAGCTGTCCTGTGGAGTGAGATGGGGAATTGAAATCCAGGCTAGACCTGGCTTCTGAAGGAAGGTATGTAGGGGAAGACTGGGGATAGGGTCCTGACTGGGGATATTGAGAGGGAGGGGGCTGGGGATAGTGGGAGAACGGAGGTTGTGGGCATGGAGGCCCTTCCCTGGAGTGGGCATTGAGACAGGGTGCCAGTCCTGTGGATTCAGATCCCACTGGACACCCTTGTTCTGGCTTCACCTGCACTTGTCCGTAATGTTCAAGTCGAGGACACTGGTTATAGGCTCCACTTGGAGCCTTAGTGCCTGGGTACATTCCAGAGTGGGAAGGGAACTCATCCCATGTTCCTGGGGTGGGGTCAGGATAGGAAACCTGCTGGGGACAGGGGCTGGGGGTGTAGTTAGTAGACGGGCCAGGCCCCAGAGGCAGAGAACCTGGGCCCCTAGCTGCGTAAGGCTCAGCTGCTGTCCCCTCAGGTCCCCCATATCCCAGAGGTTCAGCTGATGAAAAGTCCATGTACGGATTCAAACCACTGCCCATCATGGAAGTTCCAACCTCTGGCTCCTCCCGTAGCCCTCTAGTATCCAGGGTGACATTTTCAGTGATGCTGGGGGGTTGTGGTGAATAGACAGAAGCTGAGAGGTGGGGATCAAAGTTCCGGCCTCCCGTCGTTGCACTCGGGGGTGTGTGGACACAACCCAGGCTCTTGAACCGCTGGACTCTGGCTGGAGCAGGGTGATCGGCAGCCCGGGCCGGATCACTGGCCCTCCGAGTGACTGCTGCATTGGGGTTGTATCCCGGGTACTCGGCCCGGCTTCTCCAAGGAGGTACAGGAAGACCTCCCATCCGGTCTAGGCTGGGTGGTACTGCAGCTGGTGGAGTACCACTCCCCCTAGTGTATCTTGCCCGGAGCATGTAGTGTTGGGCAGGCGTGAGCCCAGGCAGGGAGGATACCCCATTCTCTGGTGGGGATCCAGGGGGGAAAGGTGAGGCTAGAGAGGATCGACGACTGACGGTATAGGCAGAGCTAATGCTGCTGGAACTACTGCTGCGGCGGTCAAGAGAGACCGGGGGGCCTAGACGGCGGGAGACAGGTGTGCCTGCAAGTGACAGAAAAGGCAGGCGGGCGGTTAGACTCCCCTCAGTTAGTTGTCACCCTGCCTTTCCCATAAGTTAGCCTTGTCTTGGAGCTCCCAGAGGATGAGTCCATTTGTTCTGTCTCCTACTTATCCCGTGTCTATTCTACTTCCGGGTCACCTGCGATTCAGGCTCATAGGTTGTACCCTGCACAATTCTAGGGGATAGCATATTGTAGCCATATTAACCTATTTTTGCCTCAACTCCACCATGTTGAGATTACATGTGAACACTACCCACCTAGCTGTATGTATGTCGTAATTTCCCGATAGATAAAAGAGGAGAGCCTTTTTCTAATGATACAAAGGTGTCATGTGGCAACTGTAAGAGTGACCACCTCCCAATCCACAGCTCACTCAGCGACGCATCCCACACCCAGGTCTCACCAGTGTGGGTCAAACTGGGCAGCTTTAGACCCCGGGGCCCTATTGGTCGGAGCTGATGTAATTGGTCCAGCCTGAGGTTCTCAAGGCGGCGAAGAGTGGAGAGTCCAGTGCTAGCCATGCAGGGCCCCTCATCCAGGCTGGACAGGTCCTCAGTGCTGCCACCTGCATTGCCAGTCATTTCCACACCACTGTCTGTATTGGCTGCACTGCCTGCTGGGGAGTGGTCACTGCTGCAGGAAGACTGTGCCCCGGGGCTTGGCTGCGGCTTCTGTGAGGAACAGAAGAGTTGAGAGTGATACCCTTTCCCCTTCTCCTTGTGAGAGGCTGAAGCCTATGGTGGCTGCTAGGGCGGAGGGCAGGCAGACAAACACAGAGAGGGCTGAGCAAGGGAGAGTATGGGGCAAACAAGATGTTCAAGAGTTCATGCTGGAATGCTGACTGCTGGGACCCATTCTTTCTCCTAGTCCTGTGACCTCGGGCAGTTTCTCTCTGCATTTCCTCATTTGAAAATGGGAGAGTAAGTTCCTTTCTAATGATGTTGTGAGAAGTTCATGAAATTGAGGCTTAGAATCATATACTAAGTGGTATTTAAGAGAGATTCTTTCTGTCATACAATAGTATAGTGATGTACTGTGATGCATAGGATCAAAGCAACAGGACCAAGTGACTGTTGTCTTAAGCTTTTGAAAGCATGAGCCAAAATAAATCTGCCATTAAAAAAAGTAAATTTTTTAGGAGGCTCAGTGGTAGAGTGCTTGCCTAGCATGTACAATGCCTTAGGTTCATATTCTCAAAAGTGCAACCTTCCCTCTTCCCCCTTGGGGTGTGGGCCAGTTAAATACGTGACAACTTGAGCATCTTCAGATTTTTGGGTCAGTCAAGGAGCAACAGGTGTACTGGCCTTGGAGGAATGATATATAAGCAAGGAGGTGTTTCTTGGAAAGTCAGTGAGGTAGTTTGGGGTGTGGCGGCAAGGCTGCCTGAGTTGGCTCACCATGGCACCCTCAGGTACAGTCAGTCTGCTCTCTTCTCTGATGGATCCTCCTTCCCTTTCCCGCTTGGGTTCCACGGTGGAAAGGGATGGTGCCCGTGGCAAGGGGCCATCCCCTCGATGCCGCTTGGTCACATGGGCGTCAGGACCGTGCACTGTCTTGACATGTTTGCGGAGTGAGCTGGGATCTGTGTAGCGCTTGGTACAGCCAGGCAGCTTGCACACGTATGGCTTCTGTTGATTGGAGAGCCAAGACCGAAGGCCCAGGGATCAAAGTGGAAGAACACGGGAGAAATGGAGGAGCATGGCGGCAAGGGAACCAAAGGGGGACTACCCAGCAATCAAGGAAGCAAGGTGAGTGGACCCTTGGGTGGACTCAATCATGAGAGATTTAAGGGAAGAGTAAGAAAATGAATGGTGCAAGTGCAGGAAAGATGAGGTGACTCTAGGGCTCAGGCTGTTTTAAGGTCTGTTTTAGGCCAGGTCTGTTTTAGGTTGGGGCTTTGGCTGGCTAAAGGAGGAGTGGTAAATGGAAATTCTGGATTTCAGAAAGGCCATCTCTGGGTGAATTATATGTAGGGGAGCAGGTATTACACTAAGGGTTTTTTTTGCAGGCGGGGAGTCACCCAGTAGGTAGCTTCTAAGAGTAGGGATATTCACCTCATTGGAGTGGGTTCGATTCTGGTGCTTGGCTCGGTCACTGGCATTGCTGAAGGCTTTACTGCAGCCCTCGTGCTCACACATGTATGGCTTCTCACCCGTGTGCGACCGAAGGTGCGTCTTCAGGTTTTCAAGGCGTGAGTATGACTTCCGACACCCTTCAAACTGGGGGATGTGAGGAGGGTCAAGGGACAGTTCTCAGACAGAAGGATATAGAGGTTTAAGAGGTCCTAATTCTCTAAAGGGACATATATCAGAGAATACAACTTAAACTGGAAGAACATTTCGACTTATAATTCCCAAAGTCAAGGGGACAAGGGCAGACAGACATCAGAAAGGAGACACTGATAGAAACAGTGCTTCGAGGAGGGTGGCAGTGAGGAAACCAGATGAGTTCTCAGATCCGGTCCCCACAGAGCCGCCACTGTTCTAGAATGAGTTCATTTGGAGAACAGGCTTATGATTGCCCTCTGCCCTTATCACTAGGCAGAGTAGTCAGAAGAGTACTGAGGGGCCCGTACTTTAAGGGATTCATAAACTTGTTTTAATTAATGGGAAAAATGAGCATTTAAGTCAATAATTATTTTGTCTTTTTTTTTTTTTCTGAGATAGGGTCTTACTATGTAACCCAGTCTGGCCCCCAACCCTCAGACTTCTGCCTCAGCATCCCCGGGTGCTGGGATTACAAGTATATACCACCCACCAAGAAAATAACATGTATCAATATGTTCGTAGTTAGTTAATACAGTCTTCAGTACGATTTTTTTTATTATTTGTATATATGATATGTGTGTGTGTGTGTAGGGACACGTGTCATAGCACTTGTGTACAGGTTAGAGGACAGTTTTGTGGGAATAAACTTAGGTCTTGCCGGGCGTGCACTTTCACTCACTGTGCCTTCTTGCTAGCTCCTAAATAAGATTTTAGCATTTGCTTATGAAGGGACCTAGGAGGGCCTTAGACCCTACCTTGGCAGGGAGCCAAGTCAGAGAGGGATGGGTGCCTCACCGTGCACTTGTGCGGCTTCTCGCCCGTGTGTCTGCGCATGTGCACCACCAGCATGTACTGGGCTTTGAAGGGTCTCAGCTCCCGGGAGCAGCCCCCCCAGTGGCACACGAACTCCTTCCTCTCCCCGTGGATATGTTCGCTGTTGATGTGCTGAGGGAAAAGATGCGGATGTTCTCCGAGGTCCACCCACTCTTGAAACTCAGAACACTTCAACCCCTCTTTCCTTCGCCTCAGCACCTCTTGGGGGAAGGAAGGCACCATTCCCCCGCGCCTCAGGTCTTCCCGCTCTTTAAAGCAAAGCTAAAGTCTTAGAGGTTGCCTACCCCAGTAAGCATGCAACCAATCTACAACCTCGGATTCCACGGGCTCCTCCTATCTCCACCCAGATGACGTCTCAGAGTCTCCTACAAGCTCCCGCCAGCCATTCGTGCCCCCCCCAGCTCACGTGCACCAGCTGCTCCTGGGAGTCAAACTCCTGGCTGCAGCCATCCCATCGGCAATCAGTCTCATACACAGACTCCGGTTCAGGCTTCTCCTCTCTCTCTTCTCTCTCCAGGTCTTCCCGCCCATCCAGCATCCCTAGCAGGGGGTCCTAGGGCAGGAGAAGCAATCTTAAGGTTACTTGAGTGGCAGCTCAGGTCCCACAGGTAAACCCTGCCCCTCACCTCACCTGTGTGCCTGTGGAGTTGGGGCTGGACATGTCGCCTTCCAAGAGCTCCTCTGGGCACTTGCCAACCAGCATGTCCAGTTCCGACTTCAGCTTCCCCAGGCGAAGAGGTAAGGGCGATGAGGGTGGAAGTAGGCAGAAGGAAGAAAGTACCAGGTCCTTCTGCTCTAAGGGCCCCCACCCAAGCAGCAGGAACCCCTGAGTGTTGAAGGGAACTCCCTCCTCAGCTTTCACGGGTGAATGGGGTAGGCAAGGATGATAGTCTCGTCTGGAGGAATCTGTGAACTCCCAGCATCCACACCTCTGTTTTTCTGTTAGCTGAAAAACTTTTTTTTTCTGTCGTGTTTCCTTTACCTTTCCCCTGCTAAAATCAACCACCCACCTACCTGCCCTGAATGAGGAGAAAACAGGTAGCAGCTCCATAGGGAACCTCACCTGGCAGGGTGGACGTGGTCCTCGGGCCTGGGAATGCAGCATCATTCCAGCACGAGTGGGGTCATGTGGAGCACAAGGCTGGACCCCAAAGGAAGGTGAGGTCCCTTTTTGGTGATTCGCTTGGGGTGGGAATCCTAGAGATGGGCTGAAAGGAGAGGAGGCTGTTATTTAAGAGAATCAGTCACAGAAATTCTTGGGCTATTTGGAGGTTTTGGGAAGATTTGGTTGAGGCAGCCCCAGGAAAATTCTGAACCAGGTCCCAGTGCTTTGGAAG
Source organism: Typhlomys cinereus (assembly GCA_023101885.1). Taxonomy (NCBI): domain Eukaryota; kingdom Metazoa; phylum Chordata; class Mammalia; order Rodentia; family Platacanthomyidae; genus Typhlomys; species Typhlomys cinereus. The sequence continues at coordinate 6,484,582 of JALPQD010000090.1, read as the reverse complement.
GGATAAAGATTTAAGCTGGGCTAGGAGTTTGGAGGGTCCAAATTTTCTAACTTGAGGATCTTAGGAGGCTCTTAGTCTGGGGCCGCCAGCACCTCATGGTGCCAATGGAGAGATGACCATAGGAACCTCCTGGAGATGTGCAACGTGAGTTGATGAAGGCTACAAGAGAGCTGGGTGAGGTCCGGATAACTGTCTGCAGGTCTAGGCTGGCGTCTGATAGAGGTGAGATGGACAGCGCTCGCTTCTTGGTCAACTTGACTGCACTCCGGGGAGGAGGAAAGAGTGATCCTGCGGCAGAGCAGGTGATAAATAGAGTAAAGGCCATGTCCCCACGCACCTGACACGTGGTATTGACTCATCAGTGCTTTCAGTTATCCTCCGATCCTTCATATAGTCCTGGGCTTTTTCCCTCTGCGTTAGATCCTTGCCCTCCCACTCTTTCCTTTAGATCAAGCCCCAGAGGTGCAGAGAGGGAGGAGATTGTCGCTTCTCTCACCCTCAGTGCAGCTGTTGGTCTCTCTGGTGGGCCCATAACTATGGGGGCCCGACATGAAGTTGGCTTGGTGGCAAAAGGGCAGGCCAGACAGTCCTAGAAAAGAGAGACAGTTGGAGTTGGGGATGTGAATGGAGGACACAGGCCTCATCTTGAAACCCCAGGTAAGAGCTGATCTCAGGCTCTAAGACTGTGTGAGATGGAGTCTTAACATAAGTGAGAGATCTGCCAAGTCCTGCCAGGCCCAGGGACTGGCAGATACACTGACCTTCTGTCCCCATGTTGGGAACCCCTTGGCTGGAGAGGGGACGGAGACAGCACGGCTCACCATAGCTACTGACTGGTGGCGGCGTCATTGAGTTGAACATGTTGTCTCAGAGGAGGATGTGGGGACACTGTAGAAGGGGAAGGTAGATGTGAAAGTTATAAAGATGGATGGAAGTGGAAAGGAGATGACAATCTTAGGCACAAGATCCTGGCCAGTACGTCCCCTGTGTCCCTTGCCTCTCTAAGGCATTGGTCAAGGAAATCGAGTTGAAAAGAGCATCACTCAGCTGAGGTAACAAGAGACATCCCAAAGAGGCAGAGCAGTCCTTGGGATCTTTTTGGGCATTAAATGTTCTCTGTGGGCACATGGGAATGTTATAGACTAATTGAGCCAACAGGAGTTCCTGGTGACTTTGATACAATAATCCCTGTATTGCTACTTGTTCTAACCATGCTCCAGCTTTGAAGAGTGTGATGGGTGAACTCATGGAAAGTGTGACTCCAAGCACTGCCGTCTGTCCTCCTGTCCCTTTCCTTGTCTTACCCCTACCCAGAATCAACCCATTTGCAATTTCTCCATTGCCCAGCAGAGGGAGTCCTCGCTTTAGAGCAGACAGGCTTGTGGGGGCCAGAAGCCAGTCCCAATCTTTTAGGGTAGAAAACTGGGCAGGGAAGAGTAAGGTTTCTGAGCAGAGCGTCTACCTGTCTGTAAAGTAAAAAGGACAGAAGCTGAAGGATAGTTTGAATCTGGACCCATTTGACCCTTTTGGTCCGTTCTTGCGGGAATTGGAAAGGCTTCACGAAAAGGAAAAAAGTCTTTATCCACTAGAAAGAAGCAGTAAGGAAGGAAAGGGTGCAGTGGTCCGGTTTTCTCCTCAAACTCCAGTTTTCACTCCATCCCAGGTTTTCCCGTCTCCCAAGAGTGGAGGGTAGGGTGGGGCGGGGTGGGGTGGAGAACCACCGGGAGCGGGCCGGCCGGCGCGGTGGGTGATCCCGGGATGTTGGGATTTAGGGTGAGGGCGGGGTAAAATGGGGAGCGGAACCCGGACCCTTCGGCACAGCCCGATCCCCGCAGCCTGGGTTGTACCCTGCTAACTCCTCCTTTTCCAGCCTAGACCCGGAGCCCATATCCAAGACCTCCCAACTCGACCTTGGCACTAACGTTGGGGGCGGGGGGCACAGCTGGCTGGCAGCTGGTTGAGGGGGCACGTCTCCCGCCTCCTTCCCCTATGACTCATTCAGGGGGAGGAGGCGGACTTGCAAACGACCCCAGAATACTAGAGGTTTCCCCCAAAGATGCCGCTTGTGTCTTCCTATCCCATGCCTGGCTGCTCCCGAGAGTCCCGACGAAAATGGGAAGACATCCGTCTTCGCCCACGGGTGACAATAGCCCACCCTCAACATGTCCCCTTCATGCTAGTAAAGAAAATGTTAACTTTCCCGATTTCACTAAAGTTTTTTTTGGGTATGGGCGAGAAAGGTAGACTAGGGCAGGGAACCTCAGTGTTGCCTTGCCAGAGACCCGAGACATCTTCGGTGTCTGTTTTCCTGAGTCCTCCACGTACCCCCAATCCCCAACTCCCAGGAGTCGGCCCCACCCCCTTCTCCCGGCCCCGCCTCCCCGCCCCCGTGCCTCCTCGGCCCACCCAAGTCGCCGCCGCGGGCTCTGGCTGCCGACGGCTCAGCTTCCCCCGCCCGCCCGGGGAGCCCAGTCCAGCGAGAGGGGGGGGGCGAGGGGCGGAACATTCTTCCTTCTACTCAGCGCATCCTGAAGGCGAGCAGTGGCGTCCTGGAGGGCACTATTGGAAAGTGGGGGTCCCTATAGTAGGGTGGGAAAGAAGAAACCAGAAACTATAGAGAGAAAAGTGTCTCAGTAAATAGACTAAGGTGTGCCTAAGGAGGACACCTGAGTATCTAGCCGGCTTCCGAAGGGTTAACGGCAGTAGACCCCCGGGAACCCCCTGGTGACGTCAAGGGCGGGGTCTGAGTCTCAGACGGGGATGCCGTGGTGATAATGATAATGGGGGGGGGTCCCCTTTGAACCCCGCCCCCTAGAGAAAACCACCTTCTTTCCGGCACTCTCCCCCACCCCCAAGAAACAGCCTATCTGGAAGGAAAGGAAAGATCTATTCTATATAGACCCTAGTTCTCCAAACCCCTAAAACGCTCAGTCTCCACGGGGTCCCCCTTTCCTAATCCTGTCCCCAAAGCCAACATCCCAGGGTTGATTGTTTCGGGGTCAAGAGGCCTGAAAGGATTCAGAGCGGGGAGCAAGGGCAGGCAGGGTGGTCTGAGCCCAGAGGAGGGGCCAAGGTCCCTAGCTCCCATTTGGGCGGGGGGCCAACGGGGATGCACAGGCTGACAGTGGCCGGTGGTCTCGCTCAGCCCCAGTAGGGGTCTCCCAGCACTGATTTCAGCTGCTCCGGTGGTCCTGAGGTCAGAGGGTCAAGACAAGGTCTCCCCAGCTCTTCCAAAGGCCCTGCCCACAGACTTAGGCACTCAGAAGTCCTAAATTCCTAGGGAATTTTCTGAGGCCTAGACTAGACCTTACGCAAACCCGTCGGCCGCCCTCCTACTCCGAAACACTCCGTTCTCGCACCAAACGCAAGCGTCTACAGGCACATCCATCACAAAACACAGGTCAGGGGCCCAAGTCTAGCTGGCTGGCAGTGATTTTGTTGCCGTACAAATTCCGATCCCCACCCCACCTATATAGCTCCCTCCTTTGCGGTCGGTCTCATCTCAGAAACACTGACGTCTTCCAGCCCCGCGCTTAGAGACGCACCTGGAGTTCCCTCTCTACCACGCAGACCGCCAGCTGGCCATCCCAACAGCCTCTTCATCCCAACCTCATGAAAGGGAGATGTTTCTAATATGTGGGAGAGGCGGAGACAAAGAGACATGAGACAGACACAGACTGTCAGAAGAAAACGAGGAGACAGGGAAAAAGACACAAATGAAAAAAAAAGTTCCAAACTTTCTAATAGTTCACCCCAATCTCTCCCACCCCATTTTGTCTCTGCGCCCCAAGTCTCCCTCCCGGGTAGGAAGAGTCCCTCGGTGGCAGAGCATCTCCAGCCCCCTCCCCCACTGTTCCCAGGTGGTCACCCCCGCCCGCGTGCCCCCCTTCTCACCTCCGTCCGGACGCAGGGTTCGGGATGCGCGGTCCAGGACTGGAAACTGGGCTGGGGGTGTGTGGTGGGGAGGGGGGGGCGGCAGGGCCACGGCAGCACAGCCTCAGTGCCACCCCACCCCCCCCAACCTGGCCCCCAGCCCTCCCGCCAGCCCGACCCGCCGGGCCGCAAGCCGGGACCACCCGCGAGAAGCGCTAACTTTTTTTTTCCTTCTGCAAAAACTTTTTCTCGCTCTAGCCACAGGCACGCCGCCGCTCTCCCCGCTCACCTCCCTCCCATATCCTTCCTTCTGGCCGTTCTAGAAGATGAAGTGGGGTGGCTGAAAGCTAGAGAGGGGGTGCCGGGCTTATTGCACCCCCAGGACCCCCAGGATCCTCCCCCTCCCTTGAGGGACCCTATGCTGCCCCCCCTTCCCCTCCCTCGCTGAACACGCTGCTGGTGGTGGGCAGTAAATCCCGGCGTGGATCCCTGGATCGGACGTCCACGAACAGGACCTGAACCGAAGCCAGGAATATATAGAGAAAAATACTGAGGAGACAAGGAAGAAAGGGAAGTTCGCTTCGGAAAGTTATCGTTGAAGGTATGGTCGCCAGCTTTCACAGATGTTAAACGCTGAATGGTTTATCTACATCTCACCCTTTGATTGGAACTTGGAAGAACTGGGATAGAGTTGTAGTTCGGACAAACTGAATTGAGGGATTGGTATCTGTGATGGAAGGTTTGGGGTGTGTGTGTGGGGGGGGAGTGTCAACGTAGCATAAAAGAGAGGAGCACGGACTGAAGCTCTGAGTGCAAGATCGTTGTGGTAGTGTGGGTCCAAATCATCCGTCCAGAGAACTAACCCTGTGTTTGGGGAAGATTGGGGCCACCTCCGCACCTCTTTCTGCAAGGCTTTCTGCTCCCTCTGCTGGTCATGCTAGCACACCGCACCCCTTGGAGTCAATTGAAAAGCGGGTAGACCCGGAACTGAAGGAACTTTGACAGGTCCCTTCATCTAAAACCTTAGGCGCCAGGAGAGGGTGACATTTAAACCCAAAGACACCAACGGGGTACACTAACGAAAATTGCCAGTGCTTAGCAGTAATGCCTGAAGGGGGATGCCCTGTTCATTTGAATCTATGTTGCCATGGTGACTGGACACAGGGGAGGGGGCAGCTATTTCATTTTCCCACATTTCTGAGGAAGAGAGAAAGCTCAGATAGATCTCCCACCTCCTAGCTTTGCTTTCAAGGACCACCTCCCAGAGTCTATTCAATCAGAGCGCTAGGCAGGAAAAGAAAAAGTGAAGTTAGAGTCAGGTCTGAGGTCCTACAACTCCATAGGTAGTAACTATGGGAGTGGGGAGAGATAAGAAACCCATTTAAGTTTGCGCACAGCCTAGTCCATATGCCTGACCCAAGATCAATTACACCCATAAAGTCAGGGACCCAGTTCAATCAGGGCAGACTATGGTCCCTGAAAAAGAAGGAACCTTACATATGCCATTGACCCTGATGTGTGCCTTATCTTCTACAAAAGGTTTTAAACGCATCTTAAGTTAGTAATTCTTAAACTTTTTTGTTTCCAGACTCCTATATACACTTCTGAATTTTGGTTGTTTTTATTTGTTTGTTTCGTTTTTCATAGACAGAGTCTTACTCTGAAGTCCAGGCTGACTTCAGATTTATAGCAGTCCTGACTCAGCCTCCCAAGGGCTGGGAGAAAAGGTGTGAAACCACCACACCCAACTTCTCTTTATTTTTTAAAAAAATTTAAACTGAATTTATTGTTTTGAGACAGGCTTTTATGCTGCCCCAGCTGGTTTCAAACTTGTTAAAGAAGCCATATGTGGCCTTGAACTCCTGATCATCCTGTTTCTACCTATGACGCCTGGTTTATGGGATGCTGAGGATTAACCCAGGGCTTTGTTTATTTGTTTGTTTATTGTGCACTGTATGTCCCTGTGGAGGACCAAGGGTGATTTTTGGGTATCATCCTGGATTATTTCTACTTCCCTTTTTGTTTCACATTGAGATTTCCCAGGCTCCACGCACCAGTGCTGGAAGTGCAGACCACATCCATGCAGCCATTTCCACCTGGCATTTTTTACATGACACCTGGGATCTGAACTCACAACCTTCTTCTGCTTTTGAGGCAGAGTCTTAACCCCTGAGCCATCTCTCCAGCCCAAACCCAGGGTTTCATGTAAACCAGGCAAAGACCTTACCAACTCAACTGCAACCCTAACCCATTTTTTTTTAACATTTGTAATGATGTATGTATGTGTTCATATGTGTGTGACTACATATGCACATATGTGCGTGTGAGGATCCAAGGCTGATATCAGGTATCTCCCTCCATCATTTTATTTTATTTATTTATTTGTCTATCTATCTATTTATTATTATTGTTTCTACATGTGTATCTCTGTGTGTTTGTCTTTGTGTAGGGCACTATATATGCCTGTGGCAGCTCAAGGGTGACTTTAGGAATCACCCCGATTGGCCTATCTCCTTTTTGCTTTGCTCCACAGGCCCTGCCTACTAGGGCTGAAAGTATAGGCGCTACCATTTTCACCTTGCGTTTTTACATGGTATCTGGGATCTGAATTCAGGACCTTCTGCTTGCAAGCAGAGACTTAATCCCTGTGCCATCTTGCCAACCCTTATTTATTTATTTTGAGAAAGAGAGAGTCCATGTGGAGACCAGAGGACAACTTTTCAGAAGTTGGTTGTCTCCTTCCCAGATGGTTTTGGGAATTGAAACATGAGGATTCAGATTTATACATAGGTGTCTTTACCCTCTGAGTATCTCACCACCACCACTACTCATTAATTTTTAGAAAAAAGTATTGATTTCTTTTTAATATGTGACTTTTATATATCAGTTTCATTTTAGAATTCAAAACCGAAATATATGGTAACACAATAATACGTAATCAGGTGTGATGGTCCATGCCTTTTAATCTGAGCATTGAACAGACTGAAGCAGAGAAATTAAAAGTTCTAGGCAAGCTTGGACTGCCTTGGAATTAAAGGGGAGTGGGCTAGAGAGATGGCTCAGGGTTTAAGACTCTGCCTGGCAAGCAGACAGTCCTGAGGTGAGATCCCAGGTGCCATGTAAAAATCCCAGGCAGAAATGGTGGAGGCTTGCACTTCCAGCCTTGGTGGGTGGAGCCTATGAAATCTCAGAGTGAAGCAAAAAGGAGGCAGAAGCAATCCAGGATGATTCCTGAAGTCACCTATAGGAACACACAATTCTCTCTCTCTCTCTCTCTCTCTCTCTCTCTCTTTCTTCCTCTCTCTCTCTCACACACACACAGACACACACACACACATACACACACACACACACACCATACAATAAATGAATGAATAAATAAATAAATAAAGCTTAAAAAAATAGAAAAAAAGAAAAAAGGTCTCTATTCCTTTAACAATGATGTCATCACGTGTATCTTATGTTATGGAAAACTCAACTGTACATTTTTTTTTTGTTTGTTTTAAGACAGTATCTCTCCCTGTAGCCCAGGCTGTTCTGGAAATCACTGGGTAAGAAAGTCTTGGACTCATGATAATCCTCCTGTCTCAGTCACCTGAAGTTATGAGAATACAGTTGTAAGGCATCTGCCCTGTTTCCACTAATTTTGAGATAATGATAACAAAAGACAAATAATGTCTTAATATTGCTGCCCATCATGTTAACCCTTCTACACGACTTACACTTGTTGATTTTTATTTTTATTTTTATTAGGAAAATATAAATGTATGTCTTCCCAGAGGGTCTTGTCCCCAAAGGGGAAAGCCAGAGCACTTCCTAAGCTCAGCATCTGTTTTTTCTGATGCAATTGGAGGCACCTTATTCATCTTCCTCTTGACCCCTCAAAGCACTCATCCCCATCCTTGGCCAGCTTGTTCGCCTTGTCCCAAGCCTGTTGGACTCTCTGATTCCACTTTTTATCACTTGAATGCTCTTGAATACTTTCTTTTCTTGGTAGAGACTAAGTAATTATCCTCTGCCTTGTCTTTTCCTCCCTCCCACAACAGCACCCCACTGTCCTCTCAGGGCTTTGCATGGGAAATCATGCTGGCCAGGGAGTCCCTTTTAGAGGAAACACTTTACCCATCTGCCCACATGCCCACCAGCCTGAAACAGGCCAGAATCTGGGACAAGTAAGAAAATGCCCACTGCAGTTCCGTAGGGGTCAACCCAGTCATACTGCCAGGTGGCCTGTTGGGTGGGTGTGTGGATCAGGAAATCTGATATCTCCAGACACAGGAGTTCTTTGCCTGGGAACCCCAGCTCCATCTTTTCACTCTGAACCCCCAGGTCCTCTTGCTAACTGCAGCCACAGGCCTCTACTACCATATCTGGCACATCTGTTTTGACCACATTGCCATTATGGTCAAGATACAGGAGTGACAGAGGTCTTCGGGCAGTGGGGACACAGCAAGAACTACCTGCTGGCCAAGGGTTGTTGGCTTTGAGGAGGCTAAAGACAGCAGAATGGAAGGAGGCAGCAATACCAGGGCTGCCGGCCAGGTGGGGTGGGCACTGCCCACTGCAGTAATTCAAGTGGTATCCCTCAGGCTGCAGAATCCAGTCCCGCCAGCCCAGTTCCTGGAAGTCGACATAATGGTCTCGCCTACAACATAAAGGGGTCTCTGCCTCACAGGTGGGTGTCCTTCTCCTGGTGCGGCCTGCTCCGGGTTCATTGACTCGGATCTTAAGCTCCAGGAAGGGCTTTTGATGTCCTACTGTGTCCAGGAGCCGGCTAGGACGTCCAGCGACAGTGCCATTACCTTCTAGTAGTCTACAATCCACTTGGAGTTTCAAGACGCCAGATTCCTTACCCCTCAAGCCACTAGAGGGCAGAGTCAGGGCATGCCAGCCAGAGGTAGTCATGCGGTGCTCAGCAAGCAGGGCACGGGTCGTCCTCCTCCTTGTGCTCCAACGGAAAATCCTCAGGTACAAAGTGCCAGAAAGGGAGGGGAGCACGTGCAGCCAGAGGCGAGCTTGGTATAGGTGATAGGAGCGGAGAGGGGCCAGGTGGAAGGTGAGCATGGAGTTGCATGATGTGGAAGAATCTGTCAAAAGACAGAGACAGACAGACACACACACACACACACACACACACACACACACACACACACACACACACGATGTGAAGAGATGAAGCTCGTCTCTGCCCCACCACCCTACCCTCCCTTGTACCTTTAGAAAAAGTATGGATTGTATTTTGCTCTCACAGTCATTCCTGTCCCCAGCTCCTCCTCCTGCCACACCCCGCACCCCATTCTTTCTTCCTCTTTCAAGGGGCTTTTCTTCTTCCTCCCTTCCCTGTCTCTTTCCCCTCACCTTTAGTGGAAGCAAAGCTGATGACTTCCTCCCCATTGACGGGAACCACACTCCCAGGCTGTAGTCTTCGGAGGGCTCTGGCCAGCGCTGCTTGGGGTGGAGGACGAGTTATTCTAGGACGGCTGGTCAGGTGCAGCCCCTCCAGTATTTGCTGCTTGGCTAGCTCCAGGATCAAAGCTCGTTCTGTTTGGGGTGCCAGTGTTGGGCCTCCACAAGAAGGGCATGTAGATCTTGCGCCCTGTACCCATGCCAGTGCCCACAGTAGCACTGGCCAGAGCTGGCTATCTGGGAGCCCCATGCTCCAGGTGAATGGCCCTGAGACGGAAGCCTCAGGGATACGTTTAGTGAATCTGATTGCGTGGTAGCCAGCCAGAGAGCAGAAGCAGCAGACAGCAGCGCCACGGATCTTCCCAGCAGTAGAGTCACTTGTCTCCGATAACCTAGGCGTCGAGAAGGCTGAAAGATCCAATGGGTGGCTGTTCCTGAGGCTTACTGTGTGTGACTGGTCACTAAGTGGGGCCTCTTTAGAGCCAACTCTCTGGGCTCCCTCACCTAGTGGTCAACCAGCAGACTTACCCTCTGAGCCTTAGGATTGGCCAGCTGTGCTGCCCATCAGGTCCTGGGGGTGGAGGTCTCCCCTGGGGCTCAGGTTTCACCATCTGCCTGTGGTGGTTTGAGGTAGGGGCATGTTGGGGGCATTGCAATGAGGAATGCATGATGCAAGAAAGAGGGTGATTTCACATGCTCAGCTGTCAAGGTCTGGGACTCAGAGGAGGGACTCTTTCAGAGCCAGGTGGGAAGCGCAGGTCTTCCCCCCACACGTCCACTCTTCCTGGCTTGCCCACCACAGCTCTAGCAGCAATGTAAGACAACTGTGAGTTCCAGTGGTTATGTCCTCTAAGACATCAGAAGAATCCTGGCTTCTGTTTTGAACACTGGAGCTGGAACAGGGGTGAGGGGTTGCATGGGGTGGTAGGAAAATGGAGTCACCTTGTTCAGGCCAAGGTGACAGCGCCACGGGACACAGAAGTCACCCCTTGACCCTGCCTGTGCTGGCTGCCCAGAGTCCAACTAGAGTGGAGCACAGACGTGGTGGAAGGCCAGAGCAAGGGGTGGAGGACGTGCTTCTGTGCTGTCTGAGGAAACCCAGAGAGGTGGGGGTGGTAATGATGCAACCTTACAGCAGGGCAGAGTCCACCAAAACTGGCAGAAGGGCATGCGACTTGTGAGGGCCTGTGCCCAGCGGCTGCTTCTCTTGCAGGTCACTGTAAGAGTTGCGTAAAGTTGAGGCATCCCAGAGGTGGAAAATGGAAGTTTAAGGGTTTAGAGAACAAAGTAGGGCAAGCACAGCAGCTTTGGCTCCTAGTCAGTCCTGCCATCCTTTCCATACCCCTCACCGACGTGTGTGTGTGATCTTGGGTGTCATCCTCAGGAATGTCCCTTTGCGACAGAGTCTCTTGTTATGCTGGGGTTTTACCAATTATGCTACCCCAGCACTGGTATTACAAGTGTGTGCTGCTTTATTTGGTATTTTGCATGGGTTCTGGGAATTGAACTCAGATCCTTGAGCTTACAAGGCAAGTGCTTTATAGGCACTTTTCTGACTGAGCCCCATCCAGCCCCATCCTATCCAGCCCTGGCTTTTTTTTTTTTTAGTTTGGTCTCACTGTATATAGCTTAGGTGGGCCTTGAACTCATGGTGATCCTCTTGCCTCATCCTCCCGAGTATTGGGATTATAGACCAGTTTCACTGTATCTGGAAGACTTTTTAAAAATTTAATTAAATCCTTCTATGCTGTGCAGACTGGCCAAAATTCTTGGACTCAAGTGTAGCTGGAACTCTAGGCATATGACTGTCTTTTTTTATTCAACAAATTGGTCAGGCATAGGATCTTTTGTATCCCATGCAGTTCTCAAACTCCCTATACAGTTGAGATTTGTCCTTCAGGTTCTGATCCTCTTCTTGTCTAGTGCTTGTGGATTTACACCTTCATGCTCAGTGCTGGTGATCAAACTCAGGGTTTTGAGCATCCCAGGCCAGCATGCTTACCAGCAGAGCTAAATTACCCTGGCTCCCAGACTCATAACTTTAAGCGGGAGCGAGATGGCCCCTTCATCTCTAATCCAAGGAGAGGAGCATCAGGCTAGATTCTTTTCATAGGTTCCTTTTCTTTTAAGAAGCTGGAGAGGAGGCAGGGAGAAAGCTATAGGGAAAGGGAGTGTGATTTGGAACTGTGTCCCCATTCTACTTCATCATCTCCCCCTTGTTTAGTTGGTGGGACTGTCTGGAGAGATTAGATCTGGACCAGAGGAGGAGGGCATTCTTTATGGGCGAGCCTCAGTACCGCTAGTGTCCACCATGTGGCAGTGTCTTGTCACTGGACAGCAGCTGGCTTACGGGTGACCAGTTTCCTGGGGACAGGGCTGGGGCGGCTGATGAGAGTGTTCCTTACTCTCTTGTTTTGGGGGATCCTGCCTCCCCTATAGGTACTGGAGAGAAGGCTAGTTCTTTTGCTGTCTCTCCTCACCAGAGAACAGAGACTATGCTCAGCACTGCATCACTGTTACCTTTGGTTTAGACCTGGTCACAGTGACATGTGACATTACAGCTCTTCCTAGAAACTCAGAGCATCATGTGATAGAGATGGAGGAGAAAGGATTGTGAGAATCCTATCCACTTCCTGCATTTCCCCGCAGGCCCTGAAACATATTCAAGCCCTTTGGTTAGTTCTTTGCACAGCACTCTGCTCCATCTCAGTTGGTGCTGCAGGTGAGTGGAGTCTGGAAATTAGGACTGCAAGGTAGAGGTGTTGACCTCTGGTGGTATCAAGGAGGGCTTATCTGTTGGTGCCAGGAAACAATCAAGGGAAGAAGCAGGAAGTGGTTGTGGGAGTCACAGAAGCCTCCTTTCCCACACCCTCTCTGTCAGGTGCCCCCAATTTCCAGCTCTTCCCACCCCCTTGTTGTTGCGCCTGGCCTGGTCCTACCTCCCCACCGACACTTACGTCAGAACTCAGCTATAAATACGTTCTTAGCATCTTAGTCACTTTTCCCAAGAAGTGCTCCCAGGTTATAAATACCCAGGCATCTGCCACACTGCCCGCCCCACCACCAAGCTGGCTGGGGGCTGGGGGCTGGGAGGTAGCTGCAGGCTTGGAAGTGGGTAAGAAAACAAATGAGAGCACCCTGAAGGAGTCTAAAGGTAGAGTTTGGGAGCAGGGGTTCAGGAAGAAAATGTTCAAAAGAAAGCAGATCCACTTTTCTCCTTAAAACACACACACACACACACACACACACACACACACACACACACACACACAGGGAGAGAGAGCCAGAAAAAGAATAATATGGATTCTGTGTTTATTTTAAGATACCCTATTTTGTTCATCATAGGTTGATGCATTAACTTTGATGTTTGCAAATTGTGAATTAAAATACCATTTATCTCAATGAAAGTATTTTTTTTTTTGGTCTTTATCTTAAATTTTGTCTAGTTTTGGACCCGGGGGTTGAAGTTGTAGATGAAAAGGAGGAAATTAGATCTGAGAGGAGGGTAAAGGTAGGGGATGCCGATGAAAAGGAGAGGGAGAGAAAAATCTCCTTAGATGAAAGTCTCCTCATGAAATCAAGGGAGGGGGGAAATGAATTCCATGGGTTATTCAGGGAGCCCCCACAGCTCAGACTTGCAGTTCCCCCAAGAAGTCCTTTGCAGATTTTATCTCTTGTCTTTCCATTACAGGAAACTCTCATCCTGGGAGGAAGGGGTTATATACTGAGCAAACACAGACATCATGTTCCCCAAAGGACACATGGGTGTTTTGCGAAATCCTGGCCTTGGGCTGCAGACAATATCGACCCCACGGTTCAGGGTTGTCCAGGCAAAGGGAGGAGATAGAGGGGAAAGGAGGGCAAAGGTCTAAAGAGGACCAGGTCTCAGAATAAATGCTGCTCTTTCTTCATCCCAGGCCTTGCTCTTTCCCCTCCCTGCTCGGACTTCCAGACAGGATTCCTCAATCTATCCCTTGAAAGGAAGGCGAGACAGAGGGTCCAACCATCAGGCTCTGAGCACGCCTCTGCCTCCCACCACGGGTGTCACTTGATGACTACCATTGATCTGTTTCATCTCTTGGAGTACAGGAGGAGACAAGGCGCCATTACAAGTTAATTCATTATTAGCCATGAGACCATTGGATAACCGTTCAAGGAGGAAAGGAACTCTAAAGTAGAAAAGGGTAGGCAGCCTTGGGAAGGAAGAGGCATGAAGCGTGAGATGGATATATATAATAGCTCAGCCCCAAGGAGTCAGTGGGAAGAGAGGCAGGCTCAGGACATTGGGGGTGTCAATGAAGGTACTGTAGGAGATAGAGGACCCCTTCAGTGGACACAAGAAGACTTAGTGAAAATAGTTATTCACAGAGACAAAGGCAGTGTTAAGGGAACCAACAAAAATGATGTTCAAACACCCAGGGATTAGTAAAAGGAAAGCCATTAGAGCAACCTGGGGGGGTTGAAAAAGGGATGTTATCAGAACCTCAGAACCTGGAACTATGGGAGGAGGCAGCCAGACAAGGGCTGTAAACAACAGTCACACAGAACCCATGTTACAGGGTTACATGGTTACACAGAATCAGGTCCTGTAGGCAAATGGGGAGCAGGAATAAGATAGTCTTTTTCTAGCAAGAATAGAACTTTCTGGCCTGAACCTCTAGGCACTGCAGGCCTGTATTAGCCCCTCCAGTTCTGGATTATAGCTGTGAGTCATTGTGCCCAGCTGAAATATTCTGACATCTGTATCATCCTAACCTTTGGTCTCTGACCTGGGTCTCCCCTTAGCCAAACTCAGCTGGAAGCCAGGTGATAATGCTCTAGGAGTCAAGGACTTTATAATAGGGGAAAGAAGGAAAAAGAACACAGGTAGTCTATGCAGAGAGTATTAGGAGCATACTTGGACAAGAAAGGAATCCAAAACAGAGAAAGGGATGAGCTTTGCTTTGGAAAACAGCAATCTAATTTTTGGTGAATCCAAGGAAGGGACTTTCTGGAAATCCAGAGAAGTAAGGGAAAGGGCTAGGCCATTCTGGAGTGGGAACCATTGGTGGTAAGGACAGGAAGGTAGAAGAGATTATAGAGTTGTTGAAGGATGACACATGGGTGTCTTTGCTGGGAACCAGATGGCATTGTTCATGGGTGGAGGTGGATCAGGGCACCTGGAATAGAATTGAACATGAAGGATATGCTGGATTAACTGTGCCACAGGAAAGAGGCTGGTGGTCATGAAGAAGTATAGTAATTCTCTTTACATGTAGACCTCGTTGAGTCAAAGTGGAATAGCCTAGGAAGAGGGAAATCTACATTCTGGACAGATGCAGGAATGTGGTCACTCCCTCCTTTTGAGGAAAGGCATCTATGTGAAGGCACATTTGCTATTCTTCATATGCTGGATCTAGACTAACTGCACCCACAGGCCTCCACCACCATGTCAGGTATGTCTGTCTTGACAATGTTGCTGTCCTTGTCATAGTAGAGCAGAGACAGGGGACGCCGAGCCGTGGGCACGCAGCATGAACCCCCTCCAGCAGTGCCAGCAGCTGTGTTGGCTTTGAGCAGATTGAGCACTGCAGTATGAAAGGAAGCAGCGATGCCAGGCATGCCTGCTACGTGCAGTGGACACTGCCCTGTGCAGAAGTTCATGGCATAGCCTTCCGGTTGGATGATCCAGTCATGCCAGCCAATCTCACGGAAGTCTATAAAGAACTCTTGTCGACAGCACATCCTGGACCCTCCCTGGCAGTCGATGCCTCGTCGGTGAACCCGATGCTTGCTCCCCACTCTTACCTGGACTGCCACAAAAGGCCTATGGGCAGTCCCACCCAGGATGACTGTGTTATGGGTCATCTGGTTTTCGGACACCAGCTCCAAGGTAAGGTGTCCCTGGCTACAAGCAACCTGAGCTTCAGGTCCCAGAAAGAGCTGGTGCCAGCCGCTGGCATCCACTGCCAGCAGGTGCTGAGTAGCCAAGGTGAGGTTGGTGTCATGTGGTCTTAGTACAAGGACTCTCACATTCATGGTCTGGGTGGCATTGGGAGGGAGTTGCACGAAGAACATGAGGCGAACCTGCCGGACTTCTGCGCCACCGGCAATTCTATCAGAGAAGTGGAAATCGAGATGAATCTGGTTGATTTTGGAGAAATCTGTGGACACAAGAAGTCTCAGTCATTACAGCTTCTGAGTGTCAATCTACCCAACTACTTCTATGTCCCTCCTTCCTTCCTTCCTTCCTTCCTTCCTTCCTTCCCTCCTTCCTTCCTTCCCTCCTTCCTTCCCTTTCCTCCTTCCTTCCCTCCCTCCCTCCCTCCCTCTTCCCTCCCTCCCTCCCTTCCTCCCTCCCTCCTCCTTCCTTCCTTCCTTCCTTCCTTCCTTCCTTCCTTCCTTCCTTCTTTCTTTTTGTGAGACTATGGAGCAGAGATGATCTTGAACTGATCCCCTGTCTCTGCCTTCCTTCTGAATGCACCACTATGTCCAACTTTTGGGGTTTTTTTTGTTCTTTTAAAAAATACTTTAATTATTATTTGAGAGAGAAGGAGAGTGAGTGAAAGCACATGACATGGTACACAGGCAGAGGTGAGGGGACATCTTCAGAAGTTGATTCTTTCCTTCTACCAAGTGGTCTTCTGGTGATCATACTCAGGTTGCCAGGTTTCTGAGCAAGCAGGTGCTTTAACCATTGACCTCTCTTGCTGGTCCTTG
The DNA here is from genome assembly GCA_023101885.1 of Typhlomys cinereus. Lineage (NCBI taxonomy): Eukaryota > Metazoa > Chordata > Mammalia > Rodentia > Platacanthomyidae > Typhlomys > Typhlomys cinereus. The sequence goes on along the minus strand of JALPQD010000090.1, from coordinate 6,468,604 downwards.
TTCTGTTTTTGAGACAGAATGAGGTCTCACTAGGTTTTTCAGGCAGGTATGAAATTTCTGAGCTTAAGGAATATTTCTACCTCAGCCTCCGGAGTCATTAAGACTAAAGGGTTACTGCTCCCTGGACACTAGTGCTAGAGGTGGGGCTCCAATGCGAGGTGTTGGATTAGAGGGACCAAATCCCTCATGATTGGAATAATATCCTTACCATGGGAATGAGTTCACTACCCTGCACTCTCATCATGTGTATTCACAGCGAGTGCCTCCCCAGATGCTAACCATAAGAGGTCAGAATAGACGATGGTAGAGCTGGGCAAGGTGACCTCACCCATCATTCCAGCATTTGGGAGACTGAGGAGGAGGATTGCCAAGAACTCAAGACCAGCCTGACCTACAAGGTGGAAGCTCAGAGAACCAGCTCCTGAAGTTTGTTCTCCAACCTTCACAGGCACGCTTTATTTCATATTTACTACATTCATTTATTTTGAGAAAAAGGTAGGCCTGTTCGTGCCTGCACGCGTGCGAGTGTGTGTGTGTGTGTGTGTGTGTGTGTGTGTGTGTGTGGATGTATAGGTCAAAAGGCAACTTCCAGAGGCTGATTCTCTCTTTGTACCATGTCAGCTCTAGAGATTTGCAGGCAGGTGGGTACTTTTACTGCTGAATCATTTCACTTACTCTGAACATACACAGCCCGCACAGCTGAATTCTCTCTCTGTCTCCTTGTCTGTCTGTCTGTCTAAATAAATAAATACATAAGTGAAAAGTAATTCTGATAAAATCTTAGATAGAAATAATAGAATATGTTATTGAAAATGGAAAACTGTTACAAACTGGCAAATGACTGTATAATCTCAGAGCTTTGTGGAAGGCAGAAATCAAGAGGGATAAACTTGGATGGCTTCTCAGGCTTTTGGCTAAGCTCAAGAGAAAAGAGGTGAACTTGCTTATCTGGTGGAAGAAATTCTTTCTGTCTTTTCTTTGACAGTATCTCACATAATCTAAGTTGTAGCAGAGGATGACCTTGAACTCCTGATCCTTCTGCCTGTGTCTCTGAGTGCAGGGATTACACACATGTGGTGCTGCAATTGGTTTGAAATGGTGCAGGAGACTGGACTCAGGGCCTTGTGTATACTAGGCAAGCTTTCTACCAATTGACCTACATCCCTAGACCTACACCCAGCAATTTAATTGAAATTCTTCCTTGGTTTCCTTTGCTGGCTTTCCTTTCTTTGTTCATATCTCTAGTGCGAGAGTTTTCTGAGGTCTGTCTTGACCTTCATTTCCTTTTACTGTACAATGAGGGAAACTCTTATTCATATTCAAGGTCAGTCAACACAATTTTGATGATTTCCACATTTGTATGTGTAGATCAGGACATTTCACCTGCATAGACTGGAGATAATATATGTGGGAATCACCAAGTTCATCCCTAAATTTATAGCTGCTTGATTTGGTACATGCATGTCTTGCCGGCACATCGGAATCAATTTCTTTTAACCTGAATATCAATTTTGTTTCTATTCTTTGCCTGTCTGTATTGGTTCTTAGAACTGGTGGGACTTCTGCTTGCCTTAACATTTCTAGAAATCCTGTGATTGCTTCCCTAACTCCCCACATCCATTGCCTCACCAAAATGAGTCTAATGTTGACTTATTTATTTTTTCTTTAAGAATATAGTAAAGATATCACTATGTAACCATTTAATTTACTCTGTAGCCCAGGCTTTGAACTTATAGTTCTCCAGTCTTAGCCTCCCAAGTGTTGAGATTGTAGGAGTGCTGTACCTTTCTTTAGTCTCCCGTGATGTCTGCCTGTTTCCCCTTCATCTTTCATGTTCCCTAATGAACCACCTTTTTTTTTATAATTTTTTTATTATTTATTCAACTGTGCACATGTGCGTATGTATGTGCGCGCATGTGTGTGTCTGTGTATGTGTAGAACCACGGACGAATTTGCGAACCACCATGGACCGCCTCCATCTCCTTCTGCCCCGGGATTCACAGGCTCCGCCCTACCAGGACCAGAAGCGCAGGCTGCCCCCGCTTCCTCCTGGCGTCTATACATGGGATCTGGGATCGGAACTCAGGACCTTCCGCCTGCAAGGCGGAGGCTTAACCCCTGAACCACCTCTCCAGCCCCATGAACCACCTTTTAAAAATGCATGTGTATGAGTGTTCACGTGTATACAGATGCTTATATGTGTGAGTATATATATGTGTACAGGTGCGTGCGAGTGTGGAAGCCAATGACTTCGTATCATCCTTAGGAATGTCATCTACCTCTTTTGAGATGGAGTCCTTTGTCATTGACCTGGAGCTCATCGATTAGACTTGACTGGCTAGCCAAAGAAACTCGGGATCCTTCTGCCGCCATCTCCCCAGTTTAGGGATTACAAATCTGTGCTATTTATTATACCTGATAGTGTTTTATGTGAGTTCTGGGGATAGAACTTAGGTCCTCATTCTTGTAAGGTAAGAGGCATTTTCCTCTGTCATTCCCTAGCCACATCCCCTTTTCCTAGTGTACTTTTTTTCTTTCCTCTTAAAAAAATTTTTATGGGTGTGGGGACATGTGTACAAGAGGGCAGTTAAGTATGTGTGTGTGTGTGTGTGTGTGTGTGTGTGTGTGTGTGTGTGTGTGTGTGTGTATGCCTGTGGAGGCCTAAGAACAACATCAGGAATCATCCTGGATTACTCTACCTCCTTCTTACTTTGCTCAGAGGTTTCCCAGACTCCACCTTCCTGAGCTGCAAGTCACTGTCATATCTATCTGGCATTTCTAAATGGGGATCTGGGGACCCAAACTCAGGTCCCTTTGCTTGTGATGCAAAGGCTATAACCACTGAGCTATCTCCCCAGCCCACTGATGTAATTTTTATTTTATTATTTATTCATTATGTAGGTCTGGCTGGCTCAGAAATCACTGTATAGAGCAAGCTGGTATTCTGACTTCTGCTTTCCTAGTGCAGAGACTTATAGGTGTGTGTCACCATGTCCAGCTTTTTTTTTTTTTTAATATATAGTTCTGGAGATTGAATCGAAGGTCTAAAGCATAACTTCAACTGCCAATCAGATTTTAAAATTTATATATGCTTGCATGTGTGTGTTACTGTTATTCTTTTAGTGTCTTGTACATAAATATAGTGAATTTATATTTTCACACCTTAATCCTAATCCCATCTCCCTTCTCTTCCCATTGCAACTCTTCTCCCCTACCAGACTCCCTCCTATTTTCAGGTCCTTTCACATGTGTGACCCACTGGACTTCATCTGGTTTGCCTTTGCTGTCACGTGTCTGAGTACCTGTTGGAGCGTGAATCTTGTATCAGTGAGTATACCATTGAGAAAGACATCCTGCATTTCCTCCCTGTCGGCATCAGTCCCTCAGGAAGGTCTTTCCTCTTCCGTGGTGAGATGTTGGTAGGACAATTCCCATGCAGGTCTTGTGGGAATATACATAAGCTGGAGTGAATTCATGAATACAACAGTCCTGTCATGTCCAGAAGATGCTGTCCGGCTGTACCCCTGCCAGACAGATTTTTTTTTTAGACAATTGTCACTAAGTCATTCAGGCAGAACTTGAACTCCTGCCTTAGGCTGCCAAATAGCTAAGGTATTAGACCTGTGCCATCAGGTCACGCTTTCTACCTTGCCAAATTCATTTCTTCATGTGGATTTTGCTTGACCTTTTTCTCTTGGTTTTTATGATAGTGGTCACTCCATCTGTGTCTTCTCTGTGTCTTCTTCCTTTGCCTAACCTCCAAATATTAAAAGTCCTAAGATCCCTTCTGTTCTTTATTTAGATTTTCTTCCATAATGATTTCATCTATCTATCCTATCTATCTATCTATCTATCTATCTATCTATCTATCTATCTATCTATCTATCTATCTATGACTCCCAAATAAATAATCCTTAAAAGAATAAAAACAAAACCAAATGTATATCACTGGCTCTGAATCCAAGACTGGTATATCTAACTGTCTATCTGATATTTCATTTGTATATCCAGTGACATTGCATATTTCTTGTGTGTGTGTGTGTGTGTGTGTGTGGTGTATGCATGTGTATGTATATATGTTCATGTACTCACCCATTTGGGTGATGTATGAAAACCAGATGTTGATGTTGGGATGTCTTCCTTAATGGGTTCGCTACCATATTTTTGAGGTAGGTTCTCGCACTGAACCTGGGTTTTATCATTTCAGCTAGACTGTTGGGAAAGGAAGCCTTAGGATCTACCGGTCTCTATTTCTAGTGCTGAGGTATAGGTGTGCACCACCACATCTGACTTTTTCATGTGGGTACTGGGGATCCAAACCCAGGTCCTCATGCTTGCTCATCAAGCACTTTACTCTAGCCCCAAATGTTGTAAATTTCTTTTGTTTAAAGAAGCACTATAGATTCGTCTCCCTAATCCAAGTCTGTTTTTTCTCCAATATTCCCTTTCCCTGTAAAAGTACTATCTATACAAGTCTCGAGTTATCCTTTATTTTGAAGTTATTTGAAAGATTTGTCAACTCTACTTCCAATTCCTAATGTAATTTGATTTCTTCCTACATTCTCTGCTCTATATATCCAACTGACCAAAATCATCTTTTCCTTGAACCATA